>CM038626.1:22443197-22913197 GCA_021554675.1 Leuciscus idus
AAAATTATTGCCACCCTTGGTAAATATCATTCATCACAATAGGTAAAAACAAAGATTACAGTTCTGATGTGCAGTGAAAGCTTGTATAGCTACACGAAATAGAAAGTGACTGAAAGAAAATAACTAAAGCATTGAACATTTTCATTTCCACCATCAGGGCAATAATTAAGACGTTGCAATTAAACCGGAGAGGTTATGAATCTGCCTGGATGATGACATGTGACTGTATTGTCTTAATGCATGGCGAGGAATATAATTTGAGTGGCCTAAGACTCGACAAGAATCATAGCTTGAGATTTGTGAAAAAAATGTAATTAGTCTTGGGGTCAGAAAGCCTAAACTCCACAGAACGGGTTCTATGTTCACATAAAAATAAATAAATTAATTAATTAATTGTTTTGGTAGTAAACCCACCTGATGCATTTGGTACACGCAAGCATAAAAAGTACCCCATGCATTGCCCACTTTGCCTATTGCCCATTGCAAAGCAAATATAATGCTTTATCTTTATTTTTGAGGGCCTATTTTTCTGCTGGTGGTCCAGGACATCTTGTTCAGACACAAGACATCATGAATTCTATAAAATATCAACAGATAAAAAAAAAATTTAAAAAAAATCACAACCTGGCTGCCTCTGCTAGAAATCTTATAATGGGCCGTGGTTGGATCTTCCATCAGGACAATGATCCAAAACAAACATCAACATCGCCATGCAAATGTGTCACTGAGCACAAAATGAAGGTTCTGCCATGGCCATCCCAGTCCCCTAAACTGAACCCTATAGAAAACTGAAGAGGAGAGTCTATCAACATTTGAAGGATCTGGAGAGATTCTGTATGGAAGAATGGTCTGCAATACAATACCATTCACAAGTTTTGGGTCAGTTCTTGTTCTTGTTTTTTTTAAGGTACTTTTATTCAGCAAAAATGCATTAAATTGATCAAAAGTGACAGTAAAGTCATTTAAAATATTGAAAAATACTGTTTTTAATAAATGCTGTTCTTCTGAACTTTCCATTGACCAATTAATATCACGTTTTCCACAAAAAACTTTAAGCAACACAACTGTTTTCAACATTGAAAGTAATAAAAAAATGTTTGAGTGCTAAATAAGCATATTACAATCATTTCTGAAGGATCATGTGACACTGAAGGCTGGAGTAATGATGCTGAATATTCAGCTTTGCCATCAGGAATAAATTGCATTTAAAAATGTATTCAGATATTTTAAAATGGTAATAATATTTCACAATATTACGGTTTTTACTGCATTTCTGATCAAATAAATTCAGCCTTTGGTAAGAATAAGAGTCTTCTTCCAAAAACATTTGAATGGTAGTGTACTTATGTAGTTCTTCCATGTCAATGGCATCACCTATTTCAGATAAACTCACCCTTAAACACCACAGAAAAACAAAACAATCTAAATTGTATCTAGCGGTTATGATGGCACTCCTGAGTCCCAAGGGTTTCAGTACAGGCCAACAGCTAAGTTACCTCTCATCAGGGTCACCAGCCTCAATCCTTGCTCCTGGTCAGAATACTCAATAACAAGCCTTATCACCAACACCACAGCAATGCCTCCTGGGAATAGAGGGCCAGGTTGCTGCTGTATAGTCTAGTGAGCTCTCAAGAGCAACTTGAAGGTCAATTACCTTTCAGTCTTAGTTTCACAAAACATCTGATGAATACTGGCATTCTTGGGCTCTTTCTCAGAGGATCGTGAACACGTCCAACCTATTTGTTATGACAAGACTCAGAAAGCAGATCATAGAGCATCCTTTGTTGGTGTGGAGGTCTACTATTCCATATTAGAGAAGCTTGTATTTACATCTAGAGGTGAATGAACTAAATAATCAACATCAGACAGGACTTCTCATCTGCTGAGGGAAACATGGATCAATTTCCTCTTACAAAGTGCATGTCTGGCATCTCTCACTCTTTCCATCTCATGCTAAACGATCAGTAACCATCACCATCTCGATCCATCATTGCAGTAATGACAGACATCATTAGACCCCATTACAGTGTAACACAAAAGGCCCCATCTTTGCTCTCTCCCTCCATATCAGTAGGGAGACTTCATTATGCCCCATTGAAAAGTGTGGGAATAGCAGTGGCCATTAAGCACAGATTTGGCTCCGGTCATGAAGGAGCACAGTGTGTAGTCGACTGCCAGGCATTACGGACCGCAGGCCTGTTTGAACGATCCAAGTTGAGGTGGGGGATGAATATAGAGATGGATTTATTCCTTTAATTGTGTTCTGATTGATTCATAAGAAAATAAAACTCTCCTTTAGGACAGAACAAGTCATGCCACATGAAGAGAGGGTGTATATGCGTGTGACTGTAAGAATGGATGCTCTACTGAGTTGTTCAGTTGGAAAAAAAAGCACAAACATGTACTGTAAACTGCCAACATTTACATATTTAATTTTAGCAAATGCCACCAAAATGATCACAAACAGAAAGAAAATTCAATATTACCCAGCCCCATCAATGACCCCTCATTATTCAGCAACTTGGCAAGTCATTGTTTGTCATTTCACATATATGAAAAGGTAACCAAATCATAAAAGTCTTAAAAGGTACATCATGAAAAACACAAACTCAATCCTAAGGGCCCTATTTTAATGACCTAAGCGCATGGTCTAAAGTGCAGGGCGCAAGTTCACTTAGGGCGTGTCTGAATCCACTTCTGCTAGTTTAACGACGGGACAAATGGTCGGCGCACCCAGCGCATGGTCTAAAAGGGTTGTCCCTATTCTCATAATGAGTAATGGGTGTGTTTTGGGCGTAACATGCAATAAACCATTCAGAGTCTCATCTCCCATTCCCTTTAAAAGCCAGTTGCGCTCGCACCATGGCGGATTGCTATTTACATGACGGAATTTGATAGTGGAAAGACTGAACTGGCTCCAGTGTGCATACGGATCTGCTCGTGCGTGAGGTTAAAGCGTGCAAGCAGACCATCTATGGGACAAGCCGGATTCCACCATATCTTTATACACACAAAAATAATCTTTTACATTGTAGGCTAATCCTTTTATTTTAAATATTTGGCATGTTTGTGTGCTGCTGCGCATCCCTGTGTGTGTAATAAGCAGAATGTTTGCGCGTTGTGCACTCGCCTACGGGCACACATTACTAATGCGCCCTTTAAATAACAAAAAAAGATACTATTGACTTTAGACCAGGTTTTTGTTGGTCAATGGTGCAGTCTATTTCAGTTGCCTCAAAATAGCAACGCACCAACAATGCGCCAGAACACACCTCGTTTTCAGACCAGCACGCCCATGCGCGCACAACTGGGCACAAATGCATTTGTTATTTAAACAACTAGGCGCAGGACTAGCAAAACAAAAAAACTAGCAAAAAAAGGTAGCAAATGCTCATAAATCTAAATCACCAGTGTTTGAAGAAAGAAATGTAAAACGTAGAATATGGCCCGTTTAATATTAATAGTAGTAATGCAATTGGCAGTATCCATGGTGGCAGTAATTGAAAGGAAACTGATTCACTGCATCCGAATATGCCTACAGTACCTCCATACTTTATAATAGGCGAAAAACAGTATGCGAGTCAAGTAGTATGTCCGAATTCACAGTATTCATAAAAGAAGATTGTGAATGGAGGTGAAGTGACGCAACTGAAGCTGGTAGGTCGCATGATAATGACAGCATGGCGAATGTTGTCAATCCTAACATCCGGATTACATTAATACTACACACTAAACATACTTCTTTTAACGTATACTTTTTTTTTTTTTTTTCATATACAGTATGCGAATGAGTTAGTACCATTGTAGGATCACAGTAGCATCAAGACATGTAGTAAACGTCAGAGGCCAAGATTTATAGCAGCAACAGTCATGGCAGTAATAGTAGCAGTAACGACAGCAGCCGTTAACAGAGAGTCAATGTCTTTTCATCTCCCCAGGGCTGGCTCAAGTCTTTGGCCTGAATACAGTGAGACCTAGAGGGCTGCCATCCAAACACCAGTCCCTGGCCACACTACAAACAGAGGCCTTGGCCGCTCTCCAAGACCACAAGACAAGAGATCCAGCAGCAATGGACCGGATGGCTTGGTGAAAGAGTGTATGATAGAGGCCAGAATCCGGATGTCGCCTCCCTCAGAGCGGGTTAAAACAGAGAATGAAGGGCTCTTGCTGGAGAGATAGACTAAGGGTTGGAAAACCAAAGGCAAAACAAAAGCCCAATTATAGTATATGTGCTTGTATATTTACATACATATATCTGGTCGTTGGCGAAGCGCTTCTGCATCTCGTAGAGCAGGCTGCTGTCCGTGAGCTCGCTGAGGGATGCAAGGTCATCATTAGGGGCAGGAGGCATCAGTTTAACCTGAAACACATTATCATATACATAAAAAAAATTTATAAAAAAAAATGAATGAATAATAATAAATAAAATCTCCTTTCATGTTCCACAGATACACAATAACAGCATTTGGATTTGGAATCATACAAAAGAACATAAATAATTAATGTTTATCTTTGGGCAAACTATTAGGTGAACTATATTTTAATAAAAGCCCCTGGTTTTATTGTGCATGACTCATCAGGGCACGTTATTATAAAAATAGGTAACAATTTAGTTTAAGGTCCAATTCTCACTATCGACAAGTTGCTTATTAGCATGCAAATTACGGTAACACTTTATTTTGATGGTCCCTTTTGAACATTCTGTTGACTATAAGTAACTTTTCAACTACATGTCAACTAACTCTCATTAGAGTATTAGTAGACTCTCTGCTTAATATCTGCTAACTCTTTATTGTGATGGTCCTCCAACAGACACTCTACTGACTATAAGTAACTTTGTAACTACATATCAACTTATTCTAACCCTAACCCTACCAGTCTACTAATACTCTACTAATACTCTAATGAGAGTTAGTAGACATGTAGGTGCAATGTTACTTCTAGACAACAGAATGTGTTAAAGGGACCATCAAAATAAAGTGAAACCCAAATTACTAGGATATTGGCACTTATTTATTGGCACTTAGTTTATTAGTACTTATAAAGCACATATTAATGCCTTATTCTGCATGACCATATTCTACATTCCTAATCCTAACCAATCCCTAAATTCAACAACTACCTTTCTAACTATTAATAAGCAGTAATTAGGAGTTTGAGGCAAAAGTGATAGTTAATAGTTTGATATTTTTAGACTATTATGCTCACCAAGGCTGTAAAATCTGTAATAATGTATAATAACCATTTTCTTTAATATATTTCAAAATGTAATTTATTTCTCTGACGTCAAAGCTGAATTTTCAGCATCATTACTTCAGGGTTACATGATTCTTCAGAAATCATTCTAATTTTGCTGCTCAAGTAACATTTCTTATTATTATCAATGTCAAAAACAGTTGTGATGCTTAATAAATTTTTTCAGGATTCCATGATATTATGAATGTTTGTATTGTTTGTTTGTTGAACAATGTAATGCACCATTTCTGAATGAATAAAAAAAAAGAACTTACTGACACCAGCAATTTGAACGATAGTGTAAATGCATTGTGATTACATGTCATGTTGTCTATCAATAAAATGGTAAAAGAAGTGGTAAAGTCCACTTTCTGCTTCCTAATACACACCCATACACTCAACTTTCAGCTCACACAGCACTGCATGCCTGAGAGTAATGGAACTGATTTCCTCTGTTTTATCAGAGGTCAAGGGTGTGCAGGGTCAGAGTGTGCAGTGGGATAGATTACTAATGCTCTCTACATCTAAACTATGACTGATTCTACTCACTGCACACCGATAGCGAGGCAGGACTTTCCCAATGCATTGATCCAAAACCTGCCTCGGTGAGACGGGATCTAAGTGTATTAGATGTTACTCATTTCTCTTTATTACCCTTTAGAAACAAGACAAATTACTCTGAATGTGCAAGACCAGAACAGAATACAATTGCTCTGTGCAAGTGGAACGTATGGGATCGGTTCAGTTTTATACTGTAAATTATTGTGGCTATGCATTGAAGCAATGCTTTAAAACCTGACTTTTTTTACACATTCTTTAGGATACAATTTTCCTCAGATAGTTCTCATCTCTCTTCTGACCTGTTCCAGTTTTCCTGCAGTGCTGGGATACGGTCCATCCAGCCCGTTATCAAGTGAAGGCTGCTGTGTCAGAGCTCCTCCTGAGTCCCTGAACATGGCCTCCTTCTCCAACAAACTGTCCCTTCTAGAGATGGGTAGAGCCATAGTAGCTCTGAAGGAAGGGAGAAACAAATTAATATATATATATAAAAAAATAAATTAAAAAAACCATCCATCTTTGCTGCATCTGAAGTGGCATTTAGTTGTATTTACAGACTGTTTAATGCAGCTCAGAGATGACATGAATGCATTTATACCTTAAGGCGAGACACGGCAGGCAAAAACATCGTTTTTTTTTTTACTGGACAATTTTGAGATTTTTGGATATTTGTCTTCAATAGCATGTCTTCTTTCAGACTGTGGTGAAAAAAAGTCAGAAATACACATTTAGGTTTTTATTTTACTACACTTTGTCTGTTTGCGTCAGTAGATTTCGCATAAATTCAACAAAAGTTGTCGTTGTAAATCATCCCGCCGATCCGCGATCTCTGTCTGCTCTCTGTCATCACACGCACCGCTGGAAAGCTCTCTCTTCACTGTACAATGCTGTCGGATCCAAATATGGTAATTTCCTTTTTATCAGCAACCAATCGTGAAAGTAAAAGGGCTGAATGCGCAATCTCATTGGCTGATGATAAATCTTTAAAGCCCGTTTTCTCAAAATGACCTTTCTCTCATACTCCAGTATGAAATCTCCACTTCAGTAGTACCTATATACACCAAACTTTCCAGTCTTGTACCTAGTTATATTATGAAGACATTTACAGAGGGATTTGTAAATATATTATTCCTAGCCTGATATACATAACATTTTATTCCAAAAAACATGGCGAAAATCATTTTTTAAGGCTATTGACAGTATATTCTGATTTACAGGATAACAAAAGTAGATATCCATAAATCCCTCTGTATTTTTTTTTCCCATCTAATATGTGAACACAATGAAAACATTTTTTTTAACCTGGCTTTATCCAATACTCAGATTTCGTTTTTTAAAATATATACAAATTAGTGCATATTTAATTAGATATTGCCTAATTTGCATATTTAAACATTAAATTACAGAAAACTTGTAATATTTTTTTTTTCTCATCTTAATGTAGGTAATCAACTGGGAAAGTTTCATGGTGATATCTGCTCGTTAAAAAAATTACCCTATTCACCTGTAGTGTCTCGCCTTAGAGATGAATCTTTTAAATATAACATTGAGAAATATAAAATTATTTTAAAAAGGTACTTTAAATATGAATTTAAAAACACCAGTAGTTGGTCTTAACACGCAAGTAATTAAATAATTCAACCAATTCATTCAAAATGGCTGATTTATTCAGGTTATAAGCTCGTGACTTTATGAATAAGTCATTGAATCATTCACTCAACTGATTCGTTCAAAAACTCGGATTCATTTAGCAACAAAACACCACTGTGTGTTGATCAGAGATGCACAATGGTTTCGCTGTGGCTTTGTTTGAAGCTCTTTTTGCTTGCAAAATGAAGCAATATTGTCTCTAAAATAAAAGTCACTTCATATTAACATCTAGTTTATTGAACTTTTGTATAAAATCAATCACATTTGCAGCTGTACTAATATTTGGGGGGACTTTAATATTGCCTAACTATTTCATGTTATAAATATAAAACACATGTACTCATACAGGGACATTTTTTTGTCTTTTGCTAGTCATTTCTTGATGTCGTCTGACTCCAAAATCTACAGTCCATGGACTGGCCAAACATTCACTGAATCAAGAATAAAGTCTGTAAATAACTACTATACATACAGTTTTTTTACAGGCAGGTTGTTGTCCTGGTTGACCTCTGTGCAGTGCTCTTCTGATTGTGGAGATGGGACCGAGGGGTCTGTCTGTCTCTGTACCCAGAATTCCTCTGCTCTCATCAGCATATCTGCAATCTGCTCAGTAGCGGCGATGTCTGAAAAACAAAACAAAGTCACAGTGGGTCAATGTATAAATCATCTTACTAGAAGTCAGAAGTGATTGTAACAGAAGAGCTGATGCAAGCCAAATATAGATGAAGTTGGTTTCAAAGAGACTTGTTTTATTTTTACATAAAGTAAAAATCTTCAACATAAGAAAAAAGGCAATATTGGTTTGGAAACGCAACGTTATTTAACCATTCCTTTTTGGGTGAACTATTCCTTTTGAAGGAGAAGGCAGACAGTTTAATCTTTTCAAAATCTGACAATTATTAGTGACTAAAGATGGCATTTATTATGTCATTTTGAGCCATGATTTCCCCTGGGATCCAATCAATGTTCTCCCTCATTCCCTCTGTATTTCTCACCCCCTGCTGTCTCTCGCATGGATCTGGCCGTTTTGTGATGGGCATTGAGCCCTGCTGCAGATTGATCCATCTGTGCTCAGATTGGGGGGGACGGAGAGGCAGAAAATCTTTCCCTCCTAAAAGAAACCCTAAGAGAGGATAAGGGACCAGCCTTTTGTCTTTCTCAAGAGAAAGAGAGTGACACCCAAAAGAACAATCCTCCAATCGCACACATTCTCTCAGAAAGTCAGATATATACCACTGCTCTCTAAAGAGACTTTAAGTGAAAAGAAAGGATTCACTTTGGCTCTGCGTTTCATCCCAGACATCCTTGAGTTAAGCCGGGGTCTTAGAATGAGCTATTGATTAAAGTCTGAGATGCAGAGCGCTGGGGAAAGACCGATCTAAGGAGACGGATCTAACACCTTGCTGGAGGTTTAGTACGAGGCGCACGAGTCTCTGTCTTGCAAGCCAAGTAGCACACTGAAAGAGTGAGATCATAATCAATAAGTGTTGTTTTCCAGTAAAAAAAAAAAAAAAAACTCTTAAACATCCTCAAGATACTTGAAGCAAAATTGCATAAGATACTAAGACTTTTCAGTGAAACGTGTTTCTTGCAATACGTTTATTTTTCTTATCCCATTGGCAAATTATTTTATTATTGATAACAGATTTTTTCCTCTGAGGCTCCTCAAAACAAAAATAAACAAATAAAAAATATTTTCTAATAAGTGAAGTACAGTGCTGTATTTAATTTCACAAGCAAACAGGGTTATTGCATAGTAGTCCTAAAGGCATACTAATAAGAAAACAGCACATTTAAAGGGTTGTCAAGTCTGTGTATCAAAAATACCCCAATGACCATATCTAAGATATCAAAACTACAAATTTGCCAATTCCATACATAAAATCATATTTTACAGTCACTGTCATACTAAGTGAAAACCACTATCATAGTGATCATAAACCGCTTAAAGGCTCCCTAACAATGGCCACCCTTCACAAAACTAAACATCTAGCACAGTGTTATCGTTGGAAGAATATAAAATATTTCAAATGCAACCATTTTAAGTCAAAAATAATTTATGCAATAAGTCAAACCTTCATCCCATGGTGGGAAAAATCAGTTCACGACAAGTTTAAAAGTATTCAAATTCTGCGGGAAAATCACTGACTTGGCAACCAAAATGGCCATATAAATACTTTTAGACTACTTTGTGCAAAACCATTTTACCAAAAGTTTCTGTACTAAATGACCTCTCTAAATGATCAATCGTAAGACTGAGTCTTCGCACGTGAAGCTTGCACTGCAGTTCAAACTGTTTTTTGGTTTTTTTTAAATAAACATTTACAAATGTTTTTTGTATTTTTCAGAAGACGACTGTAAAAATGCTACAGTAAAAATCAGTAAATAGTTTAACATCACATTATATGTCATTTATACTGACAAATGTATGTTTTTGTTTTGATTTGTTGAAAAAAAGCAAAAAGAGACAATCCCAGAAGTCCCTGCATTTAATTTTCAGTTAATTAATGAATTGATGATAACAGCATTATTTTAGTGTTGTGTGTTACCCTGATGGGGTTTTGTGGTTGTTTTGACCATGTGCACCATCTGTATGCGAGTATTGGCCGTGTTTTATGGATAGGCAACTTACAATGAACTCATATCCTTCGTAGGGCTTTTTTAATTTTACCACATGTATTATCAATACATTTTAAATTAAAATAGTAGATTGGTAGTTGATTGATATATTAACATTATATCAATGACATAATATGGTTATAAGTTGTAAAATATACAGGCACCAATATTCCATCCCGTAATACCTGTAACATTGTCACCATATTTTTATGATGAATGTCTGCCAACCACAGCTGCCAGATTTGTACCACATGTGTGTATAATATTGTTTATATATATAAATAATTTCTGACTATCATATAATTAGTTTGACTATCAGGTTACTGGGGAAAAAAAATTACAGTAACCGTAAAATGTGAAATAATTATCACTCAATGTTACTTGACGCCAAGTGAAATCAATTTTGATATGTAAACATAGACAGTGATTTAACAAGACAAAAACACCATGTTGTTTCTCAATAACCTATTTTTGCAGGCAAGTTTTCATAAATGATCTGTGTGGATTGGGGAGAGAACTTTGAAGTGTGACTGTTACAATATATATAACTGGTTTGATTTAAAAAAAATCTTGTTTTTAATTATATTTCCCTTTGAAACTCTTGGCTTAAATGAGTCGTGACAGTAGTTGTGATATTAAGCATCCTGAGCCACAGGCTAGTGGAAGCAGTTTCACAGACATCAGCAGAGTAGCGGACAGAACTGAGTGAATCTACCCAGCTATGAATTATGCACACCCGACAGAAAGCTCTAGAGAGGAAGAGCAAGTGTGTAACACATCCCTGACAACTTTGGTTTCTGTGTAAAAATCACAGAAACTTACTACATACACAGTAATATCTGATAGATTTAATATCCACATACTATGGATGGGGCAATAGGAAAAATATTCATACACACTTTTTTTTTTTATATTACTGTTTTTACTATATTTCTGATCAAATAAATGCAGCCTAAGTGAGCATAAGAGACTTTTCAAAAGCAAAAAAACCCATCTTACCGACCTCAAACTTTTGAACAGTACTGTAAATGAAATAATGAATAATGACAGGGATTTTGTAGACAATGTTTTGTAAAAATGTCTTAACTTAGGTCATAATCTTTACCAACTTGATAGATGAACTTACGGATGGAAATAATAAATAAATGAATCCATTTAGTCCTGGTGCTAAATTTGATGATGAACCAATAGAAATTCAAGAAATCATAATTTTTGTTTGGGTGACTTTCAAGGTGAAATAAAGCTAATATATATAGAGATGCACCAATGTATAATTTAAAAAATATATTTTGACCAATTCACAACCATCAGCATATCGGCTATAACATGAAAGACCAATATAACACACCGATGGTTTATAAAGTAAAAAAGCCACATATCAGACAGCGCATGACTAGTGAATGGAATATATTTTTGTTATACAAGTCAAATGTTATTTGCTCTCCAAAACTGAAGCCTCCTGCAACTCACAGCATCACGTCTTCCGTCGTGTCCCAAATACACTCTCACACAAAGACTTGATTCTTGACAATATGTCATCAAACATCATGGAGTTTCTAGTCGTCTTTTACACTGATTTGTACAGGCCGTGAAAAAGAAGCCAAAAATGATGTATGAGACAGAAACTTGAGGAGACATGGGAAGAAAAATATAATTTTTTTTGTTCCTGCTTCTCAAGGCCTTGCACTTTTTAAACTCACAAATGCGCACACTACATGAGTGAAGGGAACACAATGCAATCTGGGACTGCATTTGTCAAGTACACTACCAGTAGAAAGAAGTATCTTATGCTCACCAAGGCTGCATTTATTTTATTGAATAATAATCATGTGAAATATTGTTACAATTTAACAAAAACTAGTTTATATTTAAATCTATTAAAATGTAATTTATTCCTGTGATGGTAAAGCTGAATTTTCAGCCTCATTACTCCAGTCTTCAGTGTCACATGATCCTTCAGAAATTTTTCTGATATTCTGATTTGCTGCTCAAGAAACATTTCATTTTATTATCAATGTTAAAATCAGTTATGCAGATTCATATTTTTTGGGAAACTGTGATACTTTTTTTAGGTTTCATCGATGAATAAAAAAAAAAAAATTCAAAAGAACAGCATTTATAAAAAAATTAAAAAAAAAAAGTGTAACATTTTAAATGCCTTCGTCACTTTTGATAAAGTATTCATTGATCAACTTGATGAATAAAAGTAATAATTTGTTTAAAAAAAATTAAGAAATCTTGCTGAAAAATCTAAAGCAGCAATCTTAAGTCTTACCAAATAAAAAGAATTTAAACAAAAATGAAGTAAAAAAGATAAATTACAATATGCTTAAGGAAAATGAAGCCCATAATTATTAGGAACTTTTTTTTGCATTATTAACATAACTGTAGCACATTTTCTCCCCAATTCTCATGAAAATTATGCAAAAAATGTCATTCTCATGATTGCAATATGAACATACAATAACAGCCTTATATTCATTTTGTATTACAGTAATTGTTGACTTGTACACTTATTATAATACTTGAATAATCGTTTAATAATAATTATGTTCTAAAGACAGACACCTTCCAGCAATGAGAATTTGAACGGAAAAGGATGTAATCTATACCAAGCTCCCCCTAGATATCAGCATCAGTGACTGAAAACTTTGTATTGGTCGACCACATTGCAAGTGTGTTTGTACCTGAGGGCTTGTCCTGGTTGCAGTTCAGTAGAGTTGGATCCGCTTTGTGCTTCAACAGCTGGCTCACAATGTGGGTCTGTGGGGATACAAACACACATCCCTGACTTGAGAGGAACTCAAAGAGAATACTGAACTATGTAGGTCACATCTTAAAGACGGCTGCATCCATCAGCTCTGCTCCTGTCTCCAGTGCCAAACATATGCTAACATCTCACATTCACACCCTCAGCAGTGTGTTCATTAGCCACTGCCTGCACACAGATATACAGACATATTTATCGAAATTTGTTTATTTGTCTTTTTAATTATGTTACTGTGCTATTGCTTGCTTTACACACACACACACACACATACGGTTCCAGGCACTATCTCATAGTATTTCAGACTGACATTGAAGTCATGTTGCAAGTGTGTGAGACTGTGTGTGTGCATACACTGCATGATGTAAAAGCATGTTTGATGCATTATGTATGCGTGTGACCAGCTTTGGGGATTAATACGACAGAATAACTTGCAAGATGGCAGGTGACTTAAAAAATTGGGCGTTCATCAGAGGAGTCCAAGGACTTTTGCCACACTTGAACCACGGATACACAAAATAAATAAATAATGGATTCGAGAAGTTTTGTGGTTAAAAAAAAAAAAAAAAAAAAAAGTGACAAATCCTTCCCTCGCGGGTCAATTTGACCCCCATAGGAATGAATGGAATGCGAGGAATGCTTCAGTACACATAGACAAACCTAAAAATGCTTAATTAAAATTTTTTAAACTTTACCAAAACATTATTTTATCACGTCTACATGTGTATCTGCATCATAGACTGTAAAAAAAGATGGACGACGCCCCTTCGCTCTCTACCATTGATGAGAACTGAAGCCGCCAGTGTCCCGATATGGCGCTGACATATTGGAACTTGAGTCTGCGCAGTAGCGATCTCGGGACCAGACCTGCGCAGTTGTGAGCTGGAAGTAAAGCCGCGAAATCAACGCTCCGCCCTCACTCTCGCAGAACGCACTCAGGGAGAGTGGATTCTGCACACTTTTTAAAAAATTGATTGCAGTACGACAAGAGGCTTGCTAAAATAAAGTAAACACAATCTCCTCAGTCCTCCGAAGATCCCGAAAAAAATGTCCGTTGGTGCTTCAGTGACTACTTCGCTCAGAGAACCTGTCAATCACAGCTGTCAATCATGACGTTACACCACCGCATCACGTAACTAACTAAAAACCAACTTATTTTTGGAACAGACATTTGAACTTACATCAGTGTGATAAAAATTACAGCAAATGAAAGAAACCACCTTTGGAAAAAAGATATTTGAAGTGTATTTAATTGTTTAGTTGGTCTCACGTCCCGTTGAATAACACGGGGAGGCGGGGCTTATGACCTATACTAGGACCAGTCACCGGGGGGCGATCGAGACGTTTTGGCTTCACTTTTCAGGGCTTGTGCGGCACGCTTGATCTGAATGCATACTGAAGAGAAACTGACTTTAGGACCCAGCAGAACAGCTCATTTGCTCCAAATAGAGCTATAAGGCCATCTAGTGGCAAGAGTCATGAAATATCATGTTATATTATTTTTCTTTCCACAAGAGGTCGGCAAAGACACCCAATGTAAGCTATTTTGAATTAAAAGGGTTATGCATGACATTGTGAGTTATTTTAAATTTAAGTTGAAATGTGTTTAAGTGAGGAATGTGCTTAAATTATTAAATTACCATTTATGTATTATTTATTTCTCAAATCTAGTAATTTAAAAAGGTAAAAAATAAATAAATAAATAAAACAAATCTCCAAAAAAAAAAAAATTTCATTAAATTAAAAAAAATATATTATCAAAATGAAATAAAATAAGCTTTCTGGACAAAAAAAAAAAAAAAAAAAAAAAAAAAAAAAAAAACCTGCGAGGGAAAGATGTGTTACAAAGTGTAATGGAAGGATTAGGGAATATTACAAGTAAAATCAAAATTGACATTGTAATTTTCCATCTAGTGACGAGGCTACAAAAGGGCCAGTCTGGCACTGGCCAACTCAGATTGACAGCTGGTCCACCAGTCGAATGAGACAAAAAAAATATATGTTTTGTGGGAAATTAGAATTTAGTTATAATCTATAAAGCTGTCTACACTAAACAACAAATCTCGTTTACATAATGTCTACACTTTGTTATGACGAGAACATGCGAGCATGCATACAAACTCTGGCGTTTTGAGCGGTGAGTGGATTAATTAAACACCTCTGATTGGCCACTGCGTTCAAGAAATCAACAGATATGTTTGTGAGTGGCTACACTGCTCAAAGCTGCAAAAAACATGTTGTAAATAAAACCGTTGACGCTCTCCAAAATGCAAACACATATACAATATGCTATTATTACAGACCAGCAGTTATGGGCAGATTTTCCCTTTAAAAGCAAACAGAAGTAGACAGTGGTTTGAGTGAGAAGATTCCAGGCTAGACTCAAGTCCATGGCCAGCCTTACACATGCTCCGCCTAGGATTATTTATATCCGTTTCTTGTTCTTATTCTGTTAATTGGTTATTTTATTTACGAATGGATTTTGTTGTTTTCATGAAACTGTTGGCCTACAGTGATTCCACCCAGTTTACAATGATCTCCATTGTTTACTGCATGTACAGATATGTGTTTCCAGCTGTTAAGTTGGTGAATGATGATGCTCAAATTGAACAAACTCTGCAGCATGGCAGTTCTGCTGAGTCACACAACCATCTGCAGTGCTAATGACTCAATGTTTCTGTCTGTCTGTGTGTCTGTGTGTGTGTGTGTGCGTGTGTGAGACCAAGTGCCCAGCTGCAATGAATTATGGATGTGGCCAGAGACAACGTCTCTCCAATTTTGTGTGTTTGTGTGTGTGTTTGTGTTTGTGTGTTTTTGTGTGTGTGTGTGTGTGTGTGTGTGTGTGTGTGTGTGTACCTACGTTATGGGGATGTAATGTCCCCACAAAGATGCAATGTCCAAAATCCTTGTGGGGACATTTGTTGGTCCCTGTTAAGAAATGTACTATCCAAAAACCTTAAACTCACAAAAAGAAACAGAGTGAGGAAAGAGGAAAAAGGAAATCAGAAATATGTGTATGTAGGCAAGAGTGTCCTGAGGGACAAAAAGAACAAAGGAGAAGAAAGGAATTTCTCTTCATCAGCAACCTGAAAGATTATGAAATATTTGACCATGCCAGCAGGTTTGTCCTTTCCTCCAGAAATCAATCTCCAAACACTGTTATTTCACTCATATAAAACACGTTAGTTCTTGCATGTGATCCTCAAAGCTCGAGTCCATCTGGCTGGGAATTGGTAAGATCAATGCAATGTTGAAGTCTCATTAATCAGGAACAGGAAGGGAGGGTGATATAATGAACTGTATACAGTCTACGATAACTCTAATATCGATACATTCTACAGACCGTGAACAGCAGTGATCTGACATCACGGCTAAACACAAGAAAGTACAGGGAATATTGCACATTATATATATATATATATATATTAAATTAAAGCATTTGTTTGTGTACCAGTGTAAAATGAATGTAATATGTATTTAATTTGTTTTATATATTTAAAGGAATTACTACAAAAGAGACAGTTTGGCATGTAAATGCATACCTAAAATAACTAAAGAAAATAAAAGACCACATCCAAAATAAAAGTTTGTGTTTACATAATATATGTGTGTGTATTGTGTATAATTATTTTGTGTGCGTGTATATATATATATATATATATATAGAAATAAAATATATACATGCATGTGTATTTATATATACAAAATTATACACAATACACACACATATATGATGTAAACACAAACTTTTATTTTGGATGCGATTAATCGTAATTAATCATTGCCCAGCACTAAATTGCAATACAAATGAATAAACAAATGTATAAAACTAATTAAAGACATACATTTTTTTTCGGTAACACTTTATTTTACAGTGTCCTTACATGAACGTACCATAGTAATAACAGTAAATTATGCATAATTACATGCAACTAACCCTCAACCAAACCCTAATGTTAATTTTGATTTAGTAAGTTATAGTCTTTTGACTAAATTCCCATTTAGTTTTAGTCATATTTTGGTCATCAGAATTGTTTTAGTTTTAGTCGAGTTTTAGTCGATGAAATACAAGATTTTAGTCGACTAAATCTACAGTATATTTAGTCGACTAAAATCTAATGGGTTTAGTTCAATTGTAATGCATTCATTTAGAATTTCTCTAAAATTGCCATACCCATTATATACGATATATACTATATACCAGGGGTCGGCAATAGGCAATAGCAATAATTTCTGGCCCGCCAGATTATTTTGGAAGTCCGTTTTTTTGTGTGTGTGTTTTTTTTTTTTTTATCAGCCTATTTTTATTTTACAATAACGGTTTACAAATAGGCCCCGTGTATCATTCGTTCAATCGTTTTTTTCAAATTAAAACCAAAAATACAAAAATGAAAAGCGACTTGTTTTTCCATTATTTAACTCAAATTAAACTTGAGAAAAGCCGTAGCCGCGCAGCGATTTCACCGCCACATACTGTGTGAAACGCCTATAAGGAATCATGTGGCGCGGGATTAAATTTTAAAGTAGGGCCTATAAAGACGGTAGCGGTCGGAACTCTGGTGTACCTTTACTTTGGACGGAGCGGGCGGTCTGACTGACAATAGCCCACTCCCGACATCTTTTGACAGCGTATCCACACTTCATTCTGACCACCTGTACACCTAGCTCTGAGGAGCTGTTTGGTACTGAAACCATTGTCAGTCAACAACATTCTTTTTTTGCAAGGATGTTTGAAATAGTTTGGCAGAAAATAGCCTACTTCATTTGTCAGTAGGGCAATATGGTTTTCGTTTATGTTGCTTAGAAATTTGAGTGCTAGGCTTTGTCCTATTTCATTTTTGTTATTTATATTTCATAAAATTTTTTATAATTGTTTTCTCTGCTGACAGTACAATGTTAAAATAATATTTATATTGACAAACACAATTTTTGTATAGCATTTATAATTGTTATAGGCTACTTAATCTCTCTCTTTCCGTTAGAGACATTTGAATGTGAGATTCTGGAAACGAGATCTAAATTTTGCGGACCCGTCAGGTCGGGAAATAAAGCGGGGTGAACACAGAGTGTATTTTAAGCGGTTGCTGAATAGAACCTTGTGGGAGCGGGACGGAAAAAAAACAGTCCCGCGCAGACCTCCTTAAACCTTAGGTGTGTATGTGTGTGTCCCAAATAAATAATAATAAAAAAAAGGAATAAAGTTCAAAAGTCGGAATGTAAGCGAATGAGGCATGATTGCTATTCACACCTTTATTAAAATGGCTGTAATCTGTTTTTAATTAGTTCTATTTACTATTTAGTAGTTAAATAGAGTATTTAATTTGTATCCATAGGCCTACTCCGTGTAGCTGGCCCACCATCTACTGGCTAAAAAAATATTGGCCCGCGGCCAAAGTTACTTGCCGACCCCTGCTATATACCATATAAAGTATATAGAAAACATCTATTAACCTGTTAATATGAATGATTTTAATGTTGGAACATACAATACAGACACAGATTTAACTGTTAAAAAGTTAAAGTAAACTCCTAAAGTAGAACACGGTATTTTCAATGAATCTGCATTCTTTATAACAACTTGCATAAATCATTCTTTATTTTTTCAAGCAGACATATTTATTTGTATAAATTAAATATAATTAATCATTATTAAAGAGCAGTGAATGGTTTTCTCTTTTTTTGTTGATTAATATTAAGTGCACAGAGGGCATTAGGTTTATTACGCACTGTCATTTTATATATTATATTCAATATATTATATTAATTTGTAGTGCTATCCAAATGAATAAACAAAAGACTAAATTAAATGTTAAAAATAAATAAATAATTTGTTTATTTGTTTAGCACTACAAATTAAGGCAATATGTTTTTTATGTAAATATTTAATTAAAGAAAGAATTACAGCAGGAGACAGTTTGGCATGTAAATACAAAATAAAATAAGCATTATATTAATTTGAAGTAATATAATAATAAACAATTGTAAAAATAGAATAAAGTAAAAAAAAAATTAAAAATAAAAAGAATTACTGCAAGAGATAGTTTGGCATGTAGATACATTCCTAAAATAAATAAAAATAAATAAACAAGCCCTTGCAAAGCTGTGGTTTAGGCTTTTTGATTGGACAATGTGATTTAAATAAATGAATGTCCATAAGAAAATGAGTGCAATGTTATGATGTACCTGCCCATATTTGGCAGCCAGATGTAAGGGTGTCCAGTAGCTGTTGTCAAACACCTGGACATCTGCACCGTTCTCCAGCAGCACTGACACCACCTCCTTATAACCACTGGCACTGGCAATGTGTAGCTGTAAACACAACATACAAACACAAGCATTTAACAGGTCATGTTTCATTTGGCCAAAAGCCTTCCCATTCAAAAATCACCATCTGTACACATTACGTTTAGAGATCAGTGAACCGTTACATATTTTGGGATTCATGCATTTTCTCACCAGCGTGACCCCGTCATCATTTTGTTGATTGACGCTGCCCCCGCTGCTGACCAGCTGCCTCACGTCAGACATCATGGTGGATGAGCGCTGGGTCTTCATCTGGTGCATAGAGCTCGTGTCCACTCCTAACATACACACAGACATGTGTCAAAGTGAGAAAGGACATCAGGACAGATGTCATATGACAGAGCTCTTATTCAGCAGTGTAAGGGATCAGACAGGATGGGATATCTCTCTGCGTCCTCATGTGGAGGATATATTCTTTAGTTTCACTTGTCTGAGGTAACAAATAATCTTCACTTGCAAATGGTGGTCACACAGCAACAGAATACGGTTGTCTGTTCTGTATCTAAAGAATAAGCACTAGTACCTAAAGAATAAGAACTAGTGCCTAAAGAGTTAGCATTAGTACCTAAATAATAAGCACTAGTACCTAAATAATAAGCACTAGTACCTAAAGAATAAGAACTAGTGCCTAAAGAGTTAGCATTAGTACCTAAATAATAAGCACTAGTACCTAAATAATAAGCACTAGTACCTAAAGAATAAGAACTAGTATCTAAATGATAAGCACTAATACCTAAAGAATAAGCACCAGTACCTAAAGAATAAGTACTAGGACCTAAAGAGTAAGCACTAGTACCTAAAGAATAAGCACTAGTACCTAAAGAATAAGCACTAGTACCTAAAGAATAAGGTGAAGTAAACATCAGAGATGCTTTGCCACAAGCTGCAACTGTAGGAACTACACTAACTATGGTGATGCATATCTTCTTCCGAGATGGTATTCCTTGGGAGCATCCACGTTGTTGGAACCCTTCCGCATCGACAGCAGGGATCTCAGGGTCTCAGGTGTTTCGCCCCTTAACCTGAACACCTCGCCTGAGTGGGGCAGCGAAGACTGACTAGCCTTCACCGGCAAAAGGGTTCCAACTGTGGGCTCTCTTCAGCCACAGCCAACTTGAGCTGGACTCGGCTGCTGCAGCTACGTCCCTGGTGGCTTTCTTCAGCTGTTTAGACTCCAGGCCCACTCTCTGGAGGAAGTAGCGCACCGATTTTGATGGGAACCCACGGCAGCCGACTTCAGTGGGGTGGCTGGTTGCATGCCACCCCTTTAAAACAGCTTCATCGACCAGGTCTTGGTACTTGGCTTTTTTCAGTTTGTGGGACGTGGCCTCTCCTCCCAGGGCACCGTGAGCTTAGCAACTATGATGATTTCCGTGCTCCTGGATAGCAGGACCATATCTGGTCGGAAGGAGTCTCACTGCCACGTCCTGTGGGAAGACAAGCTTCCTCTTCAAGTCCACTCTCAACTCTCAATCGGAGGCTCGTTGCACGATAGAGGGTGGGTTCTTGGCCTCTGTGTCGGTCTTATGAGCCTTGTCTCCTTCCCTCACGAAAGTTATGGCTTTGGATGGATGGGCCTGATTGTTGTTGTTGTACCTAAAGAATAAGCACTAGTACCTAAAGAGTAAGCACTAGTACCTAAAGAGTAAGCACTAGTACCTAAAGAATAAGCACTAGTACCTGAAGAATAAGCACTAGTACCTAAAGGATAAGCACTAGTACCTAAAGAGTAAGCACTAGTACCTAGCACTAGTGCCTAAAGAATAAACACTAGTACCCAAAGAATAAGCACTAGTAGCTAATGAATAAGTACTAGTACCTAATGGAATATATAATAGTATCTAAAAACTACATACTAGTAGTGTTGTCACGATACCAAAATTATTGTTTCGATACCGATACCAAGTCAAGAATTGCGATTTCGATACTTTTCCTGAAAAGGGAGAAACACTCTCAAATATCATTGCTGTGCTTTATTTTAATACCGGGACAACATTCTAATCATATAACACACTAATAAATGAACATATGAACAGCTGATATATTAAACATTTGAACAAAATATGAAATCTCAAACTATAAAAAATTCATTAGAGCAATGACATTCAAGGTAAAAAAGTAATAAATTTAGCAGCATTATCTCAGTTATCATAAGAAACATAAGAGTTACCGGTAATAACTTTATCTTGATTCTGAACTTTGAATAAAAATATGCGATTATAATTATTAAACAATGTTTAATATTGGTAACATATGATAAGCCTCATTGGTGATATATTTGACATATGGGGAGAGGGTTGTGGAAGGCCTATACTTCATGTTAAACAAATATATAGCAGCAAAGACAACGTCGGCAGTGTTGATGGCAAAATAGGCAACAGAATATTTCGTTCTGTATTGAGAGGTGCAGTATTTGAAAATCGATAATATTTGTTTTAATTACATTTATATCTGCATTTATGTCAAAACATAGAGACTTTCACACATCAAAATTTAATTTATTAATATGTATGTGTGTCAAAATGACACAGAAACATCTTTTCCTATTCTATTTTGCCAGGAAACGTTTCCAACACGCTTGCGTGTCGCGTAAAAAATAGGCGTCGGTTCTATTTCTAGCATGCACGCGTTTTCCGCACGGCTCGGGCGCGCGTCACGCAGGCAGTGTTCTAGCTCTAACCTGTTAACATGGGAGCCGAAATAAAAACGCGCACGCCACGCATCCAGTGTGTCGCCGGCCTTACAAATCTAGAACGCGGTCATTCTTAGAAGTATCGATACTAATAAATTTAGGAATCGTGACGTTTTTAATTTCCGAGAATCGCGATACTTTTGAAGTATCGGTGCACCGTGCAACACTACATACTAGTAGCATGAAAAAAGGTACTAGTATGTTTTAAGGATTAAATGTTAAAAGGCTTGCCATAGTCTGTCACGTCATACAGCGCCAGAGCTGTACTCATCAAACCAGTCACTGTTCTCCACCAGACCTGCTGAGTTTTGAGTTCTACACTCGAGTCAAATGCTCTGCTCTCCAACCAGATATAAAAGCTGCTGTCAGTTAATAAAAACTTGACGGATGAACTCGTGGCCCGATTGAACTCATGTCATGTCAAAAGTGAAATGACTTTTCATGGTTTTATGGACGTCGGCATCTTTGATATTCCTTTGGTCACTGTCGCTAGGATTACTGGTAGAGAATACAGGCTTGACTTCCATTGCACGTTCATAGCAAAACGCTACTGTAAGTTGCTGTTTGAACCGGACATTACGAGACTCACACTGTATGTAAAATGCAGTTGTCAAAAATTGTGTTGTCCCAAAAACTGACAGTGTGAAGTAGCCTATTAGACAAAGTATAAGATCAGCAGTAACTGAAGATGAGAGTTGTCTGTAGAAGGCCATCCTGAGAGTCTTGACTGATAAATGTAATGATAAATGAGATCTCGACAGCAGCCGAGAAACGGGTGTCTGTTTCTCTGGCTCTCACTGAGAGATTTGCAAGCTGAAGTAACTCTTACTACACACACTGTGTGAGCTGACAGAATAGATGACTTAACTTACAACATGGCTGAGCCGTATGACGGTATATATGATTGAAAAACACAGTATTAAAATATCTGTATCCTATAATATAACCAATGCATGCATAAAGGAGAGAAGGAAAAGAAACAGAGCAAACAATTTAATCTCTAAATGAATCATTTATTGTTGTTTTCTACCACTAGTCCATAGTTACATCAGGAATATTCTGAATTCACTATTTTTTATTAATTGAATTTAAATTGAATTTAAATTTCTTAAAAGAGAAAACAGATGAAAATAAATTAAGTACACAAAGGGTCGGGATTATTAATTTTATTTTATTTTGTTAAATAAATTAATGTTTATTCAGCAAGAATACATTAAACTGATCAAAAGTGACAGTAAAGACTTTTATGTTACAAAATATTTACATTTTAAATAAATTATTTATTTTGAACTTTTTATTCATCAATGAATCCTTAGGAAAAAAGTATTGTACTTTCCACAAAAATATTAAGCAGCACAACTGTTTTCAATATTGATAATAATAATACATGTATATTGTGCATCAAATCATCCTATTAGAATGATTTCTGAAGGATCATGAGACACTAAACTGACTGGAGTAATGATGCTGAAAATTCAATGGATTAAATAACCGTTTTCAGAATATTACAGTCTCTACTGTATTTTTGATCAAATATGTTCACCAAAGCTGCATTTAAGAGACTTATTTTAAAAACATATTACCGACCCCAAACGTTTGAACGCTAGTCTGCATTTATGTTCATATATGTTCACCAATCACCAACTCCTAGTTATGCATGTATGTAGTCATACAAAACTGGTAAATTAGGAAGTAAATGAATAAATGACCCTACCATTCTCCTCCAGGTGTCTGATGAGGATGTAGCTGGTTTCTGTCCCCTCAGTGGCGTAGTCAAGTGGAATGTTCCCGTTCACATCCTGCAGGAGCACGTTGACTCCAGTCTTCAGAAGAGGTGTGATGGAGAAGGGGAGGGGGAGGGGAAGATGGCAGTCAGATAAAGCAAAACAAGACATAAACAAATTGAGTCCCTCTCTCCCCATTCATCAGTCTGCAATCGATGATAAACTACGGCCAATTATCACACTTTCCCAGCATTCCCCAGGCACCCGAGCTCAGGGATGAGCTACATTAACAGAAAAGAGAGCGTTAACTAACTCATTAAGATAGGGGCAGGTTAATAGGGTCTACGGTGCGGTGTTGAGTGTCTGGGTGGCAGGGGGGTGATGTGATTTATGAGGGTCTGCTCTCTAGAGACTCCAGACAGCGATAAGACTCTTTACGAGCTGAAAGCATGACGGAGGGTTAAGGCTTTTGAGCATGTGGAATTTCTATGGATACTGTAATGGTCTGAAAATGATGCCGACGTCATCATAAACAAACAAACGAGAGCTGGGGGAAGAAACGGGCTTCACTGTCATGAAACAAAGCTATCTAATATAAAATATTGGTGTGGCATTTAGTCCTTGTCTGTTAGCTTTAATGTAATCTGTAAAGCTTGTACGTATAAATACGGAAAAATTTAACACTTTACAGTCTCTTCTGGAAAAACAGAATAAAAACATGAAATCACTCATATTACATTCAGGAGCATATATCAAATTTTTGGTCCAGTCTGTAGTTGTCCAAAGTGTAGTCCAACAACCAAGACAGAAACTCAAGGCTGTTGGTTAATATATCTAATCCATATTTCTTGTTTCAAGTAAGGGATAATGTACATCCAGCCGGTTATCTCAGAATAAACCCCGACAGGGTGATCAGGATCATGGTCTTGCATCAGCCTGAATGGGTTTATTCTGAGATAACATCCAGCTGGCTGTACATTATCCCACTTATTACATGGCTACTCGCCACATAAGTAAATAATTAGACATGAAATATTGATCGGAGTTTAAATATTTGATTAGCTATTTAAACACAAAGCTTCTGAAGAGAAAGCAGTTACTAGCAAGCTGCAAGTTCAAACTAGATGGACATGTAAGGAATACAGTACATACCGGTTCATACCACTTATTAGACGGCATTTCTCCACATAAATATTTATGGGGATAAGAGATATTGATTTGACATGAAACTGTTTTAAAATCGTACCTGTTTGTTATTTTATAATCCAACAGTGCACAAAACAATAGTCTCAAAATGGCATCAGTTGCGTTTGTATGAAACAAGAGAGAGGGAGTTTGCGATACCGGATGACATAGGCCTAATTAAATAACTGTACACAAAATATTGATTTGACTGAGTTTTAATATTTTATTAGCTCACCAAACACAAAGCTTCCACAAGGAAAAAAACGTTCCTATAGCGCCAACATCAGTGACAGATACCCGGATGAGCCTGTGTTGTTAGTTTTTAGCGGTTGTTATCTGGGAATAACATACCACTGGACGGCGCGCGTCTTTAACTATAGGTCTGTTAAATGACTTGAACATATAAATGTAAGTTCTAAACAGAAAGACAGAGAGAGAGAGACAGAGAGAGAGAGACAGAGAGAGACAGAGAGAGAGAGAGAGAGAGAGAGAGAGAGAGAGAGAGAGAGAGAGAGAGAGAGAGAGAGAGAGAGAGAGAGAGAGAGAGAGAGAGAGAGAGAGAGAGAGAGAGAGAGAGATATGAGGAGGATGGCATGACATTTAAAATACAAAACTAAACTTCAGTAGATTTACAACTCTCTCTCATAATGGCCTGTGTGTAATTAAAGCTGCAAATGGCACGTCTCCATCTGACTGGCTGGAGCATAAAGGCGTTGTGACAAAGATGCAGCTTATTGTCTCTTTTCCCAGCATGCCTTTCAAATCCAGCCCTCAGCACATTTAGACTGGGAAGGTTGTGTCAATCACGCACTGAGGTTAGCACTAGGTTAATGAATGTATTAATTAACATTAACTATCAGCAGCTCCTTTGTCTGCATTTATGAGCTATGGCTTTTTAGTATACGCACACACACACACGTTTTCATGTTTTATGGGGACTTTCCATAGACATGTTATCCCAATAATTAGTAACCACTAAACCACCCAATCACAGAAAACATTCAGCATTTTTACATAAAAAAGAAAAAAAAGAAAAAAAAAGAAAAAGTAGTTTGATTTATAAGCTGTTTTCCTCATGGGGATCAAAACATTTCCCCACATGGACAAGGATTTCAGATATTGCCATCTTTGCGGGGCCATATTGTCTCAATTAATGTTGGGTTTACCAGACCACCCACACACACACACACACACACACACACACACACACAAAGCTCCCGAGAGCACTGACGGATCTGACATTGTGTCACAGGATTGTGTCATGACCTCTTCACTGAGATCTCACACACACTACACCACAGTCCTCCAACTCACTGGGGAGACGCATGAGGACATGGTGTGTGTGTGTGTGTGTGTCTGTGTGTGTGTGTCTGTGTTTGTGTGTAAGTGTTTGTATTGGTGCTGATTCATCGATCCGTCTGGCGTGGAACTGTTATTGAACATTTTGTGAATGGTTAAAGCAGGAGCATGTGTGAATTGATTAGGTGGGGTCAATGTGAAGTCTCGTTGGTGGTGATGAGAATGTGTGTGTGTGTGTGCACTGCCCTTCACACTGAGAGAAGAGGTGATGAAGCCGTCAACAACGCTTCCTCTGATCGACAGAATGCACCCAGTCCTCTGTGGCAAACAAACACCTAATCATGTGACGACTAAACTGTTTATAAATGTGTTTTATTAAAAGGCAGTAGTGTATGGGAATAGAATAGAATAGAATAGAATAGAATAGAATAGAATAGAATAGAATAGAATAGAATAGAATAGAAGCTGAATTTTCAGCATCATCACTCTAGTCTTCAGTCTCACATAATCCTTCAGAAATTATTTTAATATGTTGATTTGGTGCACATGAAACATTTCTTATTCTTATAGTTGTTCAAAATCGTTGTGCTGCTTAATATTTTAGTGGAAACTGTTCAATGCATCTCTACTGAATGAAATAAACAAACAAACAAACAAACAAATTAATTAATTACGATACTGACCAAAACTTTAGAATGGTATATTATATTAGGCTATATTACATCATATTATGCTATATACAATTATATTATATTACATTATACAATGCATTTTTATATTGTTTTATTAATATTTATGCATTAAAGCAAAACCTTGTTTTTTTCCTGGTGCAACCACAAGAAAACCATAGTGTACTAAATGAGGAGGACACAAACTGACCTGGTCCTACAGGACTGTATTGAACACTGTTGTGTCTAGCAGCGGGATTTAATAGATTACTACTGATCCACAGCGATCATCATGGGTTAGACAGCAGGTCATAAAAAGTGAAGTGTCATACCTCTGCAGTACACACACTTGAGGGGTTAACAAGCTGACCTCTGGGACTCGTTCAAAATCTATTATTCGCTATGATGGATAAAATAGTAATTAATTTACCCCAATGGAAATGCTTTCAAATTATTTGCTCCGTTTCATGAAATAAGCGTTAATATGCAAACCCTCTCCACATAATTTCCTTCCATTCACATTCATTTAGAGATATTTTGATGTAAGCAAGGTCACAAGGAGGAGCTGAGGGATCTGATCCCACACACACACGTCGGGTTTTCATGTTGTATAGGGACATTCTTTAGACATAATGGTTTTTATACTGTACAAACTGTATATCCTATCCCCTACACTAACCCTACCCATAAACCTACCCATCACAGGAAAAAAAAAAAAGAAAAAAAAGAAAGAAAAATGAATCCTCACTTATGATTTATACTGTAAGCTTTTTTCCTCATGGAGACCAAACATTTTTTTTTGTCATTTTGTCCCCATAGCGTAGGGTATACCTGAACCACACACACACGTTCAGCTCAGGTGTGCTTCAGAGGCCACAGTAACTGAACCTGACAGTACAGAGCACTGCAGAGAGATGAACTACAAATCATGTCAACAAAGGAGAAAGAGATGAAACATCCTCCCCGGGAAAGTAAAAAAAAAAAAAAAAAAAAAAAAAAAAAAAACTGTAGACACTTTCCTCTGACTGCACCAGGAAACAAGGACAATCACGTAACGTAATTACATCTAATCTGCATGATGATGGCTGCCTGTGTCTCATTACAGGGCTTTGAGCACAGGCTTAATTGCCTTTGTTCAATTTAATCTGTTATGATAATAGGCTAATAGCAATGAAAGTGAATGAGAATGCAGTTAACTTTCAAGCAGACTTGGAAAACTTCAGAACATCTGCATGGTTCACTGGTATGAATTCGACATCTTTTACCTTGAAACCTTTCTTCCTGCACCCCAAACAGGTGTAATTATGACCAGTCCACCTCTCACTGACCATCACAAGCAAAAAGAGTCCATTATAATAAGTGGTACTGTCTACACTGGGTGTGACGTGGCATAACGCATACGGTCGACAACAATAAACTGATGCCTTGTTCCATTACTGACATATTCATGTTTGCACTACTAGGGCTGTCGCGATAACCGCAATATCGCAGTACCGCGCTACTGACAAGCCAACCGCAGAGAAATTCAGGTAACCGCAGCAACCGCGATATTCGCGTGTTTTATTTATTCATAAGGCTATACCCTTCTTGTTTTGAACTTCGTGCATGTGTATTGAATGTTTGAATGTTAAATAAGTTAATAATGATAATAAGACGCGGCGATCATGGTTTTATCATGGTGATTTGTACAGAGGCTTCGTGGATTTGCACTTAAGCCTAAACAGACAGTGAATGAGAGCGATCGACTGAGCGCGTGCGATTACCTGCGTCTGTCTTTGAGGTCAAGTCATATTCGTGAAAAGGTTGCCGTGTCCAAGGAAAGTTAAATATTTGTCCTGTCATCCTTTTAACGTTTAAAATAAAGGGTATTTACCATGAATGGCATCAGCGACAGCGCTGGTCAGCATCCACAGCATGAGGAACTCGCGGTCGCGGGAAACAAAACTCAGTGAG
Organism: Leuciscus idus; assembly: GCA_021554675.1. Lineage (NCBI taxonomy): Eukaryota > Metazoa > Chordata > Actinopteri > Cypriniformes > Leuciscidae > Leuciscus > Leuciscus idus. The sequence continues at coordinate 22,471,851 of CM038626.1, forward strand.
TCACGCATTGAATCAATGCCATTTGTCTCTATTAAGTGAAGCTTCAGCGTTACCCATGCGACGCATTGCTGGTCAGCTGAGCCTTGAAAAGTGGAGCTCAAAGTTCAAAATAATTTACCTTGTTTCATTACTATCTTTTAATGAATCAATCAGAGTTTTTGAACGTGTTGTCGAATGAACGGTTATAATGACTCACTCAAAGACAGTCCGTTGCCGTAACAACTGCGCGCTGAGTGACAGCCTTTCAATGCGGAGAGACGCTGTTTAGTTTCGGTTTATTGGTTACTGAAAATGTACTCGTTTTTTTGCATGCTGACCACATCGTGACACTTATTTATATAGCAACAAATAAATATAAATAAATCAAAATAAATTAATAAATGCGGTAAAACCGCATATCGCGCTATTGAGCCACTCAAAATTACCGCAAGGGAAAATCCTTCACCGCGACAGCCCTATGCACTACTTCCAGCAACCATATTGAACCATATTGAAAGTTCGCTTTGACGTATCCAGTGTAGACAGCCTCAAGCTATTGACAACAGACATGCCCGACGAAGACAGTGTTAGAATCAACAGGCTACTTTTTGATACTGTAGCTTTAAGAACATCTATATGCAAGTTAACTCCATTATGATTACAAACAAATTACATTAGTAGCCACGTTAAATGTGACATTTACTATTGTTCGCAGGCGAAATCCAGTCATTGCAATAAAAATTCAATCGATCTGGAATTTCGCGTGAGGGCGAAAGATTTTCCCACGCAGATTTCGCAACTGGGAATTGGGAAACAGTTATATTTCTACTGTTCCATTAGCGCTACCTATTGACATACACTAGATTTACATAATTAAGTTTGTTCAGAACAACGTGAAAGTCACATCAAGAGCACACGGCTCCTGAGGTGGATTCATTCAGAAAATGGACTAAATCTATATCAAACATATCTGAAAAGGAAACTGATGGAATAGGACCCACAACTGAAGCTATTTTAGACTATGCATTATAAAGCCATGTCTGCTTAGTTGGAAAAGCAGCAAGGAAATTCATTTTTTCCCCCATGACGTCAATTGAATGTAGGTTTGTTTCTTAAGAGAGTAATCCTCATAGAAATGACTAAGCAGTGAAAGCTAATGAACCCTTACCTAATGCAGTTCTTACCTAAATGAAATAACAGATGAGACTGAGATTGGCAGCCTAACAGTGCCTCCTAAATCCTGACTCTGACTAATCCCAAAAAATAGGTCGTCATGGTCTAGTTTTGGAAGCAGGATGCAGTAATATGGAGGAAGGAACGCGAGAGATGCAAAGGCAGAGGGAGAAGGAGAGAGCTAGCCTGAAGTGAGAGTGTGTGTGGGAGACCTAAAGCATTGCATATTGCACAGCAGAGATAAGAGCATTAACAGACATAACATGAGAGAAAAACTGAAATATACAACATTTGCATTATAAAAAACGCATATTAGTCAAGGAAATGTGGTTTCAAGTTTCGGGGTGAATCAAACAAACAAACACACTCTCTCTCAAAAACACACACTCTCTCTCTCTCTCTCTCTCTCTCTCTCTCTCTCTCTCTGATAAACAAACACACTCTCATAAACACACACACACACATTCTGATAAACAAACATACACAGACACACACAATCTCTCTCATAAACACACACTCATAAACACACATTCTCTCAAAAACACACACAACACACACAGTCTCTCTCTCTCGTAAACACACTCATAAACGCAAACACACACATACTCTCTCATAAACGCAAACACAGACACTCTCTCATAAACACACACTCACACACACACACACAAATAAATAAAATTAATTAATTAGAATTAATTAGAATGAAAACAAACCATATTTTAGCGCCATTAAGATTTATTGCACTGTGAAATTGTTTTTAGAGTGCATACACAATTTAAGAGTGCTAAATTGTAAACCATTCCTACTTGGTGGCATTTGTATTTTAGTTATTTATGCCGATTTATAAATAAATACATAAACAAACAAACAAACAAACAAAAACAAACAAACAAACGTTATATAAGTGTTGAATAAGTCATCTTTATGTAAACAAACTGATTGTGTTAAATACTCTAAGTAAATAAATACAAACTCAAACAAACTTGCAGTGTAAGTGTTAAAAGTCTGTAAATAATATTTGTGTGTAATTTTACAATGGTTAATGCGCATTATGCATCATGAACAAAATGAAAAATATTTATTAATCTAGGTTAATGATCATTTATACTATTTTTGGTGTCAATTCACGTTAGTTCATAATACATTATCAAATTTATGAATTTAAATAACTTAAAATTACATTCTTATTATAGGGATATTACAAATTGCTACTGAATCAAATATAAATTAAATAAATATACATTTTATTGTTAAAAATCGAATAAAAAAACACTGAAAATAAATAAAATTATCACGATGCAACAAATATTAATGTTCCTAATGACAGGCTTAATTTTTTATTTTCTTTAATCTTCCAAATATTTTTATTATTATTATTTTTTTTATTATTATTATTATTATTATTATTATAGATTTTTAATAATATAGACATTGACGCGAAATGGAGAAAAAACAGCAAGGCCACTGAAAAGTAATACGGAGAAGATGGAAAATGTGTATCCATGGCAACGGAGACAACCCTTTCTACACAAGGGTGACTCACCCGCAGTTAGAGGCAGAGACAAAAAAGGTTAAAGGGGCTTGCTTGAGGAGAATCCGTGTTTTTTGTGTGTTTTTTTTTTCTCTCAATACCATTCAAGAGCCAAACAAAGCTGCATTAATTCACAGTCATTTTGTGTAAGCCTCTGACGAACAGCTAATCAAACAATGGCATGTCAGTCAGGCTTAAGGTGTCACTCAAACTGTCCTGGATACAGAAAGGAGGTGTCCTATTCAAAGCTTCCTGTGTCTGAGTACATTAGTGTTCTAGCATGTGTTTACTGAAAACTACAGCAATTCATTTATTAATGAATCAGTAATGAATGAGTCATGAATTTGATGTTTGAGATGACAATCACTGATGCTTCTGCTCCATTTGCCATTGTCAAACTGTAAATGTCAAGAACAGATATGGACTAAACTCAATACATTTCAACACTTGTCATAACTGAAAAAGGACGGTCAAAATGCCTACATTATTCTCTGCACCGCACATTTAGGCAAAACTAGTATTTTCACACTGCTTACTGCAGTACAAATACTGCAGAAAAAAATACATCCCTGTACATGATCTTGTGCTTTTCTTCTCAAAGATAAAGACTGTGTGCTTTCTTGGTGCATCAGACAGCAAAAGAGGTTTTAGTACCATGAGTGTGTGTGAAAGGTCTGTTTTAAAAAGAGGCAAGGCCATGTCCACCATTAAGGAACCTTCAGACTTACGAATGGAAAATGTCTGTGTGTGTGTGTCTGTGTGTGTGTGTAAGAAAGGATCACGTCTTCGTGCAGTTAATTAAGTCTTCACGTTATCTCTGCCGTACGAGAGCTCTGCACAAACTGACTTGCATACTTTTATGCAAATGAGGCCTACTTTCAGAAATATTCATTCATACAGCGCCGAGGAGTTGTTCACACACACGCGCCAAATCTGTTGTGAGTACTATCAAAGAGAATGCTTCAAAGCGCAACAGCACACTTCACATGCATGCTCAAACACACTTTCTCCCACAAACACACACAAAGAGGGAGATGATGTAGCTGGTTTACATTCAGAAATATTGACCTCAATTTTGCTAAATATCACACATTCCTTATCTGTCAATTTATGACACACTGTATTGTATACAAAGACAAATGGTTAAAAATGAAGGAGCCAATCACAGAATGCATTTTGCGTTCCACTGCGCGGCTTTAACATTGTTTTTCTATGCCAAACATACGCTAGTTGGCTATATGTTTGAGTGTTGCACTCGCTGCTCACATCTTTGCAGCATCATGCAAAGATGTGTCGTTACAATTAAAAGTTACTCACATTACTGTAAATCTACTGTAGATTTAAGTCGAATAAAATCGTATGATGTTCATTCAACTATAACAAGACACAATTCAGATGACTGAAATATGACAAAATAAAATTGTGCTGTCAAAATTTACACTGCTGGTGATTTGAAGCCTATACATCAACAGAATGAAGAGGTTCAGGTGGGATTAGCTCGCCCATATTAAACTGCAGATAAAGAAAAGGCTAAACATTATATTATAGATAATATTTCAGTTGTGATACAGACTGTACTATATATATATCTCTGCGTCCAATCTGGATGTTATGATTTAATGTAGCTAACAAAACTGAATGCAGGTGTTGTGTAAAAAACATATCTGTTGTAGTAGTAGTAGTAGTAGTAGTAGTAGTAGTAGTAGTAAAGTGTATTTTTGTCCAGTATTCCTAAAGGAGGTCTGAGATTGAAGTGAGCTGGCAGACGCACATGGATTGTTGCTTCACGCTCCAATGAAAATCAGGTCGAAAGTGGTCTGGAGTCTCACACACACACTGAAAAGTAGAGCAGGCATAGCTGGTGTCTCTGCAGCGCACATTCAGAATAACAATAACCAGATGATAGTTTTCTTACAGAACTCGCTGTGTATTTTCCACAGATATATGAAAATCGCGATCTGTATTTTCACCTGAGGTCTAAATGCAGAAAATGTGGCTTCATGTGTGATGCGTGAGCTGGCACGGCTTCCATTCTCTCTTGATAATAATGAAATGATTCAGTCATTAATTTGAAGGATGAAGAAGCTCACTGGATGAGAAACAGCTTGTGTTGGAATCTTTATAAATGGGTTTGGATTGAAGGGGGCGAATATCTTCCCCTGGCATGTTCCTTTTTAGATTCTCTTCAGAGATAAACTCTGATTCATACTCTGTTTACACCCCAAGGCTCCTAATTTGTGGAGGATATGCTGTTCAATGACAAATTAATGGTATAAAGGTCCCTTTTCCCACTAGAAGTCAATTTAGATTATATTAGGACTGCAGTGCATCACAGCCCTTCTGATTAAACAGCCTTTCCAACTCTCCGACAAAATCCAACAAGTTTGGTATTATTGCTGGCAGTAAATCTCATTCAAACTTTTTTGTAAGAAACAAATCTCAAACGTTATTTATAGTGATTTTAACTTAAAGTACCGTACGATTCAACGAGAGGGCATTTGGTGGCAAATTTGTGCCAGAAAGTTTGAGAGAAATGTCTCTCATCCATTCTTGATCAGTGAGATTCAAAGACATCTGACAAACGACGGTGAGATTTCCCGCCAAAACACTCAGTTGGTGTAACATCCACCGCAGAGCTGTGTCGAATCGGCCACTTTTGCAAATTAAAAACGTTTTATGCAAATAAATAAACCGCACATTTGAGAAATATGACCCAATCATTCGTGGCCCATAGCAAACAGGCTACAGTACATCTGCATGCTGTGCTGTACTGGAGGCAATAAGCAGAAAATCTTGAGCTTCTTCTCTCCACTCTAACATTTGGAGGAGAAATTCTCCTTAGGAAAGACGCTCTTTGAAGTCACGGCGCTAAAAATAACTCAGATATCCCTGTTACTTTGAGCTTTCGCTGACACGCACACAGAGGGAGCTTTCAGCGACTGGCACAACAGTGAAAAGAACAACAGTGACACACTTGTGTCTTAACTGTCTGTGAATTCAAGCGGGAGTCAATATTGGTGTTCTGGTTAGGGCAGCACAATATAACAAAAACACCAAAAATCACAAAATGGCTTGGTGTGATTTTCATATCGCAAATTCGGCTCCGCACAATCTCTGCATTTTTCTTATAACATGCAATGCAATGCCATTTTACCAGATTTGTAGTGGGAAGTGTTTAGTTTTTCCCACCAGAATAAAAGCATGATGGATATAACATTTGAAATAAAGATGTAATTAAGAAATTAAGACATAAATATTAGCATTGTAATTTTACTAAATATTTGCCAAGTATATATATATATATATATATATATATATATATATATATATATATATGTGATGCGATCTGGGAAAACCCACCACATGGTGAAATTTTACCTATTACAGGTTTTGATATCATATGGAGCTGGTATCAAGCCCTTTCCAAATCTGTTTTTATTTTTATCATAGCTTGTTGGTAGCAAAAGTTATGTTTATCTGAAGTCGGCCAATCGCAATGATTTTCTGGAACGGAATTTTGAGAAAAACAGGTTTAATAACGGTCACCGTCGGGACGCTTGGCACTGTTTTTTTTAAACAGGATTGGCGCGAAATGCGAACTAATACACATTCACTGTACATGTTATGTGGTTTATTTTATAGGTAAACTATCTTTGTAGTGTTAAGAGACGGACAGGTGTGTGGGATATACGGCGATTGTTTTGTTTGTTTTACCTCTGCCGGGCGTTAGAGAAAATGGTTGCATAGAATGCATTAGAGAAAGAGTATTTTCAGCTTGACACTATCGCTGTTTTTTGCACTAAACAAGGGAATTTTGCCAAGATATTTTCAGAGATAAGAGAAAAGATGTTATAGAATAATAATTTAATGAAAAAAAATTTTTTACAAAAAAAAACTGACATTCAAACTATTTTGGAATTTACTGAAAACGGCCCAGCGCGACATCCGACGGGTTCAATAGTATTTATTTGTATTTATTTTTATTTTAGAGTACAACAGTATTATTACAATAGTAATATATATATATATATATATATATTTTTTTTTTTTTTTTTTAAATGAATAATATTATAATTATAATTTGATAGTCATATTGAATTGGTAAAAAAAAAAAAAAAAGAAAAAAAAAGTGGTCTTTGAAACCTCAAGTGGAAAGACTTTATGGTTACTGCAATAGATTTGAGTTAGTTCTTATAGCATAACCAAGTGTGAACACAAACATTTGTCAAGTTTTTCCCAAACCGTTCAGCCCTAAAGGGATGATCTAAAAAATCCCTCCAATCATTAGAGAATGATTAATTATTCCTAAAATAGCTATTTAATTTATCTGTATTTAAAAACCATACTGAGAACCAAATCAAAATTTCCTTTTTTTCCTCAATAGCAAGTTCTGGCGTATGAAGTTTTGGCCTCTAAATAACTTGATATTAAAATTTAAAAATGTTCATTTTCACGATCCAATCAATTCAGAATTATGTCACATTTCAAAAGTAAAAAGTGTTGCAAACAGTATTTCAAGAAGCCTCAAAATATAAAAAAATAAGCAATAAAACTATTTTAAAAAATCCTTTTCCAGAAACACTGAAGACATTCTTGTCAGTGTAAGTTAAATCACCTGTGTTTGTTTGTGGTGAAGTCAGCGATCTGACATGATTGCGTGCTGGCTGAACACAGCCTGTCTAAAGACGCAGGGAAATCCTGATCCTGCCTGGATCTGTCAGCACTGTGGAGGATTACGCTCATCTGATCCGGCATGTCCAACATATGATAGAACTTTACTTGCTAGTTGGAAGCTTAGTTGGATTTCCTCCTTCAGGAGAGACGTGTATGTGCCTCTATTTATTTTTTTTACATCCGACTGCAACTTGATACATGTTTGACTTTAAAAGTAGTTCTGTCACCATTTACTACATGTCATTTTTTCCTATGGAAACACAAAAATACATATAAAATATCCTTTCCGCTCTATACCACATAATGATATCTGAAGCATCAAAATGCTCCACCTGTGCTCGCCAATTACATCTAGGCTATAAGTTACTGAAACACACACACACACACACATATCTATCAAGGCTGGTCAGGGGTGTGGTGTGTCAAGAAGCTCATTAAATTCTCAACACCCCGGTGAGAGAGCAGAGAGGTAGGCAGTCATGTTTTTCATCTCTTCCATCTAATTTTTGCTTTCATCCTTCAGTACACAAACCTCTTAATCGTATTAAAGAGAGGTGTCAAAGATGACACAGTCGAAGAGAAATAAGAATTCTCTTTAAAACCCCATTAAAACACTTTTCTGTGTTGGCCCTGTAATCCCTGAAGAAAGCGAACTGTTAACTACAGCATATTTTTGATTTTGTATATGCCCCTGAATGCAAGATAAATCATTAAGAGTTTAACTCACTTTTTCCAGAACAGAAACAATTGTCATTATGTGTGTATCTGTTAAATGAAATTTAGAGTACACTAGCATATATGATCTCAAAGCTAATGAATGTGGGCTAAAATATTTGATTTGATGGTGTCTGAGTGCAGTGTATTCGTATTGTATCGTATTGTAACAATGAAACAAGCATTTTCTGTAAAGCTGCTTTGAAACAGTATTGTGAAAAGCGCCAAATACGTTTGAATTGAATAGACTTGAATTGTATTCCTCACCAGCAGTAGCAGCAGCACCATATCTGCGTGATCGCAGGCGCAGGCCACATGCAGGGCGGTCCAGAGGTCCTCATCCTGCAGGTTGACATTCAGTCCCTTCTCGATCAAAATCTCTGCTGCGAACACATTGTCATGGCGGGCACACTGCAGAGACAAAAGAAAGAGAGTCCCAGTCACAGTGGAGCAATCTAACAGAAATCTCCATATCCCAAAATATTTGACCAATAATGGTTTTCACAAATATATCAAAAAGAACGGCTGTTTTTAAGTGTGATAAGAAGAAATGCACTATATTTAGTACATGCACTTACTGCATTCATTAAAAACCTAAGAAAATATTGGGCAATAGTATAAAGCAACTACATGAGTGAGGTTAGATTTAGGGATATGTTCGGAGTTAGTACTCAATTATTACCAAGTTATTGTAATTACTGTAAGTACATACAGAATAGGACTGTAAAATAAAGCGTTTCCGCAATGTTTCTTGAGCATCAAACGAATTCTCATGAGAACATGTTAAGTCATTGCAAAAATGGCTCTGAAAAACATTGAGTACACATGCTTTGATTTGACTTGCATGTCCAAACTTTTTGCACACACTGTAATTTTAGAAACATTTGATTGAATATCTTCCTCAACTAAACTTAAACCATTTTGCCCAAAAACAAACTTTCCGAGAGCTTCAGTGAATAAGTGCTGAACTCCATTCATAATATTTTGCTATTCTACTATGCATTTAAATGAGACATTTAAATGGACTAAAAAGATTTAGCCCTTTTCACATTAGATAATGACATTAATTGCACAAAGGCGGAGGTTGATTTCAGTTAGAGGTGCAATAATCAAAATTGTAATTAAAAAGTTAATTATATATATTGCATTGGGTATGAATGGCTGATTTCATATGTTGCACCATAAAAATGTATTGTTTTCTGTTTGAGCATCTCTGACTCCTAGAGAGTGCCAAGACTTAATTAAACTATACCCAATTACCACTGAAATTGGATTTGTTTCTGTTTAGCTGTACTATATCCTGGCGAACCCTTTACATTTAAGTCTCCTATGGTCACAAAATTAACTAACAAAAATTGAATCATCCATCTTGCTTGAGTGTAGTGCTCACACACTGGACCAGGTCTATTAAAGTCAGTGTCACCGAATGGTATTAAATATTTCCCAGAGTTACAATGAACCAACTAAAGGGAATGTAACGGATGCCTACCATTTAGTTGACAAGCAGGCATTGAACAGAACATGTAGGTGTCATATATAACCAGTAATTGTCCAATAAAGGAAAATGAATTAAGATCTTCAACCCTCCTAAGCTTTAAAAAAAAAGCACAAAAAAAAGGATAAAATATTGGCTGTTGGCGGTCATATTTGACTGGGAACAGTAAGAGTGTTTTTTTGTTTGTTTTTTGCATTGAGGCTGATAGTATATAGATCTTATTCAATAACTTTAAATATAAAAAATTGCTTTTCCATTCATTTCCAATGGTTTATCAATTTTGACCACAAACAGCCAAGGTGTGACCTCAAATGAAGTGCAATTTTTTCTATATCTAAACCTTGAACCAGTCAGATTGAGTTAACCGTTTTTATATTTAAAATAAATAAATTAAATTAAATTGGTCAAAAATGCCTGACTATCTTTAAAAGTTTAATATGGAATGTGCATTCCAGGTGTTGCTTCAAACATGCCTTGTCCATTCTTAATTTAAAGTCAGAACATTTTATACAATTATTTTAAGTCTTTGTAATACTTTGTAGAGGACCTCAGAGGTAAAAGGAACTGAGTATTGGGGCACTGCTTTAAAAAAGGGACAGGTAGAATTCCTGCAGAGGACATCACAGTCAGCTGAATGACAGCTCGAGAGGCAATGCACATGTATCTGAATTTGTCAGAGCTTGTCCTTATGTTCTTACCAGATGGAGCAGAGATCCTCCTGAGGATATCACTGTGTTCAGGTCAGCCCCCTCCTTCAGCAGCCTCAGCACTAGAACAAAAAAAAAAAATGCAAAGAGGGATGAATATATCTGCAAAATGAACACTTCATAAAATCTTAGGGACCCATTCTACACATAGTGAGGAAATATGATGAATTGTTAGGATCTCTAAAGACACTGGAGTACCTAGAGTGCTGCCTAGCGGTCTATTGCCTACATAGGCAAGGCAAGTTTATTTCATACACAATGGCAATTCAAAGTGCTTTACATAGAATAAATTAAAATAATAAAAAGAAATAAGAATAATTAAAACAGTTTAGAAAAATAAAATGAAATACAGTACAGTACAGTCGGACGAACAGCGGCACAGTGCTCATTCAGTAAATGCATAGCTAAACAGAAGTGTTTTGAGTCTGGATTTGAATGTGACTACTGTAGGAGCACATCTGATCTCTTCTGGAAGCTGGTTCCAGCTGCGGCTGGCATAATAGCTAAAAGCAGACTCACCATGCTTAGAGTGAACCCTTGGTATTTCTAGCTGATATGATCCTAATGATCTGAGTGATCTGTTGGGTTTATATGAGCATATCTGCAATGTATTGAGGTCCTAGGCCATTGAATGACTTATATACCAGTAATAAAACTTTGAATGGACATAGGCAATGGAATCTCACAAGTAACTTCGAACACCGCACTTAGATGGAAACAAATAGTATATGAACAATAGTTTGTTGTTAGCATGTTGCTAAACACACTAACACTGTACTTACTATAATAACGATAACGTCACAGAGGAACAATACTGTACAGCTGGAATCACTTTCACAGTGATTTTTCCTAACGAATGAATGACGAAAAATATTGACTGCCAATCAGAATTCACCGGACTTTAATAAGCTGAAGCATTTAAAGCAGCAGATGACTAAACAATAATAAACAGAATGCTAACGTTTGTTGTGGACGCTAATATTGGTATCGTTATTGTTATCTTCATAGGTACTGTTATTGTAGTGAACGGGCCTTTACAGTCTTGGTCTGTTTTGACCTTAACCATCAGACTCTGTTGACAGCCACTAACTGAATCTCTGTGGCAGTGTCTAGTGCATATTGGCAGTTTCATCCTGTATTTCCCTCCGGCCTGAATTTAAGTGCACTACATGACACACGGCTAAGCCCCATTTAATTTAATTACTGAAGTACCTATCAGACACTTTATAATGATTCCCGCCAAAATGCATCTAAAAGAGTGTTCCTTACATGGCATCTACTGTAAATGAGCACAGTACAGAAGGGAAGGGACTTCATGTTGATCCCGAAAATGATAATACAATATAAATGATAAATTGTGCATACAGACACTCATACAAATGTTGGTATATTCCTGAGGGATTTTTCAGCTCCATAACGTGACAACATACTAGTCTGGAATTGTCTCTCAAACATGCTCAGTGGGGAACAAATCTGCTTACACAGAGAAATGACAAAGGCTCATATCATCTCAGCCCAGGTTTAAATCACTAAAGAGTGAAGAAAAGACAGATGTGCGCACAAAAACGTTAGCATCAGCAGGTTAGCCTACTGAGGCTATCTGGCATGCACTCAGGCATATCGAAACGAATATCTATTCAACGGATCATTATGCCAGAAAGGAAGGCATTTTAAACAAACACACAAGGGGAAGAAGACAAAAACGTACTGCAAGAACGATAACCAAGAACAATGTGAATAACAATGATAGCTATATTAGCATCCACAACGCTAAGGATCATTCTGCTTATTATGACTTTAAAGAATCAAGCTTGACATAACTGCAGCATAAAGTCGGGTGGATTCTGATTGGCTATCCATGTTTGTATCGTTCATCAGTTGGGAAAAATAAATAAATAAATAAATAGTTCTGTGTTTTTTGTAACACCTTAGTTTGGGGACCAATTCTCACTATTAAGTATGTGCTTATTAGCTTGCATATTGCTAGCATATTGGCTGATTATTAGTAGCCTACTTATAAAGCACATATTGATGCCTTATTATGATGGGGAGTAAATGCAATTTGGTTACACTTTATTTGAAGGTGTCCTTGGTAAAGTGTAATTACACAATTACATACTGTGTAATATCCATTAACAACACGGTTTAGTTTTAGTTGCTAGCAATTGCGTGTAATTTACTGTTATTACAATAGTAAATACATGTAACAGTCAACAAGGACACTGTTCTCCATTTCCTTGACAGCCTTGACTATGGTAAAAGTATATTGGCTGTGGCAAGCGTGTTCTTAAACGCTAGTGTGATGGATGGCTCAGAGGCTGAATGGGTGAATCTCAGAGATCACTCAGCAATCCCTATCAGGAAATTGAACACCGCTTTGGATTATACAGAGCTGCCAACACAGGAAAATAAAAATGAATGAAGATCCCAGAGAGGAAATGAGGCAGGGTGTAAGGCTTGTAAAGGACACTGTCTGATGTACGCCAAAGCAATTAAGGGCTATTCAGTCATAAAAGAGTTGCTATGCAGTGTGCCAGATTAGCTTGATGTAGCTAAGAAGCAAATTTTGTCAAGCACCATAACACAATGATGGCCGTGCATCTTAAATCACATGAACCTTCGCCACTGCAAAACATGCAATCAATGCTAATCACAGAAGCCTGCCAGGCTCAAGTCTTGCCAGCTTCATTGGAAAGATAAGCTAAGACAGATAAATAAGTCTTAAACTAATAAATCTGTACCCAAGTGATTTCTGCAAGACACGCATGTGCTCGATTCACTACTTGCAGGACAGAGTGAAGGTTAATTACAATGCAACTATGAAATTATCGTTCTGGTTATACACCCCTACCGAAGCTTCAATATTATGACCCAAACAGGAGTAGTTACTGCCTCAAACAGATGTGTTTGTGGATGACCCCTGATGATGAGGGTTTGGCTGGTTTATTCAGACTACCTATTTATGCATGAGAACATGTCCACTCTGAGTAGTGGTAGTGAAGTAGAGCAGTTCATGCTAATAATACAGTCTGCACTCGTTCATATTTATGAGGTGTTGTTATAGCAATCTGACTCAGCGATATGCGTTGCTGGCTTGTTTGTTAAACCCAATAACGCTGAATGCTGCAAAATCATCTATGTGACCTCCATTATGCTTTGCGCAACAAGAAGCCAACAAAAAAACCATCAGCTTTAAGCTAGGTGTACTACCCTCACGCCATTACTCAAACAATGCCCAGGAGAAAAAAGTTACAATTACAAAAAAACAAATACACACAACTACAATGAGCGAATACATTTACAGCTGAAATGGCTATTGATGGAATCATGTAGTGTGCGAAAATTGATTTGCTTTTAATACAGAAACATCAGTCCAATCAACTTCAATCAATGCTATTCACATAGAATCCAAGTTAGACACTCAGACCCATTATTAATCAACTTGGTCAATCTGCAGTCATTAGCAGTCAGGGAGCTTAATTCATTTTCCAAGTCTCTTTGCTCTAATGAGCACCAGAAAAGTCTCTCATCCCTAGGGCAAATTCTTCATCATGCTTCCATTACTCTTGGGTAGACGTTTTCACTTTCCCTGTTTGTTCACCGTTTTCCGGTTTTAGCTGCTAAAGGGATGGAAGAAGCCCTCCTTTGAAAAAAAACCCAATCAACATATTAATGCAACAATATTTATTATGTCCTCAGATTTTGGGAACAGTACACCTACTTTTTGAAAAATTAGATGGTGTTCTGGTATTATTCTGTCCTGAGACATTTGGGATGCACTAGGGAAGAAAAAAAAAATCCTCACAATGTGATATTTTATATATTTTATACTGTTATGGATATGGTAATTCACAAGCTGCATATTCAATACAGAGCTGCTTCATTATACTATAAGTTTATGGTTTTGTTTAGGTTTAGTTGCTAATATTTATGCATCATTTACTGTTATTTCTATAGGAAGTAGACATAACAGTTAACAAAGACACTGTGGCAGCCCTTACCTTGGCAGCTGTGGCAGCATATGCAATAAAATAACTGCTTCATCGCTGACATGATAAAAGACATTGCAAGAGTTGTTTCCTACAATGGATTGTGAGAAAATATTCACCTCATTCAACATTCTTCTTTACCACGTTACTACTACGTGTGAGAAACTGCTACAAATAATTCAGTGCATGATTGAACTCTCTGGATGAATCAAGTTGAATTATAAACTTTTTCATTTGACCAGTTAAGTCAATATATTCTCGAATCTGGCCTCGGTAGTTCTCATTCTAAACAGCTGACAGAAACACAAAATTAAGTAGCCCCTGATTCTGTCATCATTTTACTCATCCTGGCCTTGTAACTTTATTTCTTCTGTGGGACACAAAATGAGATGTTTACCAGTGTCACAAACTGCTCTGACACGAAGGTTAAGGAAACAAATGCAGCTTTATTAGGGTAATCCAAAATCGTAATCCAAATAAGTAATCCAAATATCAGGGCAGACAGAGAGCTCAGGGACGACCTCCGTAGTCGTATCTAGACAGACAGTGAGATAATGAGCAGAATCCACCACCTCATGCAAAAGTAGATCAGGTGCCGCTGCCTCGGAAGAAGCGTACACAGCCCAGACACATCTATGGCCATTGCCAGACTCGGATCCACTGGACATTAGGGTGATGTTAGTACCACTAAGATTTCAGCCGCATGCACTGACATCAGTGGTGGGTCCGCCAAACTGGAAGCTGGTCTCAAACGCCTTAGTAGCTTCAGGTGCAGTGTCCATGATGGCTGAAGACTCTGGCGTGGCGTCCATGACGACTGGAGATTCTGGCATGGTGGCAATGATGGCTGAAGGCTCTGGCATGGCTGCCGTGTCGTGAAGAGGCTCTGGTGTGGCAGCCATGTCGTGAAGAGGCTCTGGACTTGGGACCACTGGACTGGGAAGCGCTGGGAGCACTGGACTAGCGATCACCAGACTTGGAAGCGCTGGATTCCTTTATGGGCCAAGCTCTGTGGCCATCGAAGCTTGATGCACAATGGATCCATATTCGCAAACTCTTCTGTCACAAACCGCTCTGACACGGAGGTTGAGGATCCAAATGCAGATTTATTTGGGTAATCCAAAATCAATCCAAATAACAGACTAGACTAGAGATCAAAATCAAAGGGCAAACAATACTAACCACAACTGAGTCCAAATCACAAACAGGGAAATCCAGGAAACCAGACAGAAGATCAAAACCATAAAGATAGATCTCAGAATTGCAGTGTGACACTAAACAAGACTTTGCAAAGAAAGAATAAAAGAACAGGGCTTATATAGGCAAGTTAATGACACACAGCCGAACCTAATCAAAACATAATTAGTTCAGGCAATGGGATCTAGGAATTGAAGTTCATGAGTTAGTCGGGAGGAGTGGATGGTGGAGATTATGGGCACTCCAGCTGGTGGATGTAACAACCAGAATGTCAGAGCTGGTCTTTACAATTGAATGAAAGTGCTATTATTTCCAAAATGGGCTATTAGTCCAAATATGACTATATAGTGTAACCCATACAGAGAATTTGTCCTCTGCATTTAACCCATCTAAGTTATTGCACACACATTAAGAGCGGTGAGTAGTGAACACACACACACTGCAAACCATGGACACACACACCCGGAGTAGTGGGCAGCCATTTGCTGTGGTGCCCAGGGAGCAATTGGGGGTTAGGTGCCTTGCTCAGTCGTGTAGGTGGAAGACAGCACTGTTCATTCACTCCCCCACCTACATTTTGGGTTACAAGTCTGACTCTCTAACTATGGCCACAACTTCCCCTAATAACAGTGACCCATACAACATGTGTGCTACATTCCAAGTCCTCTGAAGTAATACAGTTGCTTTCTGTGAAGAACAGGCCAAATTTTTAAACATTATTCACTGTATATTTTGCTTGATAGCTGTGGTCACCATTCAGAAAAGAACAGCTCTAAATAATTCACTTGGTGTTCTATAGAATAAAAAAACGGTCATACTGGCTTCAGATGGTATGCGTGTGAGTAAATGATGAGAATTTTCATTTGGGGGTGAACTGTCCCTTTAAGAATCTGTTTAGCAATTGCCATGAATGATACATTTAGCAATGATAGTGCTTAATGTTTGCATGAGCACAAGACTATAATTTACAAAATGGTCCACTTAACCATGGAGAAAATGAGTTAACTCTGTGTGGTCTTTAGAGGACAGAAATTCTGCTGACTGCAAAGAGAGAAAACAACCTGTCCATGTTAACATGGCACTATGGAGCCTGATGAGCACATCTGTTAGATGGTCCGGCTGCAGGCATTAGAAGAAACACCAGAGACCATCCGCCTGTGTGTCAGGCCTCTTTACTGACCGTGACCAAACAGAGGTCAGCAGACACAGTTAGCCCATAATGTGTCTTTGCACACTGGTTGGAAGCATGTTGTGCTACTGTACCTGATCAAGTCAGGGTGCATTATTACTGGTGGAACAAATTTTTACTCATTTGGGTCAAATCCACCATAAAGCCTAACATGCTGTTATCATTAATGGACGTATACAGGACTCAAATGGACCAGACACAGATGGTCTCATGTTCACACAAGCAATTCTGGAATGAAACTTGACCTCCTTGGAATTATCCGAACATTTCAACACTCCGGTTTATTTGGAATGTGCTCTGTTGGCACTTGCCTGATAAGGCTAATATGTGTTTTCCTCCGCTGGCTAATAATCTGCTGTATTTCCTATGACTTGATGCTGGGCGCAAGAGTGGGCGAAATTCAACCTGTCACGGGAAAATGGGAAAACAGCTGTTGGAACCATATGTGGCGTTTCCATGGAAACCAGGCATGGGGAAAGGAGAGGACGGGAGAGAAAAAGGCAAGATAGCAGGAGATGAGAAATGAAAAGGTAAGGAATATGGATAACTGTTTTCTATTTGAATTTACTTACTGGCAAAGTTGAATTTTCAGCAGCTATTACTTCAGTCTTCAATGTCACATGATCCTTTAGAAATCATTATAATATGCTGATTTGCTGCTCAAGAAATATTTATTCTTATTATAAATGGTAAAAACAGTTGTGCTGCTTAATATTTTTGTGGAAACCATTTTTTTTTTTTCAGGATTTGATGAATAGAAAGTAGAAATTAATAGAACAACTTCAACTTCCAAATCAACCACTGCACCAAAACAAGGGGTTTAAACTTTGCTGGATATGTGTGGCTTTAAAATAAATCGGAAAAACACATACATACGCGTGCGTCTTTAGCATGGCCAATCAGCACGCAAGCTTGTGAAGACCCAGCCATTGAAAATCTACCACAGACTGTGAATCTGCCTCACATGACCATTTGTGATCAGATCATCTGAGATGGAGGCCAAAGAGAGAAAAGGGCAGTGAATAAGGGACTGGTTTACAGTCCTATTTGCCTCAGTGCATGTGGGGGTTGTTGGTCTGTGTATGGGTGTGAGTTTGAGAAATGGAGAACTTTGTCGCCAAGGATCTTTTGCCAGATAAATAAACCAACCCTTTAGAAAATTGCTTCTATTGTTCCTTGAACTTGAGTTAAATAATATCCACTGCTGAACTGTAATGAAGTGTATGAGTGTATATTGCATTACAAACTACAGTGCATTATGTTCTGCAGCAGGATACAGGTGTCATCCATTAGCCATAATATAATAGGCAAGGGGAGCCAGCCGTCTAGGCAGTGTGGACGAGCCTAGACCATGTTAATGTATAACGCTAATAATAAGAAGTGCACACAACAAATTGATGTCTCTAGAGGTCTGAATTCAATCAGTGGCACCACAAACAGACATATTGAATCATTCAGATAGTGTATACAACCATTTGAAATACATTAGCTCAGCGCCAAAACCTAGTGAGCTGCATTGCTGTCTACAGTCTAGATAGGCAGCTGTCTTCTGAGACAGCAAACTGAAATTAAACCCAACAAGTAACATTCTACATGCTGTTCTGCTGTAGGCAGACACTTAACTCACAATTCATTTCAATTGAGTCTGGTGTTAGCATGTTGCTAAGCTAACAGTTCAGTACTCTTAGCATGCAAATGTCACACAAATAGCACTTTTTATTTTATATATATATATTTTTTTTATTATTATTATTTTTTTTTTTCACTGAAATGGTCTCAGACATGCTCTTTAAATGGATTCTCTTTCAAGGTCACACCTATTCCATATCCACCTCTCGGTCTTTTCCTCATTTGTACCCCCACATTCCTCCATGTTCAACCATCAATGACAAGATACTTCAGCCTTTCATCTCTTAAATTAATTGTCTTCTCCTCCAGAAAACAGCAAAACAGGTTTCTCTTGATCTCTAAACCTGACAGAATTCCGTTGGGAGTTCCAGTCAAGCATAGATGCTTCATGTTTTTGAAATGGGCTTTGGAGGCCTGGGTATGTTTTTCTGATCAGGGGAGAGTTCAGTCCTCGACAATAAGAGGAGGAGGATTTGGGGCCAATGTTAAGGCTAAAATGAGCTCACTGGGGTGAAAAAAAAAAAAGCATTCCAACTACTTAAAGGAGCTGAAAATATTAATAATAATAAAAAAAAGATAATAAAAAAAGTCATTGTATCCCATTTTGTCCTATGCCAGGCAAAATGGACTGTGCCTTGGATCAGCAGACACAGGCCAGTTTCGTACCTAACAGTGGTGGACGAAGTACACAAATCAAGTGATAGAGTAAAAGGACAGATATCCTTATAAAATATTATTCCAGTAAAAGTGTGAATACTTATTTTTAATTGTATTTGAATAAAAGTGCAAAAGTACTTACTACTTATAGGCCTGGTTTCACAGAAAGGGTTTAGATTAAGCCAGGATTAGACCTAGTTCATTTAGGACATTTAGTAGATTTAATAAACGTGCCTTTAAAAAAAAAAAAAAAACATTTTTGCATGTGTGTGCATCTTGAGAAAAAACAATGCCAGTGTCAAGTCAAGTCACCTTAATTTATATAGCACTTTCAAAGCGCTTTACAGTGATAATAGGAAATGAAAGTACCGGAGATTGTTTTGGCTTTACAGCAGCTCTAGAATAAAGTTATTGTCCAGCTTAAAGCGGCAGTCCGTAACTTTTTTGGGTAAAAAAGTATCCAAAACAAATTGAGCAAGTTCATAACCAGCCAGTGTTCAAAACTCTCTGCTTACCTTAGCTCGATTCAAAATGGTAAGCTTGTAATAATGTTTTTAATTCCAGTTGTACTGGTGGATTTCCGCGGGATATTCGAGCATGTCTTTGCGTCATTACGTCACATCTGTACACATAAAGAAGGTGTCTCGGCTAGTAGGCTATATTGCGTGTGAGGATGTTGGAGGTGGAGATTTATAGCCTTTTCTCACAGCACTTGATATAATTAATCTTATCAATTTGATGGAGGATACAGAAAGGTTCAAACGACAATCACCAGTGACAACTGGAGATTCACCCATTGTAAAATGCAAAGGACTTCGAGTGGCTACAAAAAAAAAACAAAAAAAACACTGCAACCGGGCCCATGCGAAAACAAGAATAAATATCGGAAGGGCTTTTGAAAGGTAAAAATTTGATTATATTCCAATTATATTTTAAATATGCATCTGATTACAGATACGCGTGTTTGTATTTCAAAGAGAACCAGTTCTGAGGAACATTCATTTGTTGGTATGACAATTAGAAATTAAACTGCACAGAAATGGAAACTGAACTACAGGTAGCCCTAATACACATTACATGTAGTCACGCAATGCTGATGTTGTTAACATTAACAATTTGAGAAAGTATCATTTGAACAGTTTGACGTGATATGATAAGCGATCGTTAGATTTAATCAGCGCAATTTACTGCAATGCTTTTTTTTCCCTCAGTTGGTCAGAACAAAAGTGGATGTTACTTACTTGTTCAGATGACATTTTTCGGTGAAAATTCTTATGTTGGTCATACTTCCAAAAAGTAGAATCTGTGATTCCGAATGACAGTATCCACACCGGCGCGGTGACTGACAACCGAACATTCTCCTCAAAAAATTGGATTCATCTGTGCTGTGCTGTACCGTGCCAAGGCACAACCCACTTAAAGTTGATAACACCACGGATAACTGCAATTGCAGATTTCAAACAGAGACAAAGAGGAAAAACTACAGACTGCAGCTTTAAGTTAGTTTTGATTGATTCACTTCTGTCGCAATGGTCATTAGTTATTAACGTAGGGGCCGCAAACACAAAACAGTTCTAACAGAAAACAGAATATGTGTGCAGGCGTGTAGTGTTTCTTTACAAATTGACCTTAACAAATTACGTGTCTGGCCTTAATTTATAATACAGAATGTATCGCTTCCGCATAGCCATGTGAACTGGAATTATTTTGACAACGTTTTATCTGTGCAGAGGTAAAGAGAAAGGAAAGGTACCAGTGCCATTTTAAGATGTCAGTGCAAGTTACTTTCAGTAAAAACGGCTCAAACATGCATTTTAATCTGGGACTAGGCTACCAAGAAAGATGCAGACATTTAATAGGCTATGCACTGATCTGCAAATAAGCAATCGTTTTTATTCTAAAACTTAGTATAGGCCTACACCACAAAAACATTGAACTTCAATATATCAAAATATAAGTTTAAGTTACTGATATTTAATTGTGCAAACAAGTGAAATAATATGCCATGAAGTATCTTGAAAATTAAGAAGAAAAAAAATGATTTTTTTTTTATTTTTATAAAACTCAAAGGTTGAGTCGCTTATAACTTGCATTTGAAAAAGCAACACGAGTCAAACATCTTTCCAAACATGAGAAGAATTTATGAACCTCTTGTCCAACAAAAGACAACATTTAATAACATGCTTTAACTCCAAACTCACTTCATAACGACAGCTGAGCATCCTTCTGTGAGATGATGTGGCTTCTTCCACAGAATAAGGTAGTCGTGTGTTTATAAGTCATGTTTAATCAAAGTGTTTCAATCTTCTGTTTATTCAACTACAGCGATGATGCCCATAGGGATTTCCTGGAATGATGTGCGTTATCCATAGACAGTATAAGAAATGGACAGAGTCATCTCATTGGAACTCAATTGAGACAAGTGAAGCCCATTTTCAGCGATTTCTTAGGACTTCCGTTCCTGACGCGCAGACTCAAACAGAGCTTGACGACGTAGATGTGACGTGAGCAACCCGTCTGTCTTCTAGTGGCTGTGGAATGAGAAATCTGAATCATTCCCTTCCGAATCTTGCAGAGACGGAGAGCGTGAGTAGGAGGTATCCACGAGCTAGGAGCAGGAGAAACTTTTGCTAGGTATTCTGATTAATTATTTTGTAATTTTGCCTCCACGTCTCCCCGATTGCCCGCGAGCTTCTCCTCCCGCCCATACAGTAATCTCTCTACTGTGCGACAGAGAGTCGCGTGGTTATGACGTAATCGTTAGCCTACTTTTACAAAAACTGCTTCTACGAGGCCATAACATAAGCTACAAGGTAATGGAGCATTTTATACATTGTCGTGTTTCTTTAGAAATAAATAATGGACAAATGGAGTCTTTAAACGCCTCAGATGTAAAGTTATTCGCTGTCAAAGTGACGCCAAAATGAATGGGAGTCAATGGGATGCTAACAGCAGGTGAAGTTCTGCTACAAGATGGTGGCACGCGGCCGGCTTCAACTTCCGGTCGACTTCCTTCCCGCTTGGCGTTATCGTACTTCTGCGGCGGGGCATTGTTGTCGTGTCTGCGTGAGAGCGCCCTCTGGCTCTCAGATGAAGCAGCATTTACTACTGATCAGTCATGCTGCACTGACAAGCTGCACATAAAATAATTGCAACCTTTGCCAAATCGCATGCGGTTTCATTGCGATTAATTGTGCAGCCATAAAACCTGACAGCAAGGCTAAAGTTTATAGGTCCCTTTAACCCTCTGGGGACCAAAAACGCGCCCGCGCGTTTTGCTCGTTTTTTTTTTTAGCAATGAAAAATAAACACAAAATGCTCTGTTAATTTTGATCTTTCATTTTCGTGTAATACATCAATCGATCCTGTTCAGTTTCTATTTTTTTTCTGTATACTCACAATACAAATAAAGTGTTTTGCTTTTTGACAAATAAAGAAAAACTAACATGATGCTATTTCTGCCTTCTCTCTGTCAGTAAACTCCCATTTGAAACGCGTTCGAAAATTATCTATAACTCCGCGAAAATTCAGTCAAACAGGCAAACAGACCCACGGGCATAAAGCTTGAGATCGCAGCTTTTAAATGAAGTAATTTATATAAAAAACAAATATTATCAGCTTCTGTAATCTGTATAAAAAGAGAGCGACTCCAGTCGAGCTCATTACGAGCCATTCAAAAGTAATTTGACCACGCCCCGGAGAGCGCGTGCTATTCAAACGCAAATTCTGAGAACCATTTCAGTCTGTGAAACGCCCCCACATCAGCTGTAAACAAAGAGGCATAATATAGCCTACCTTATGGAGAAAATTTTCCGTGCTGATATGAGGAGCAGATCCCGCTGAGGAGTGAGGTAGGCTAAGTTATCCTTTCTCAAGTGTTAATGTGGAATAACGTTATGGAATAACGTTGTAGGCTTATGTAAACAAAAAGATGAATCGCGTTTCTATAATATGAATCGCGCGTCTATTTGTAAAGAGTGTTTAGCCTAAATATGAATCGCGCGTCTGTGTGTGAAAGAATAAACTGCTTTTACAGTTACAGTTACTGCGTTACAGTCAGGCGAAGTATGAAAGACAACATTTTGTTGACTAGATTTGGGTACAGTTTTTACTGTAGAATATACTGTCACATCAAATAAGCTTTTCTGCTCATATATATAAAATACTATTTTGTCAAAAATAAAGTCATAGACTAAGATGTTCCAATGTTGGCTATATTCAAACTAATGAATACATATGATAAAATGTAGGCCTATAATCTTTTTTTTTTTTTTTTTACAAAGAAAGAGTACTTTTTTGCAGAAATATTGCTGAAATTGTAATTATTGTTGTAATTGTAACCTTTTTAATAAAATAGCAAAACATATTTACAAGATAGATGTAAGCAAAATCTTAAATGGTCAATATAAGTCTTCTTCAAAATATATATTTTGTCTTTGCATTGTGGCTCAGTCAGTGTCACACCTGAATGAATGGCTAATTATGCAGAGTCATTATGCAGAGTGGGTGGGACTAAGGTGTAAACTACTCCTCCCCCTCGCATATTGGCTTTCCAAGCAAAACCTGTTTTACACCATTTAAATCAATGTATTTTTTTTTGTGAACGATAAAGCAAGACTATTTTCACATAATTTTGAAGCTAGAACTGAAAGGGACAACATCCATTAGTCAAAAGTCTTGTGGGCACATATTTTGTATGAGTTTTGTGGTCTTATTTCAGCAACTTTCATTTTTATTTTTTTAAATAACCACGCATAAACATTATTCTCTTAAAAATACAAACATCTACATACATGTTGCTCGCATATTATGGTAGGCCTGTTTGTGCTATATAGAGTGAATTTACACCTTTGCCATTAACATGTTTATAAATAACTGAAAAAAGCACAAATGTCAGAGCATGTCAGAACATCTCAAGGGCCCCAAAAACAGCTTGGTCCCCAGAGGGTTAAATAAGGTCTTGATCATTTAATACTGACCTTAACAGTTTGAGTGGCACATTTCAGCTCTGATTGTTTTGTAAATCTGTCACAATTTAATAGAGCTTTGAGTATTATTTATGTATTTATTATTTTTTTTTTATTATTTTTTTTTTGTCATTACAGTTTTTATCTACTTAAAACTATATTGGACTTGACAGAAAAAAGAAAAATGTACCAACATCCTTCAATAAAAATATGGACATTGGTTTGATTGATTTTAATAGACATACTGTACATGTATCTGCAATGACAGTTACAATTGTCAATCCTCAAAGGAAATATGTCAAAAAAAAAATTGAGAAGTAAGAATTCACCTAGTTACAAACAAACTTAAAAAGTGTTTTTTAAGAGCTTGCATAGCTCATTCACCCTGCTAGAGATTCATTCCTCAGCATGGACAAAATCAGACATCGAATTAAACACTAGTGGGTCTGAAAAAGAGGAGAGATCAAATTGTACTCTCTCAGTATTGAAGTTGAACTTTCTATCTTCATCTGTGTTATTTCTTGCTAATTTCCGTCCCGTCACACAAAGCAAATGGCGCATTGCAGGAATGCCATTAGCACTGAATCACAGTGGGCTGTGAGGGGCTTGTAAACAGTCATTCGCTCACTCCCAGATCTGTGTCATTATTCCATTATCCTGACAGCCATTTTATGTTTCCTCTGCAAACCACCTGCCAAAATACATGATCATGATAGGTTACATCATTCCACCAAATTCCAAGGGCTTTCAAAAGTAGGACACAGCACTTCAGTCATAATCCTTGTGTAAAATGACTTCATAGTCTCTTGAGGTTCAGGGAATCATTACCATGGGACATTTCTGATGAGATGTTTTTGACCTCTTGGTCTTTCAGAATAATTGGCACTGTAGTTTGTGGTCATTTTTAATTTGCATTGGAGAGATGAAACGATGATTTAGTGGCATTTACTGGGACCCTGAGGCACAGTGTGGTGAAAGGAATGATGCCCGCCCATATACAGTCTTTAAAAGAACTGCTGGGTATTTTTTTTATGGATAAAGATGTCCTTGTGACTGACTGGTATTTACATCTCAGCTGTACACCATTTTGATGGACATTCCTAGAGATTTTTAATAATCAAATTGCTTGTGAGACCTTGATCACAAGTAAGATTTGGTAAAGTTCGTAGTAGAATTAGGGTAAATATGGGTAAATTGTAACTACACTCAAATCAATGGGGCTCTATAGAACAATTGGGTTCTTGACTCAATTTTAAAGAACACTTTATGCCAAAAAGGTTCTATATAAGAGAAATGTCTTAAATCATCATACATTTAAGTGATAAAGTATGTTTATGATCGGTTTATTTCATAAAATGTATTCAAAATAAATGATTTAAAAATAAACAAATTAAAAATAAATCTATAAAATGACCCCATGATGGGAAACTCTAAAAGTTTATATATAGAATATTTTCTTCTAAGAGAGTATTAAAGTGGGATACTTAAACTTAAATAATCTTTATAATTATGTTTACATGTCTCCACTACTAGCGAAAATCAGCAATTACTCCATCCTTAACTAGTATGGGCTGAAACAAAAGAGCTTCTTGCTTTCTGACATCTTTTCATGCCACATTTGGACTGCAATGATAAGAAACACTATGGTGAGTCAAAAGGCAAAACCTTATAAAACAACCCATGTTAAGGTTATAAAAATAAAACCTGATAGTTAGTAATTGTGATATAATTCAATAGGAGATACCATAGTGAAATGCAATGTCCATCAGTATTGTCCATCAGACAGTATCATAGATACTAATACATACATACATACATAGATACTAATACAGTATCAGCAATGTCCATCAGAAATGCAATGTACAATAGTATTGATGTAGATTCATACCGGTGCGATTCTACATCAATAATAATTGCAAAAGGCTACAAACAGTCACTACTGCTTATATTAAGGAGGCAACACAAAGTATTATTATTACTGTAAAAATTTTGTTTCAACTCAAATTTTTCAAGTTGTAACTTGACTAAACAATTTTAAGGCAGCACAAACACTTTTTAAGTTGAAACTTTTTTATTTTTTATGTTATAGTAGTATACTGCTATAAAATAATCTATAACCTGCAAGTAAATATCGGTTATGTAGCTTCTTTATAACAGTACTAAGGAGAAAAAAAATATTCCCTACAAAAAGAAAACTTTAAGTCAACTGAAATTGTGCACAAATGCCATTTCTCAGCAATGGCTGAGAAAATTAATAACCGTATCATATCCTTGGTGTAAAATAAAATAGATTTTTTTGTTTTTTGAAATCATGTACAAAACATGTTTTTATTTGTGTGATACAGTTTAAATTATTCGCTTTCTAATATTACTTATTAGGACCGATCTTTGGTTTTTAAAACAAAAAGCATTTTCTCAGTATCTTATAAGATTTACAAGTTAATAAAATGATATGTGTGGCTGTTCTTAAATGCAGACACGAAAGACAAGTTGCTGATCTAGCAGGTTCAGATCGAGAGGAATCCAGCAAGATTTACTGCAGGTGAGTTAGCAGAGGTGCTGTGAGCTGCACTGAAACACCCAGTAATCTACCGTAGCTATTGCACAGAATAAGAGAGAGTTACAGAAGGACAGTGGATGGAAAATCTACATTTAAAGTCATTATCAGGTTCCTAAACACAGGGTACCAAAAATGTCTGTGCGTCCAAGTAGCGGTGCAGATTTACTGTAATATACATTTTAAGGGCATAAGACAAAGAAAACAAAAACAAAGATGACGATGATGACGACAACAAAGATGAAGACATTGATGAAGACTAAGAAGAAAATAAGTACAGACACAATAGGGTCCCAATCACCTTTGGTGCTTGGACCCCTAAAAGGAGACAAACAACCTGTAGTAGCTTTGGCTTTTCCGAGGTGTAAAAATGTATTCATGTTTGTGAATCTCCTAAGATTTATCAAACTGACACTGAGAATAACATTCAATACCAGACCAATAACAGGCCAAGTCATATATACAGAATACAGTTTCCATCAGCATTCAGAAACTGAACATAAACCAATCCAACTGGAATTGATTTCATTGTTCTATATTCCAAGAGACCATATGCTGCTCCCACTCTCATACGAGGCTGATCACGTTAAGACAATGAGCCTGGAGGACTTCTAATAAGAAACACACATCCACAGGTGCATGCACACAATATAAAAGATAATATTTAGAATTCAAACTGATATTGGAACCACCCAGTAGAGCCCAAATGTTTATTTGTGCCTTTTATTATGCATAGAGATATGTGCTGGGTGTTTGCTTACTAATCCAAATCAAAAAAGCCCACCATGAAGTCTCTAAGATATTCTGATCGCTAGCTATGAAGTCTTCTTCCAGGTTTTAGGTCAGAAGTTGAGTAAAAACAAGTTTGAAGTCAGAAGTAAAAACCATGAACAAACTGGAGAGCTGCTTTACAATAAAAATAGCCACAAGATTTGATCTGTCTAATGCTTAAAGTTTAAGTAAGGGATTTGAATAAACCCCCAACCAAAGTATTAAAAGTGAGCAAGTGTTCCTAGCTAATCCTCTACTAGAGGAAGAAACAACATTGACAAGTTTTAAATGGCATAAACTAACACACACCCACATGCTAAAAGAGTAAAGACTGTGGGTCTGCATTTCTATCAGAGATTCATTAACGTCTAACCCTGAGCTGATGTCACAACAATGTGATGCTTCAGTTCACTGTTGAGAAGCCATGTGAACGGCATGGGTGATAGCGGATGAGAGGCAGAGTGTGTAATCTAATTGTGTCTCGGTATTCACGGGTGTGTGATCCCCATCTCGCTCACGCCTCAGTGCTTGTCGCCGCATAAATGCAGAGTATCACATCTGCAACTGAGGAGGTGCCGCTCAAGAGATCAATGACATATGCATATTTGTGTGTGCATGATCTCAGTTTCAGTCAGTCTCCAGGGCTCAGATCTGACCGAGTAAAATGTTAGAACACAGACCATCAACCCTCATTTGTGTGCAATGCTAAGAATCAATTCATGCAGGAAAAATCTATTACATCACTCTATTCAGTCATTCAAATTCACATAGAAAAAAAAAACTAAAAACAAAGAGAATACTAATGAAATCCCCTCACAAGCCAAATATGTTTGTAACATGCAAAATATTACACTTTGCCACAGGGGTATAACACCCACCAGTGATACATTGCTTCAAAATGTGCCCCTTTTTCCATGCTGACCTCTGGAACATCCCTACACTACGGATTATGTGGCATTTACACATTTTGACTGACTTTTAAAATGATTAAAGTTGGGGGCGATGAGGAACATTGCTGATAGTGTTCCCAGGGTTCCTCTGGGATATCTTCAGCCTGAGGCTAACACATTCCCTGCATATAAATCCAGCATGCTGAAACTCCCGTCAGCATTATCACACATACAAGGTGTGCATTCCTGTAAAACATACATCCAAAATTGGGCCAATGGAAAGCGTCTGCACATGTATGCTATTCGTGTTGAGTGACGCTTGCTGGCAGTTCTCATCAAGTTACTGTGACCATGATAGGGGTGTAGATTATGTGGTTAAACATCTGGGTCAGTAACTAAAAAAGTCCCACAAGAGGCAAATCAATAGATCACCACCAATGAGTCACCACCATTTAGCTTCCAACAAATCTTTCAGTCTTTACATAAAATCTACAAATTGGAAAGTTTGAGTTAGAATAGATTGCAAGAGCAAGAGTATAAGCACAACGAGGCAGTAATAGCGACTACACTCGAGATGGGGGAGGAGAGAGAAGCTATGTTTCCATCAACTTGTCAATCGAATTATCTGAAGTTCGGTAAAAAAAATCATGCGAATAAAGCTGGTGAAAGTGTGTTTCCATCAAACGGCTTTAAAGCGAATAAAAACCTGTGCGTAATGACGTCACATGCTGTTTTGCGATCAAATTGGTATATCGAATTGATTTGAGACATTTTAAGGTGTTTCCATTCATTTTCGCACTGAATCGCACAACATTCAAGCAAACATTTGCGAACAAAGTTTTGCTAGACAAAATGGATCGCACCATCTACCAACAAATGATCAATATTGCACAAGTTGTAATAGTGCAGAGTCCTGCACGGGTCCATTTTTGGAGACCCGCCCCCGCCCGTACCCGCAAAGTTCAGCACCACATCTGACCCGTGCCCGCGATAAATCGCACACAAGCTAAAATCATTCCATTTAAAGTGCTTTATTTTTTATCTCGCACCTCTCTCAACATCACAATAGCCTCATGAATGGGCTAATGAGCGCTAAAGTGCGCTTTGTTTTGGGCCATTCAAGTAGCCTAGGCTACCTCCAGTTCACGCGCGGGCGCCTCTGTGTCCTGATTATTGCCTGCTATATTTAGCTCTTATTTATTAAATCCAGGAAAATGGGTGATTAAACATTGATTAAAATTAAGATACAATTAATACAAACGAAATTCACTTTAAAGAAAGTCTTTCTACAAAAACAAACTTAATAAAGTGGTCAAAATCATGTCTGCCCACTCCATTTGTCTCCCGATATTCGGGATCATCTTATCTTATTCATGCTTTTTTCACTTTTCAAAACTTAAATCGCAATCCATTATTTATTCGGCAAATAACGTTTCCATCAGCGTTTATTGCATAAACCGTATATTGATCAAGATAAAATCCGATGAGACCGACCGCATTTCATTTTAGTCGATATTCAAGAAATTCAATCGAATTTGACTGTTTCCATAAGGCATTTTTCATTCGATATCACATAATTCGGATAAAAACGTGTTGATGGAAACATAGCTAGTGTGAGCAAGAGGGGGATTTGGAGAAAGACTGTAGAAAGAGAGATGGCTGAGAGACATTACAAAAGAGAAAAGGTCAGAGGAATATCACAGAAGCGGGAAGGTCTAAAAATGAAAGCCAAGGTTGCGTCGTTTCTGCTCCGCATGGGAGTAAAATTGGTTTTGAGTGTGTACTGATGGTGACTAACAACAAACTTTTGCTTGTATATACACGTGTACTCTGTTCATTTTTTGTTCTTGCTCGTTGTTCATTCGTAATCTTTACTCTATTTTTTCCCCATAGCTTTATTTTGCTATGATTCTCAGAAATCTCTTACTGCACCGTTAAGCTTTTTTTGTACACCAGTCTTATTTGAAAAAAATAAAAATGCATACTAATCTATTTTTATGGTATCAACTATTCAGTTTACCCTGCCATCACGTCACAAAATAACTATAGAGATGCCACTTTATGTGGCTGTTAGATGGTCATTGTCTTAGCAATGTAATGTGCAATGTGGACTTCATTTCGATCAATGTTCAAAATAAAGGTTCTTTACTGGTATATGATTCCATGAAGAACCTTTAACATCCATGGAACCCTTCAGTTGCACAAAAGGTTTATGTACAGTGGGGAAATGTTTTAAATTATTAAAATGTTCTTTACACTATAAAAAAAAAAAAAAAAAAAAAAAAAAAAAAAAATGGATCACTGATACCTCTTTTCCACCAGAATGTTTCGTGTTCCGGAGTAGGGGTGTAAATATTAATCGATTCGTATCGATGCATCGATGCGTCCGCAAGAGTATCGATGAATGCGTTTATTTTGCCGCCTGTCTGTTCGCCTGTCTATTTTCAGCATCCGCTCCGACATATGCGTACAGCCTACTCCTAAGCTGCGGGTGGCGCCAACCTCATTGTCTTCTACTTCACACCGCTTCACACGCGTTACTTACGTTTCACAGTCTATCCATGTTCACACACATTGTTGAGTCTGACTTTAAAGAGCGATGGAACTGTCAGAGCGAGCTGGCAATGAAAGTGAAATGTTACACACTCCAGTCGGCGTCAAGTCATGGGTGTGGAAGTATTTTGGCTTCAGGAAAACAGATGGAGCAGTGGTAAGAGATGTTGCCATTTGCAAAGAGAAAGACTGTCAGTGTGAGATAAGATACAGCGGCAATACGTCGAATCTATCCGCGCACCTGAAAAGGCGCCATGGTATTGATGGCGAGTGTAAAGATAGAACACAGGCTTCCACGCGCGCCACATCACTGACAACGTTTTTTTTCACTGACACTGAAAACCTGTGAATAGAATACTGTGTCTGTATTCTCAATAAAAGGCAAATTATTTATTATTTTTGTTGATTTATTTGAAACTTAATAGATATCATGTAAAAATATCTAGTATTGAATCGTATCGTGGGGAATTCTGAAGTATCAAAAATAATCGAATCGTTGGCTTAAGAAATCGGTATCGTATCAAATCGTCATGAAGGCTCCGATTTACACCCTTATTCCGGAGCGAGAGCCTTTTTCACACTGCTGTGTGTTTCCACAGACTTGACCACGTGTTTCCACAGATTTGAGGAACGAAACATGATTTAAAGCTGCTACATGTTGTTTATCTGACTATAACCAATCTAAAAATCAAACAGTGGGCGTCACATTACCTGGAGTGATACTAGCATACCGGGAGCTCGCATAATTTCCCAGTACACTCCTGTCGTTTTTGGAAATTTTTTGAAAATGAAACCATTGATTCACTCGATCTCTCGCATGCTGGGTCTCTCTTGTGTGCACAATTTTACATATTTAGATTTTTTAAAAAGCAATGAAGTGCAATGTTATTACATTTCTCAACGAGACTGCCATGTTCATGTTGAAGGATTTTAGAAGTGCATTTGTCTGTGCACAGGCATTATCTTGATTCACTGAATGAACCAGACAGTCTCTGTCAACTGCTCTCATTGTACGGAGAAGCCAAGCAACACTGACGCCTTTAACCAAAACACAGGCACAGAGCCATGAGAAATCAATATTCTGAGTCACTGACTGGTCAAAAGGCGTTTGCACAGGACGCTGATCATGTTTGGATGAGTGATCAGAACAAAAGCTAAAGTCATTGCCAATTTGGTAATTAGTGTTTAGTAGGTGGGCTAACGTTGCCATTCATCTTCAGCCAAAGGTGCCATGTTTCCAACAGGCGTTGCCACAGGAACACCAGCTGGTGCCGTGGACCAGCTGAACCAGGCTGACAGCCAATAAGGCAGATGCACACGGTGACCTGCAAAGGCTGCTGGGATATCTGACACAGATTTACCAAGACAGCTGGGAAAATGGTTGGCAGGGAGTGACAGAAGGAACGATATGAAGACGGAAAGCTGCACAGAGGAAGACAAAGGAACAGATGGATGGAGTTTCAGGAGGTAGTAAAACATCACCACATACCGGCACCAGACTTCATAAGCACCAATCAAAACTGACCACCCTTTGCTAACCACTTACAATTAATCCCTATAAAATTAGGGTGTCCAATCCTGCTCCAAGAGGACCAACCTGCACCTACAAACAAACCTGAAAGTTTCGGATGATCCTGAAGAACTTGATTAGCTGGTTCAGGTGTCTTTAAAGGAGTAGTCCACTTTAAAATGAAAATTAGCCCATGGGCCACCCTGGGTGTATATGGCTTTCTTCTTCAGACGAATACAATCGGAGTTATATTAATAAACATCCTGATGCTTCAGAGCTTTATAAATGGCAGTGAATAGCAACCAACAGATTGAAGCTCAAAAAAGTCAATCTATCCATCCTAAAAGTGCTCCACATGGCTCCGGGGGGGTAATAAAGGCCTTCTGAAGCAAAGCGATGAGTTTGTGTAAGAAGATTATTCATATTTAACACGTTACACAGTAAAATTCTAGCTTCCAGCCAAACAGCCATTCGCAGTCTACTTGCGTCTAAAGCGCAACTTGTGAAGTCGGAAATTGCGATTCTCAATTTATCCTGAATCGTACAGCTCTACTGACTGGTTGTTCTTATGGCACAGGAATTGAGTAATATCTGGATTATAGTTATCAAAAAGTTTTTAAATGTGTCAAAGGCCAATTAAGGGGAGACACGGCAGGCAAAAACATTGTTTTTTTTTGTTTTTTTTACTGGTCAATTTTTATTTTTTTTGCCTATTTGTCTTCAATAACATGTCTTCTTTCAGACTTAAATACACATTTAGGTCTTTATTTTACTACACTTCCACATCCACCACATCCAATTCAGCACTCTTGGGTCTTATACTAAAAATCAATTTGCGTCTGTAGATTTCTCCTAAATTCAACAAAAGTTGGCGTTCTAAATCAACACGCCGCTCCACGATCGCTGTCTGCACCCTGTCATCACATATACCGTTGGAAAGCTCTCTCTCTCTCCTGTAAAATGTTGTCGGATCCAAATATGGTCATTTCCTTTTTTTATCAGCAACCAATCGTGAAAGTACAATGGGGCATTTAACTCTAAAAGCGAAATCTCATTGACTGATGTCAATTTTACAGGCCGTTATCTCAAAAAAATGTTTTTCTCATACTCTGAGCCAGAAATCTCCACTTCAGTAACACTTACATACACCAAACTTTCCAGTTGTATTCCTATCTATATTATTAAGGTTTTTTACAGAGGGGTTTGTTCATATATCATTCATATTCTGATTTATACAACATTTTATACCTAAAAACGGGGCGAAAATTTAGTTTTTTCTGATTAATGGCGTGATAAAAAGAGATATCCAAAATCCCCTCTGTAAAAACCTTTGACTCTAATATGTCAACAAAATGAAAAGAATTTTGAATCTGGCTTTATCCAATGTTCAGATTTCTCTTCTGGAAATCTATGCAAATTAGCGCATATTTAATTAGATAATACCTAATTTGCATATTTAAACATAAATATTCTAAAAACTTGTAACACAAAAGATAATCGTCTTAATGTCTATAATCAACTGGGGAAGTTTCATGCTGATATCTATAAGCTAATCTTTTTTCCCTATTCACCTGGGGTGTCTCCCCTTAAAATCCAACAAACTATGTGATGGAGAACCAAAGAAAATATGCATGGAACAAACAGTGTGGAGTAGATATAATAGATCAAGCTGTAGGTATTTTTAATAATTAATACGGTTTTGTTGAAATGTTCATGACTGTTCCCCCCTAATCTGTATCATCTGGGAAATGAGTTTGACTTTAAAATGCAGTACCTTCAGCTCTCCTTCATGATAACGTTTTATGTGCCTTGAGATGGATGGCACTACATTAAAAACGAGAGGCCTCGCTCACCTTTATCGTGCATAAGCAAAATGAGAACAGCTCTGCCACTCCCTACCGCAAAGTCACAG
The DNA here is from genome assembly GCA_021554675.1 of Leuciscus idus. Classification (NCBI taxonomy): domain Eukaryota; kingdom Metazoa; phylum Chordata; class Actinopteri; order Cypriniformes; family Leuciscidae; genus Leuciscus; species Leuciscus idus. The sequence goes on from CM038626.1 coordinate 22,505,945, forward strand.
ACAGAAATAGCTGACTTGGGTTGAATTCATTTAGCTTCCACCATCGCTCATAATGCAGAAGGTGGCCGCTCTGTGATTGTCACCCTGTCTCACACAAGCTCCTTTCCCCCCGCAAGCTCTTGATTAGATTACTTTTGCCTGTCCCAGGAGTGGCGCGCCACACTCTGAATATTAGCTTTTTGACTGGCCCATAATCAGCTTGAGGAATGATCTAATACTCTGCAGCTAATGGCAACTTCTGTGACGGCTCGCCTTTCTGGAAATTAATTTGCCCTTTTTCAACAACTTGTCCGCTGACTAAGCCACTCCTCCCTCCCTTCCTCCCTCTATGCAATACAAACACACTCAAACTCACTCATACACAGACAACACATTCTTTTTCAATTCTCTACTTTTAGTGTCACTATTTAGAGAAATCGCATTTTAGAATTGTTTGGGGGGGGATTTCCCAGGGTGTTCTTTCCCCCACCCATGTACACTGCCATTCAAAAGTCTGGGAAGAATCTGCAGGAAAAAATAAAGTGTAACAAGTGTGTACAATGATGCATGGGAGTAAATGTCCAGGTAAATACACCATATGTTCGATTCTGTTGTGCTCTGTATGTTTTGGTATCACTTTACAATCAGGTTCCTTTTGTTGACATTAGTTAATTACATTAGTTAACATAAACAGATGAAAAATATTTCTAGAGAAAGTAATAACCTTAGTAACACTTTTGTTTAGGGTCCAATTCTCACTATGAACTAGTTGCTTATTAGCATGCATATTACTAATGACTTAATGCCTTATTCTGCATGACCATACTCTACATCCCTTAATCCTAATACCTACATTTAACAACTAGTACCTTACTAACCATTAATAAGCAGTAATTATAAGTTTATTGAGGCAAAAATCATAGTTAACAGCTAGGTAATAGTGAGAATTTAACATTTACCAATACATTAATAAAATCAAATGTTGCATCTGTTAATATTTAATGGACCTGAGCTAACATCAATTAACAAATGAACTAGGGCATTTGTTTATTTGCCGGAAACCCATCAAAATAAAATCTTGACGTATACCGTTTGAAAATGAAGGTGTAAATATTTGTATTATAACATTACAGTAAAATTAAATTAATACTACAGTAAAATGAAGAGAAATGAAAATCGAGTAATAAAATGAGAGTATACAAAATATTTCTTAATGTGTAATGCATTTAATAATAATTACAAACACATAATAATCATTATTTTATAGCCATATTGAATAATGTAAATGTGGCCTATTCAAAGTCAAGAGAGTTTACTTATGGCTTGAGTTGGTTCTAGTAAAGATTAAACCCAAGTATGAACACACAAATCTTTCAAGTTTTTCCCAAACCGTTTAGCCCTAAAAGGATTTGCACTTAAAGAAAGTCTTCAGAGTAAAAGTATTTTTTCCCCAACACAGATGCACTTCTCAACAGAATCACCCCAATCAATCTAGAATGATTCATTCTTTCTAAATAGAGCTTTTCAAGTCTTCTGGTGAAACCTCCTGCGTTTAAAATATTGCAATGTGGTGAAAATCAAGGTTTTAATGTTGTTTATATGTCAATGTGGTGTTTTTAATATGCTTTAAGAGAAACCATGTGTAAATTCACAAGTCAACACCATTGCTGAGTATTTTATCCTTAAAACTGCAGTGACCCAAAGACGTGTTTTGAAGCGTGTTTCTGGCGTCATAAACTACCTTGTAACCAATCACGTCAACGTGTGATCATCAACGAGTGGATCTCTGAACTGGTGTGAGTGAGTGAAGGCTGGGATAATTTGCATATTCATAGAACCGTGTATACTAAATGAGGCAAGGGTGCAGTTACATTTAAGCTATTTCAAGGCATGAAGAAATTATTTAAAGATTTTTTTTTTTTTATGTGTCATTTTGGTGATCAAAGAGGAGTTTTAAGGGATAAAATGATTGACTACAGGGGGACTTTAACTAATGCTAACAAATATTAATAAAAACTGTAACAAATATAATGGTAATTATTAATGCAAAGTTAACTAAGGAGTAATTATTGTAAAGTGTTACTGACTGCTCAAGAACGTCCTGTGTCAATGACCACTTAGATAGCATATATGCAGCATTTTTGAGTGACTTATTGGTTTTTGATCAGCATTGTAATTTGCTAGTGAGAAATTAATACATTTACAACATGAAACTAAGATAACAGATAAAGAAACAAAAGTTTCTTACCCTCTTTGTCATCGTGTCGTATGATGGCATCCTGGATGACGTCTGAAACGGTAAAGCTGATCCTTTGTTTTTTGCGGTTGGTGGGCCGGGGCTTGGGGAAGCTCTGTTTCTGTAGTGTCCGTTCTCGCTCGTAGTAGACCCGCAGCTGCTCGCAACGCATGCGTCTGACCAGCCTCTGACGCTGGCCCAACGGCAGAGACTCCAGCAGACACTGGTCTATCTCCATGTTCTGCCTGAACACGTTACATAGCTGAAAACAACCTGGACAGAGAGACAGAAGAGAGAAAGTGGGCTTGTAAGTGGTAGTTGCTTAGGCTGTCAGTGGAAGGACAGAAAGCGCTCAGATTTCACAAAAATTATCTTCATTTGTGTTCCGAAGATGAACGAATATCTTACGGTTTTGGAACGAAATAAGGTTGAGTAATTGATGATAGAATTTTCATTTTAGGGTGAACTAACCCTATAAATAAATGCTGTTCTTTTGAACTTTCTATTCAAAGAATCCTGAAAAAACACACACCATATTTTCCACAAAAATAGTAAGCAGCACCGTTTTTATTTATTTTTAAATTTGTGCTCTAAAAACATTTATTTTTATCAATATCAGCATAATAGAATCATTACTGAAGGATAGTGTGACTGAAGACTGGAGTAATGATGCTGAACATTCAGCTTTGCCATATATATATATATATATATATATATATATATATATATATATATATATATATATATATATATATATATATATATATATATATATATATATATATATATATATATATACATACAAATAGAAAACAGTTGTTTTAAATTGTAATATTTCACAATTATTGTATTTGATTATATAAAGTCTAAGAAATGTTACTTTAACTTTACCAGTATAAATTTGAATCAACTTGACAAAAATGCTCGATGTTTTTGTCATTTCCTTGCATTACAAACATTTGATCTACATTTGTACACTTCTGCTTCAAAAATTGTGCATCGTGGCACCTTTGGCATACCATTTTTAATCATACTAAGTTCAGGATTCTCTAATTCTGGTCTTGCATTCTATATAGAACAGAGAGTATGTAAATTAGCATGCAGTCTTTGTCTCCTATGCTTAGACACTAAAGCCAGGACAAAACTGATGCCAGACAGATAGGTCTGTGTATTCCTCAAAGCTCAGTCCATTTAAACATTATCTGGCACACACTGCTGAGTAGCGTGTCTGTTTAACCTTGAATCTCTCCACGCACGGCAGCAGAGAGACTGAATTATCATGACTTGGCATTTCTCCTGCAGTAGAACGACGGGACAAAGCTACAAACCCAATGCCCTCCCTGTACACATTAATGTAAAGAACTGCCGAACGCTCTGGGACTGCAGGGGGCTGTAAATAAAGGAGAAAATAGCACCCACTGTGAGAGACATATACAATACTGTAGGTTATGGTAGGGCTGGGAATTTATTAAACAATTTATCCAAGAGATTGCAATTAAATTATTGAGTAAATTATGGAAAAGTGGAATAACAAACACTGCGGGACTAATACACTTTACCTCTTATTAACACAGACCTGTATGCCCAGCAAACGCATTGATTCACAAACGCAACCACTAAACAAACCGAACCATAAGTAAACCCCCAGTATACAGAAAGTCAAGGCTTGCGAGCCTTAGTGCTCAATTCCGATTTGCTGCTCAGATCAGATTTTTTTTTTGTATAGCTGTTCACATTATTGTTGTAAATGTGGCCAATGTCAGATTCCAGAGTGAACACATCATGGTCCTGGACTGACCCACATGTGCAAAAGAACGATGAAAAGACATCACGCAGCACGCTATCATACCGAGGTAAACACGGAGGACATTAAAGTAAGTGATTACTTGTTTATTTATTGTGTGATATGTCGTGGAAGGCATATAAGACAAAGACGAGGATGTGAAAAAGAGAGGAGAGTTTTTAAACATTTATGATACGAGCCCTAATATTTCGCTTGTGAGCTGTCACTGTAATACTTGAGTTCTGACACATCAACATCCTTCCACTGACTACCTTTCAAAAAACTGATAACTTTGGGTTTGTAAAATCTGACTCCCACGAGGGCAGAATTGTGATGAATGTTGATCGAGAGTGACATGAAAGTCGCATGAATTCCAATTTGACTGTTCAGACTGTGGTCGCATTAAAAAACATCTGAACTGTTTCGGATTTAGGACCACATATGGAAGTGGCCCAAATCGGAATTGAAAAGATCAGATTTCATTTGGTTTGTGCTGTTCACACTGTCATGAGAAAAACAGATCTGAGTCACATTTGAGCAAAACAATTGGATTTGGGCCAAATTTGCCAGCAGTCTGAATGTGGCCTTAGTTGTGCTCCATCCATCCATTTTTTAATGGTAAAAAGTAAGCAGAAGTAGCAAATTATTATCATCATCTAAATATCATTATGACCTCATTTATAGTAGAGATCGACCAATATATACCCAAGCCAGCCATATATCAGCTAATATTTGCCTTTTTTATTTTTATTATAGCCATTGATGGATAAGAGCTCCTGTTTTGCTGAGAGTAGAGAGCAGGATTTTTATTTTGACAGCTACAATTGTCAGTCTTCTAGTTTACGGTCTTTGTTTTGTCTAAATTATTAGACAGAAACGTTAAATAAAAAAAGTAAACTATATATTAAATGTTTAATATCATTTGTCCAGGCATATTCGGACAATGCATGAGTCTTTATTTTTACTTTAAAATGTGTTGGACATTCCCATTTCACTCACAGCCACACGTGGATGTATCACCATTTACATTTAAAAGGACATTTTTATGCTGATAAATAATTGAAGTGTTGAAACTTCAGATTGGCTGCCCTTCTCAAGGATCATTTGCTGCTCATTCTCTCACACATCTCATCCTCAGCCTGAAGCTGAGCCGGATGCACACATCATGCATTATGAAGTCATTCACCACCCATCTAACCCAGAGAGAGATGAATAAGAAATATCCACAGATGAGCTCACGTTAGAAGAGAGGCGTGTGAGTGAGTGAGTCCAAATGAGAGCTAAAAAAAAAAATGTAGATGAATTACAAAGAAGTGCCCACATCAACAAGGTCAAGAAAGCTCCATCAAAGCAATCAAGAGAACATCAATCCCCTTCCTCAAGGCTGTGTTTTAGGGAACCAAAGCGAGAAGGACGACTTCTCTTTTAGCCTATCAGACACGCTGTTGTGCAAATCTGTAATTACTCAGATAATTCAGGTCACCAGAAGCCCTTCAGCCAGGGAAATAAAAGTTTGAAAGTCTGCCTTTGTAGACAAATTAAAGAGGGAGCACTTTCTGCTCTCTATCTTCCATTAACACACACACACTCTCGGTCTCTTAGTGTTCTAACACGCATGTTAAACCGAGCCAAAAACCCCATTGACAATACTGCCCCTTTCTCAGAGTCACAAGGACATCAATCATATTATTCTATAAATGAAACGGCATCTGATGAAGACTGAATGATCTGTTCTATTCTGTTCTATTCAGTCATCAGAACCAATCATGACAGAAATGATATGTTCTGTTCTATTCTATGAACAGCATATGAGGACAGAAGAATATATTGTTCCATTACGCCTAATATAGTTCAAAAGTTTGAAAGTGTTTTTGAAAGAAGCATCTTATGATCACCAAGACCATTTATTCAATCAAAGATGCAGTCAAAATAAATAAATAAATAAATACAGAAATAATATTGTGAAACAGCATAACTGTTCTCTGTGATGGCAAAGCTAAATTGTTAACCTTATTAGTCCAGTCTTCAGTGGTCACATGATCCTTTGTATGTGCTGATTTGCGGCTCAAGAAACATTTCAAATTATCATAAATTTTGAAAACTGTTGTGCTGCTTTATGTTTTTGTGGAAACCATGATACATTTTTCTGGATTATTTGATAAATAGAAACTTTGGTCCCCATCTAGCAACTAACTACTTTGTAACTTTACATTGTACTTCTTGTGTTGATGTTGTATTGTACACGTTTGCTAATGAGGTGGGATAGATGTAAGTTTAGGGACAGGTTTGGTGATATGGGAAGGTTTAAGGGGTGGGTTAAGGGGTAATTGAAGGGTCAACAGTGTAATTATAGATGTAAAATAAACATTTTGTAAGATTGGGAAACACTGACATAGAATCCAGAACTCTTTCCTATCCTATATATTCTAAAGACAGATTGGACATGGAAGGTAATGCTAACAAAAGGAAATTATAATTCTGTTAGACAAAATGTCCATTCCACAACCTGTTCATACGGTCCATCTACACCACAGATCTCCTTCTCTACCCTCACAGTCCTAGTCTCTAAGGACATAAGAGGTCAGACACATAACATTTAAAAAGGCAATTTGAAGTAATAGACTATGGGGACCTTTTATAGCTGTGAGTGAAAGTAGTGATTCAGTAATCTAATTTGACTTCTAAACCATAAAATTGGAACACCGCTGCTGAGCTTTATAGGATCTCCAGGTCAATTGGTGAAGAAAATGCATTAACATTATTTAAACTTCAAAGACAACGACTGTAATCTTTTACAGAAACCCAAAAGCACAAAACCACAGACAACTACAGCAAAACTTTTTATATTAAACTGCCTATATGCCTTTTCGAATATTACCTTTAATGCAGTGTTTAATAGGCATTTCTGAATGTAAAAGGTCTGCAAAGTTTTAAAGGTCAAAGTGCACAACAAATAAAGTTATTGTCTCCTAAAAGAAAGAATCGATTCTGAACTGCCAAAACGAGTCGTCGGCAATTGCAGTCTCACTTCCTGTTATATACCCAAGTAAAAATCTAGAAAATTTGCATAATGCTATATGGTCTTCATTTACTGCCAACGAATACTAACATTACCCTTTAATACTTCTTATTTCGAGGGTATGACCGATTGTTTTTCATAGATCCATTTTCTTTAAAGTATCCTTGAAAAGGAGGATTGACTTGTCCAACAGTGGTGGATTTTTCTGGACCTCTGCGATGAACTTCTCCGCAATGTCATCTGCCATTTTATATGCACAAGCCCTTAAATTCGAATGGGTTCTGATTGGCTCTCCGCATTTTATCGTTCAACAGCTAAACATTTTTTTTTTTACAAATTTAAAAAAAGTTCTGAAAGTGATTCCTACAATATCATTCCTCTATATCGTTATCGTTACAGTTGCAGCTGTGAGGTGGACTCTACAATTCTTTTATATTTATAACGATTTTTAGAACTATATCTTCACCGTTATCTTTAGTTATCGTTCTTGGTGTGAACGGGCCTTTAGACCAATCACAACAGACGTGGCCGTATGACCAATCAGAGCAGAGTAGGTTTACTCAAGGAGTTTAAAGAGAGACTGAATCTTTAAACAAACTGTTTCAGAATCTCTGAGAAATGAGGTGATGTTCAATGTATTTTTATGAGAAACTTAAAGTGCTTTTGACTTTCAATGCATGTATTTCTATTGTAGGAGACCTCCAAAACAAAATTAGGAACCTTTAAAAGCATTATAGAGGCACTTTTTAAGTCAAATAGTATATGTTTTATAAGAATTGAGAAATTAGGAGATGCCGGACAGTCTGGTTGAAGAGCGACCAGACCCTGAAAGGACAAAAGGACCTCTCTGGAAATTACCATTTGAACTAGCCCTCGTGCACTATCGAGACGAAAAGTCTCACCTCCGAGTCATCCTAATCCACATCTCTCCCCCTCTTCCCCGCACTCCCTCTCTCATGCTGAGACCACATGTAAAACACCCAAGAAAATGTATAGTTTAAGAGTATTTTTCATGTTTGGTATCATTTAAAATGTCACAGTGCGACTGGTACAAATGTCTCATTTCCAAATAAGTAAAACAAAAGGTAATAAGGTTTTTAAGAGTTTAAAGATAACGTACTTGGTTACTTACGTAACCTCGGTTCCCTTAGAGATAAGGGAACGAGTACTGCGTTGCAAACGCTGTGGGAAAACTCCTTTTCTCGAGAATATTGAAGCCTTTATTTTAAAACGCATTGCTGCAGCACAGGCGAGAGCATCATGTATGTGAGAGCATCACCTCCATAATAGTATTTAGGACACCCTCTGGGAGGTCCTGGGGTACCCATTGAGTGGCCACACATGTAGGGCCCACAAGTCGGGACGGGGGTGCCAGATAGTCCTGTTCGCCTGAGCCAGGAGGTCGCTCCTCAGTGGAATAGGCCACGGGTCTATTACAGACAGTTGCATCAGCTCTGGGAACCAGGTCTGGGTTCGCCAGAGGGGGGCTACCAAGAGGACTTCGTGTTCCTGACCCGTTCGATGACCTGAGGGAGCATCGAGACCGGAGGAAACGCATAAAGGGGAAGGTTGGGCCACTCGTGGGCCAACGCATCCCTGTTCTTTGAAAAGAAGTTTTGGCAGTGACAGTTGTCTTCTGAGGCGAAGAGGTTTACCTCTGCCTTCCCGAAGACCTCCCATAGTAGGAGAACCGTCTGGGGGTGGAGTGACCATTCTTCTGGGGGAACGTTGTCCCGAGAAAGCATGTCTGCTCCTGTGTGCTCCTGCCAGGTATGGAAGGAAGGTTTTTAGGGCTAGAAAAACCGCTCTCATCTCGAGGCAGTTGATGTGTAGGCGTTTCTCCGAGCTCGACCAGAGGCCGGAGGCAGGCCTGCCCTCGTACAGGGCTCCCCAACCGGAGTTGGAAGCATCTGTCGAAATGACCCTCCTCTCTGAGACCACCCCCATGCTTACGCCCTGCTGGTACCAGCTGGCATCTTTCCAGGGGGCCAGAGCTCGAATACAGCGCTGGTCCACCCTGATATTCAAGAGGCCTGAGCGCCAGGCGTGGGGTGGTACCTGAGGTGCTAGCCACAGCTGAAGAGGACGCATACGCAGTAGGCCTAGTTGCAGTACTGATGATGCTGAGGCCATCAGGCCCAAGATCCTCTGAAACGTTCGGAGGGGTACATAGGAGCCCTCTACGAACGACGCGGCGAGCTGCTGAATCGATAGAGCACGGGCCGAGGTGGGCCATGCTCTCATAAGTACGGAGTCGAGAACTGTTCCCAGGAACGTGATACGTTGGCTGGGCAACAGAATACTCTTGGAAAAATTCACCCTGAGCCCTAGGCATTCCAGATGGCTGAGGAGCCAGGCTTTGTGAGTATGGGACTCCGCCTCTGACTGAGTCAGTATGAGCCAGTCGTCGAGGTAGTTCAGAATGCGCATTCCCCGCTGTCTTAGGGGGGAGAGAGCTGCATCCATGCACTTCGTGAATGTACGAGGTGCCAGTGCCAGTCCAAATGGTAGAACTGTGTACTGGTATGTCTGCCCCTCGAAGGCGAATCTCAAGAATGGCCTGTGGTGGGGGTTCACTTGGATGTGAAAATACGCGTCTTTTAGATCTACTGAAAAGAACCAGTCCCCTGGGCGAATCTGCGCCAGGATGTGTCTGGTCGTAAGCATTCTGAATGGCCGTGACATGAGGGCCTTGTTCAGATGTCTGAGATCTAGAATGGGTCTCAGGCCGCCGTCTTTCTTCGGAACGAGAAAATAACGTCTGTAAAACCCTGACTCGCTTTGTGACGCGGGGACTGTCTCGATAGCCCCTTTCGCCAGCAGACATAACACTTTGGTGCGGAGGACGTGAGTCAACGTGCTCTTTACTGAGGTCTTAACTGAAGCGAGTAACCGCGCTTTATAATGTTCATCACCCATTCTGAAACCCATTCTGAAACTCCAGGGATGGCCTGCCAAGTCAGAGCCCGATGAGCCAGCGGTACGATCATATCTGATGACGGAATGCCCAGAGTCGGGGGTTCGACCTGACATGAACTTAAGAGAGAAATTTTGCTCGATTTGTGCTTTTTGTGGGTCGCTGTTAAAACAGCGTTTGGGTGCAGGGGTGCGTGACAGATGACGGGCCCATGTTCTGCATTTAAAACTGCTCCAGCCGCCTGAGCTGAAGAGGGGGCTGTGAGCAGCACTCGAGCGGTCTTCGGGGCAGGTCCGGCCGCGGCGGGACATAGACCCCTCTTTCTGCCGGCTAGGACGGCTTTTTGGGCTCATGGTCGAGCGTGAGCTTCGGCCGGGGCCCCTGGTGCTTAGGGAACGGGTACCGTTTCGCGGGCTTCAGGTGCTGGCTGGTTTCAGCCGCTGGGCGGGGCTGGTGAACCTGTGGCACTGACTTTTCCGGCCGCGGCGTGCTCTTGGGGCGCCGTGAAGCCGAGCTGGAGCGTTTAGGAAGAAAGTGCTTCATTGCACTTGAAGCTTTCTGAGCCTCGGTGAAACGCTCTGCGAAGCCGCTGACAGATGGGCCAAAGAGACCAGTTGTGGAGACCGGAGAATCAAGGAAGGCGGTTTTGCCTGCGTCCCTGATTTCAGTTAACCCTCTACTGCATGAATTTTGATGACACATGATAAAAATTATTTCACATCATTTCCTGGCTCATTTGGGAACATTTTATTGATTTATTGAAAAATGTCCCTCCCCCAACCCCCCCACCCCAAAATATTTTTTTGTTGCCTAAGGGCAACGTTATGCAACAATGGTAAAGAATCATAGAGAAAATGATCATTATACAATTCTCAGAGAGCAATACAAAAATAAAAAAAATTATTAAAAAATGTCAAGAAATCATTTAAGTAAAAAGGGAAAAACACTTGAAACACATCAATATACTTGATTTGATACAGACATAGGTTTGTATCATGTAGTGCGTCATGTCATATCATGTACTTCATGTATCCTAATCAACCCCATATACACTACTGTATAATGACAAAAGTATTGGGACCCCTCCAAATCATTGAATTCAGGTGTTCCAATCACTTCCATGGCCACAGTTGTTTAAAATCAAGAACCTAGGCATACAGATGCTTCAACAAACACTCTCAGGAGCTCAGTGAATTCAAGCGCGGTGATAGGTTGCCACCTGTGCAATAAGTCCATTCGTGATATTTCCTCACTACAAAATATTCCACGGTCAACTGTTAGTGGTATTATAACAAAGTGGAAGCAATTGGGAACAACAGCAACTAGGCCACAGAGTGGGGTCAGTACATGCTGAGGCGCACAGAAGTCGCCAACTTTCTGCAGAGTCAATAGCTACAGACCTCCAAACTTTGTAGAGAGCTTCATGGAATGGGTTTCCATGGCTGAGCAGCTGCTTCCAAGCCTTACATCACCAAGTGCAATGCAAAGTGTGGGATGCAGTGGTGTAAAGCACGCCGCCACTGGACTCTGGAGTGACCAATCACGCTTCTCTGACTGGCAATCCAATGGACGAGTCTGGGTTTGGCAGGAAAACGGTACTTGCCTGACTGCATTGTGCCAAGTGTAAAGTTTTGTAGAGGGGGGATTATGGTGTGGGGTTGTTTGGTGGAGGGGGGATTATGGTGTGGGGTTGTTTGGTGGAGGGGGGATTATGGTGTGGGGTTGTTTTTCAGGGGTTGGGCTTTGCCCCTTAGGTCCAGTGAAAGGAACTCCTAATGCTTTAGCATACCAAGACAATTTGGACAATTTCATGCTCCCAACTTTGTGGGAACAGTTTGTAGATGGCCCCTTTCTGTTCTAACATGACTGTGGATGCTGCACATTAGTGTCACTTTGGTGACTTTGGGTGTTCCTGTGCACCCAGGAACCCTACATCTTCCCTACTTGTAACACATTATTTGCCATTGTGAGGTATTGTCCAAGACATCCTTGAAAAGTACCCCTTATCGCATAACGTTGCCCTGAGGCAACAAAAAGAAAAACTGAATTTGTGAACATGCAAAATAAAAAGAAATTCACAAAACCTGCCAAAAGGCTTCTCTACACCTTCATACACACACACATATTTTTTATGTACAGTTCATGTCATTTTAAATATGATTACTAAAGCAAATAATCTTGCTTTCATCTCACACCATGTGCTCCTGTGACCATGTGTCAGAAAAGGACGTCCCGCCTTCAAATGGTGCTTGATAGTGACTCCCAAACCTTATTGGACTGTTCTTTGATACTTTTTCAAACATTCTAATTGGTTGCAATCATTTAAAGAAAAATGTACTGAACACAGGGCTTAAGAAAACTTTCCGTTGCCTGGGGGCAACGCTATGCAGTAGAGGGTTAAATTTAGCCATAAATGGCGCTCCAAAACCACCAGGCTGGCCATATTGCGGCCGAGGGCTTGAGCAGTGGTCTTCGTAGCCCGTAGCGCCAAATCCGTAGCACTTCGGAGGTCCTTAAAAGCGTCCGGGTCAGGTCCTGACTCATCCATAGAGCGGAGGAGCTTAGCCTGGAACACTTGAAGAGTCGCCATGGCGTGTAGTGCAGAGGCGGCTTGACCGGCGGCAGCATAGGCGCGGCTGGCTATAGCCGAAGTAGTCCTGCACGGTTTAGATGGGTGCACCGTCTTTGACCTCCAACTACCTGCAGTGGGAGGGCACAAATGCACGGCGACCGCTTCTTCAAGTGGTGGGAGAGACACATAGCCCTTTTCCTCAGCGCCGTCAACAGTGGAGAGCGTGGAAGAGGAAGAGGAGCGCGTTCGCGCTGAAAAGGCGCACGCCAGCTTTTAGTGAACTCTTTGTGGACCTCAGGTAGAAATGGAGCGGCGCGCTGGCGAGGGGCCTGTTGGCGCCCCGGCAGGTACCACTCGTCGAGGCGGCTTCTGGCGGGTTCAGCTGGGGAAAGCCAGTCGAGTCCCAGCTCGTCGACAGCACGAGACATGACACGGAGAAGTTCGGCGTCAACCCCTGCTCTAGTGTCGAGACGATCAAACTGAGAGGAGGGGGCGGGGTCCGCGGAGCCCGACCAATCCTCGCTCTCAGATGCCGCCACAGAAACTGCGTCATCCATATCTTCAGCAGATCCGCCGAACGAAACGAGTCCCGCCGCTTCACGTGAGGGGCGTTGGTCGCTTCGAGCGAACAGAACTGGAGATGGGGGTGTGGGCGAAGCACGCGGGGAAGGACCCGGCGTGCATTCGCCGAAATCACCGCGTTCAGGGATCCTCTGATCGCGCCGTTTCTTCCTACGGGGCTTGCGGGGCGCCGAAGACGGAAGATGGGCGGGTTCACTCTCTGAAGTAGCGAGAGCGAGTCTTGATCGGAGGACGGCCACAGGCATGCCGTCGCAATGTAGACAGCCGCCTTTAGTGAGCGCTGCCTCGGCGTGCTCAGGACCGAGACAGGCAGCGCACTGTGTGTGTCTATCAGACACGTGCAGGGAAACCCCGCAGGGATCACAGATGGGAAGCGGCATGTGAAAACAGCGATTTGCTCTTTTAGAATAATAGAGAAAGGATACTCGTCAGATGCCACAGGGAAACGCTTGGCTGGCGATCTGCCGAGACGCGAAGCTGTTCCGCTGAGAGGCTTTTCTACGGCGAGCGGCTTCCTATCCGGAGAAATCAGCGACGAGGTGAGTCTCAGAGCTGAAGGAGATAGATCTGTCATATGGCGAGTTTTCTCTGTATTTATACTCTTCTGTCACGCCCTGTTTGGCGTGCTCGAGTCTGGTAGGGCGCCAAGCGCTCTGATTGGTTTGCGTGCCTCTGCCTTCTCGCCATTGGTTCGTGCAGTTGCCTCAGCACAGCCTATCAGTGCTCTCGCCTGTGCTGCAGCAATGCATTTTAAAATAAAGGCTTCAATATTCTCGAGAAAAGGAGTTTTCCCACAGCGTTTGCAACGCAGTATGAGAGAACGTTCTCGTAAGGGAACTGATATACAAAGAAAGGTGATCTCCTGGCAAATGGTCACACCCCCCCAAAAGGTGCAACCTCTGAATGCAAATTTATTTTGTTAGTACATGTTTCCATGTGAAAGAGGTTTGTCTATATAATGAAATGCAGCCAGTGATTCAGGGCCTTTCTGTATTTCAGATTAGCCCGTGAGGCTGGGAGTGAGACCGAGAGTGAGACCTCTCAGCCTCATGTATTTCTTAATGTTGGGTTGCATCTGTTCTCTTTATTCCAGAGTATTTGATGTTTTGTATCGATTATCTTTGAATTGATTATGAAATTGGCATGATACATTTACCTGACATAATAAATTGTTACATTTGATTATTCTAACTGACTTTGACATTATTTTCATTAAAGAGTTAAAAGGAAGAGTCAAACATTCGTTCACAATTAATGATGCACAGATATCATTAAAACCTTTTCATTTATGGAGTCAGATGAAATAACGAGAGAATACATATTCAAATGTATTGCATTTAATCAAAAAATACTTTGCCTCGAGAAAAGGACAGTAACACGTTAAGACCTTCCGCGCTGCATGGTCGGATGCCGGTTTTGGGCCGATTTAGCGCGAGCTTACAGTTTACAATCAGATGCCAGAAGACCTTGAGATAAAAACAACCATTTGAAACTAGGCAGTACTGGCTAGCTGAGCTGGTTATTAAGAACTGGATACGGCAAAAGTAAAAACGCATTTAAATCAGTATATCTGTCCTTTTTTTAGTACAAATCATAAATGTTTAGAAATAATTTTAAAATGATAAAGAAACCATTGTTTTTGTGAAGAACATTGTGTCTTTCTCTGAGTTGAGAGGAGCTGTACTCTGAGCAGTGATGATAATCAGACACCAGCGGAGGAGAGAGAGCATGACTGATGCTTTCAATCTGCTCTGGGAGAGATAACTATCTGCTTACAGCATTACACCTGTTACAAACGGACACTGAAGAACACGCATGTCATACTTCATTGAGGCAATTTGCATATTGTCTGGTTTACTCTGTATTACACTGTGGGGCACATGCAAGGGGAGGGGTGAGATGGTAAACAAAGTGGCATATGGAATGCGTGAACTTGAGAAGAGCAGTTTAAGTCTAAATACAGCCTCAGGACAAAGACAAAAACAGAGAACGTGAGAGAAAGACATGAACTGTTGATCCCAAACAACAACTGACTTAAGGGCAAACAAGACTAAACAAGTCTAGAATAATATATTACTGTTTAACTGTTAAATGTATACTATTGCACACCTAATCATATTTTATATATTTTATATATATAATAATGTCACAAAACCGAACACCTATTGATTTATTGATTTATTTTTATTGTTTGGGGGAAACCGTGATTTTCAGGATTCTTTGACAAATAGAAAGATCAAAAGAACCGCATTTTTTAAATGGAAAGCTTTTGTAACATTTCACATATATGTCACTTTTCATTAGCACCCAAGATTAATTTCTACATTAAAAATCATGCCATCAGCTCCTGGTGCCTTTGCCAGAAGAACAAATATTTTATATTCTACTTCCTTCCCCATTTCAACATCTCTCGCCAAGATCTGCAACAGAATGGGATGCAAAAACAGAATTATTCATCCTTCCAGTCTTGTTTCTTTCTTCATTCTGAACTAGAGGAAAGCAGCAGCCAGGCTCCCTCTTCTCTGCTGACTCAGTCTCTACTCTGATAAGACTGTGAAGATTAAAGACATTTTAAAAGAAGCTCCGGCACTGCAGTTAAATAAGCCTTTGGTTGTAAAAGGATCCAATTACCCTAAAATCAGTTCCATAGCTTCACTTCTTTTGTCTCTCCCCAGGAACGCTACTGTAGAAGAGCTAAGAAGAGTTACGACACAAACCCCGGAGGAACCAGATAACATCTTCACACTCCTGGTCTCTCACCCAACATGTGAAAACCATCATTAAATGTGCATTTAAACCCAACACCACAAGGGAGGCTACAGTTCTGTAATTCTCAATATAAAGCATCAAGAGGATTGAGAAAACCCTTTTTGCCACCTTCATCTTCTAACCTACACATAAATGCACACCTTAACACATTCAAAACTGATAGCTCCACAAATAAGTGCTATCATTCCTGCACTTTCTAAGCCTTCAGATTTGAATGCAGTACCATGAACATTTGCCCTTCAAATGCACGGCAATGTCAGACAGACTTAGAGCAGTAGGGATTGCCACAGCACCATTCAACATGGATGTGAAAGACATTCTCCTCGTTTAAAGCCTTGAACACAATCCACAAGACTCAACCATAAGCTGAAGTCAGTGAAACATTCCCAGAACCTCCCTCCCAACACACACGCAGAGGAAGCATGAACGCAATTCCATTAACAAAGGGAATTAGCTGCGAGCTTTCATCTCGCCATCAGCCTGCTATCAGCGAGCCACAGATATGTGGGACAGTAGCACATACAATATAATCACAGGACTGTATGGCACAGGCTTGGAACTCTATATTTTGGAGAGACTCCCATTTCTTAGTCACGGAATCAAACGAGCATGATCCAAACGCAGCCAAGAGTGAAGATCATGTGGATTAAAGGCGCGCAGAGGAATACTGACCCACTACATTCTGCCTGGCAATGGTAATGGCTTGCAGTTCCATTTAGAGAAATTATAAAGGGAGATTAGAAGCCAGTGGTTCTCTTGCAAAGTAGAAGAGCAAGAATTGAGAAATAAATTGCAACGCCTGGATTGAACACATCTGGCAACAAAGCAGCAAGAATTTGAATGTAGGTCAAGACATAGAAGGCATTAGGAATCAATTGTGGGTGGCTGTGATAGAAGCACAATGGCATGTTTACAGAGTACAATGGAAAAGGTGTCTGGTTTTACAAGGCTAAAGGCAGAGGTAAAGAAACAATTCACCCAAACATGACAATTTTTTTAAACATCTATTATGTTTGCATGTTTAGTTGTCGCATGTAGTTAAAACTAGATGGCTAATATAAATTAGGTTGTTGAAACTGCAAAAAAAATTGCCATGTGCGCCATCATTTTCCAACTAATGTGTTTATGGATGCATTGTTATCAGAGTTTTCTGTATAATAACGGTCCAATTTACAGGTAAAAAAAAATAAAAAATACAAATTTACCAGTATATTATATTATACAAACTTAAAGTGTGAAGTAATTAATATTATAATAAGTAACTAAAATAAATTAATTTAAATGTATATGTTTTAAACAAATTTCAATATGATAAAATTTAAACTAAACTTTAAAAAAAAATGATGCATGTTAAATTGACATGTTTTTGTATTGGGTCAGTAAAAATGTTGGCAAGAAATCGTAACTAATGGCCCAACTTGAGTCTAAAATCCTTACTGGTAAGCCCTGCAAAGCTATCATCTGGCTTCATAAGATTTGGAACATTACATACACAAGTCGTGATGTCATGATCGATGATTGATGTCATCTGTTGATGAACTATTGCAATAAAATTATATTAAATAGTATAACATATAGTTACAAAAGTGGTGCAAACCAAGGCAACATTACTGTATGACTGTGTACCTGCAAAATTAGTTCAATACATTCCCAGTGGTGAGGAACAGAAAGCAACTTTGGACATTAGTAGAACAGTACATTAGTAGAACAGCAGCATAAGCCAAAAAGCACAAATGGGATGCTGCTGTATTGCCGGTCCCAGCATGAGACTAATGAACCAGGAATGAACTCCTGCATCTCTCAATCCAGTCTCGGTTTCATCTCTTTCTTTAGCTAAGCTCCATTGCGGTTTCTCTTTTAAACTCCCTCTGTCTAACAAAGCCATCAGCCGTCTTTCTTTTCCTTTTTACAGCCACCTTACAATTACATTCACCCCTGTTTTTTATTCAACCATTCAATCACCAACATTTCCAGCTCTGTTTCTTCTTGACCTCATTCACTGCTGTCTGCTTCTTACTGGCTTCTTTATGGCCTACGCTGACACAGTCCATAACTGTTTTATAGAGGACCGCATTAAGTCAAACACAGCCATCACCCACACACACCCACACACAGAAATTTGTAACAGATGCAGCCCTCTGCTGAAAGATATTTTGTATCTATAATGAAGCAGACATGACTAAGCGCTCGCACAAAAACTCAGCAGTAAAAAGTTGCTCTTGTTTTTTTTTGTCTACTTAATCACATAAGAAAATTCACTTACAAAGGTCAATGGAATATTCTATTTGGGTGGGAGATTAAATATAAATTGGATAAGAAGAGCGTCTTAAGTGAGGATACAGATGTGATATAAATACGCATATATATATATATATATATATATATATGCATTAGGGCTTGGACAATAAATCGATGTATCGTGATTCGTGGATCAAGAGCGCTCGTACGTTTGGCTGAGTCTGAGAATGTACTCGCACCTCAGAATGCTTGTATGACGCGAGATTAATGTAAACAGCCCACTGCAAATACCATTTGAATTCACTTCAACCATCGATTTATTGTCACAGCCCTACAAGGCATGGACTTGACAAGACCTCTGAATGTGTCCTGTAGTATCTGGCACCAAGACATTAGCAGCAGGTCCTTTAAGTCCTGCAATTTGCAAGGTGGGGCCTCCATGGATCGGATTCGTTGGTCCAGCAAATCCTGAAGATCAGGGATGGGCAACTTTGGTCCTGGAGGGCCACTGTCCTGCAGAGTTTAGCTCCAACCCTACTCAAACACACCTGAACAAGCTAATCAGCGTTTTAGGATTATTAGAAAGCTACAGGCAGGTGAGTTTTATCAGGGTTGGAGCTAAACCCTGCAGGACAGTGGCCCTCCAGGACTGAAGTTGCCCATCCCTGCCATAGATGCTATATCCGATCGAGATCTGGGGAATATGGATGTCAAGGCAGCACCTTGAAGTCTTTGTCATGTTTCTTAAACGATTACGGAACAATTTTTGCAGTGTGCATTATCTTGCTGAAAGAGGCCACTGCCATCAGGGAACACCATTGTCTGGTCTGCTACAAACTTTAGCAAGGTAGTACGAGTTAAAGTAACAAAGTTTCCCAAAAGAAAATTCATTGCCCAGAGCGCTTCCAAAGGCCTGCCTTCTTCCCCATACTGCATCCTGCTCTCATCTCTTCCCCAGGTAAATGAGATACACACCCAGCCATCCACATGGTATCAAATAAAACATGATTCATCAGATCAGACAACCTTCTTCAACTGCTCAGTGGTCCAGTTCTGGTGTCTCATGCTCCTTGTAGGAGCTTTCAGCGGTGGACAGGGGTCATCATGGACACTCTGACCAGTCTGCAGCTACACAGCAAACTCCGATGCACTGTGGCACCTTTCTATCATGGGCAGCATTAAGTTTTTCAGCAATTTACAGTAGCTCTTCTGTGTGATCTGACCAGATGGGGCTACTTCCCATGTGCATCATTGAGCCTTGGGTGCCCATGACCCTAACACCTGTTCACCGCTGTCCTTCCTAGCACTACTTTTGGTAGGTACTAACCACTGCATCCCAGGAACACCCCACAAAGACTTGCCTTTCCGGAGATGCTCTGCCATTACTATTTTGCCCGTGTCAAATTCAGGCCTTTCACATGGAATGTTTTTTGTGAATGCAAGGTGCAAGGTCAGAAGACTCGGTCAGGTCAGTTTAACTTGAGAATGCAGTGTCATGAACGAGACGCTAAAAAAGACGCATGTGCAAGTGTGCAACGGTTACACATGCACGTCTACTTGCAAAATCAGTGGAAAAGCAGCACGATGGAATGCAAAAACATGTTAAGTGTGAACTGCCTCCCCCAAGTCATTTTAAACTGTTGATTTTATACAGTATACACAAAACTTGTGGCATAAACTTATTTACACCTGCTGTCAAATGTAGCCTATTTTGTACAGTATTGATATTCAAACACAAGCAGTGCATCATGGGTGCTGGCTGAGTTGGTGACACCTCTGACAGATTGCAATATATGTCACTCATGTGATTGAACGAGTCATGGAGAGGCAATGAATGACAGGAATGGTGGTATAAAGAGGGAGATGTGTGAGGTTTCCTCCTTATTCTGGGTAGCTTCTCTGTCTCTGCTTCTAGGCTGTCAGGTATTGATTTACACTGGAATATCTTATGAGCTTCTGTTAATATAAGAGGCATGGGAATAAGAAAGCATAAATTAGACAGAGTGCACTCTCTCTTTGCCTTTCTAACATAAACATACTCAGTTTCTTGAACACAGAGGATGCACTGTAGACATGAAATGCCAGGAAATTTTCATATAGCGACTAAAATCATTATGGTTATCAATATTATTGTTAAAATGCACTGGAATAATTTCACCTATGTCAAAAACCAGCAAACAACATAAAATTAGCAGCACTATGCACATTTGCTTTGCATAAACATAATAATATTAAATAATAGTGGTCACAAAATATACACATAATAACAGATCACAAAACTCACGGTCGGGATCATATTACGTTTTTTGAGTCACAGATTGGATAATTCTTCAGACCATTACATTTTAAAAAGTAACTTTGCTTTCCATTTATTTCTTAAAGCACACACTAATACCACAGCAACAACTATTAGCTTAACTAGTCAGATCACTCAGAATCAGAAACTGCTGCATAACATAACATAACACATTTACCATTATGAATTATGAATTATGATACCGCTTGGTCTGTTGGTTCGTTAGTCCATTGGGTCGGCCTCTCTCACCTCAACCGAACCGCTCCAGAGTTCGTTTTCAATCGGGCCAAGACCACCTCGTTGAGGCGATCTCGGAGTGATTGTTTTGGTGCGGATCCGAGCGTGACTGCTGTGTTCACATACTGTATGCCTAAACCAACCAAACTAAGGCAGACAAAAGGCACCAGTCTCCAAAACAAACGCTCCAAACGAGTCAGGTGTGAAAACGCCCTTAGAGCTGAAAGAATATTTACAAGAATTAAAATATGGAGGGGTAATACTAACTGCCTGGAATTTATTGTGGTTTATCGTTAAATTGGTAACGGTTTCCTCCCTAATGCACGGATCCCTACAAATCCCTTCCTTTTCCCCCCTCAACAGACAGATGGAATCAGACAAACCTGAATGTGAAAGACTTCAGTAAGCATGCACTTGTCTCCTCTACTACATATCAAACCTTGAGGGGGCTCTGAGAAGAGCACTAGTGGCACGCATAAACACAATCACACTCTACAGGTACACACACGCACACACACACACAGACGCACAGTGTGCTGCTGGCTTTGCACCGGAGTGTGCGACCTTGCACAGTCTCTCACGGTTTGCCTCTGGCACTGGCCATCTCTGCTCAAACACACAGGAAGAAAGAGTAAAGGTGAGGGGAAGAAAGGGAGGTGTAAGTGATAGCACAAGGTACTTTCCATGCATACAGCACACTTTAATGTATTCAAGTAGTAGAGGTACAAATCTTTTTTTTTTTTTTTTTTTACTGAAACCCTGAAAAGGTTTTTAATTTAGCCACAATTTTTTTAAATTGTTTATAAAATTTGGGTAGTTGAACTTGTATGCTGTTCAGGGTGTCGTGTTCACAGCTGATAAACAAGCCGAAGTAAAGTACTTCGGCAATGAGCTTTTTCTTTTTCTTTTTTTTTTGGTTGCTGAAATTTCAGTGCACTTGTCTGATCAACCGATACCTAGCTATTAAAACGAACATGAAAAGTAGCTAGTTCAAAGACGTCAAATGTCTGTACCCCCACCACCCACCTTAAAGTCCCCGTCAAGTCAAAATTTTAGTTTTTTGGCCTTAGTATGAATGTTACTCTTCCTGTTATCTATAAGGTAGTTGCTCCAAACCAATAACAAAACTCACATTTAGAATATATAATCATTCAAAACTCTCAGTCTCAATGATGCTCTCTAGAATCTGAAGCATCCCGCCCCCTATATTTATAAATAGACGCTGAAGCTACGGCTAAAATGGGTTAATTGTTCACACATTTACTATTTTCTACATGGTAAATGGCACATAGTGCACTATATAGAGGATAGGGAACGATTCAGACAGTGTATATATACTTCCCATTGGGGTGAATGAAGTCTGGTTTTATGTTAGTGTCGCGCGAACTGCCGCAGCGATAGCACAGCCTGCTCCGCTCCAGAGACACAATAGCACAGAGCGGATCATAAGCGCGAGCTGGCGCAGACCACAAACCTATCGGATCCATTTGAATTCTGCAGAGAATGCTATATATTTTAAAGGGATATGGAGGAGAAACCATTAAAGATTAGGAGGAACTGCAGCTTTAAAAAGCTCAACGGCTCTGGCCGAGCTGTGATATAAATTAAATGCTATTTGCTATTTAAAAAAAGGGGAGGAGCTGTTCAATATGTCCCACCTTGTCTTCCTGTTTCAGTGGAAATTACATCAACACATTGAATAGTGTTACGTGTTTCAAGGCACTTCAGTGGGTCTTTAAATTAAGATTTTGAACTGTCCCACCTTCTTAACGGTTTCCAAAAAAAGACAATTTGACAATACATTCACTAATATTCAGGTCACTGTAGTAAATAACTTATTTAACTTGGGTATTGTTTATCATTTTGTGCTAAACCGGGTTATCGCACGATTCCCCTCCCATTACAAGATAACAAAAATTCTTAAAATGAACATAAGCAACATAGATCATTTGGATCTTTTGTACAACATGACAATTACATAGTCTTATTCAATTTCACATTTGTACACAAATTTTAGTGTTGCCAATTCATCCAGCTCAACCATTCAACCTTGTTACCCAATTTAAGTAAAAAAAAAAAAAAAAATAGATATCAAACAAACATTTGTCTTTAATTTATGGGAAATATAACTTTACCAAAAACGCAAGAAGCCACCGCTCAGTTTTGGATAGATCTACCGGTTATAGACCTTGTATATTGTTAATATTGGTAACAGGGTTACAAATGTCATATGAAATGAGCTGGAAATAAAAATCGCTCATAAATAATAGTTTGACTTTGACCTCCTGAGGTTGACAACATTTTATGTAGGTTATGCAACATCTTTTTTTCTGTACTCAATAAACAAAAAAATATATAATTAAACCGAGCAAGAGCATAATATAATCCACTAAAAGCAACAGAGGTGGTGTGTGGGTGTGTGTTCAAATGAGCAAAACACACAGAGGGGAAAACAAGCAATGGAGATGAAGGAGAATTAGACTATCTGAATAAAGATGAAAAGAGAGGGGTGGCAAAGGGACGAGTTTAACAACTGCCTTTCATCTGCAGCTGGCAACACAAACGCTTCCTGATTACCACCTTCTCCCACATCAGCATCTCCATCCTCCCAGCCACCACTGCAACATCCGTTTGGGTCTAAAACATCCCTTCCCTCGCTGCCTTATCCTACCTGACACTCTCATGTTCACGACCACACATACACACATACACATAACCACAAATACAAAGATACACACGAGAGAGGGATCCTGCAGAGGCTGTCAGACTGTCACCCACCAGCTGTCTGTCTGAAAGCAGGCAGACTCCCGTAGGAGGTCCCTACACACACCGGTCAACTTTTACATTGCTGCAGCATCCTCCTGCAACTTCACACATACACACATGCATAAAAAGTCACCAAAGCCAAGCCAAGCCATCATCATGATGTCATCTCATCATCCAGCCTCACTGCACAGGATGGATGGATGGATGGATGGATGCATGTGGTGTGGTGTGTTAAACACATGCATTAAGCATCCATGAATTTGACCTGCATCAGATACACACCCTAAATCACACACAATTCCTCCTGCCTCTCAATCACTCTAGCAAACGCAAAAAATGACATCATTGACAAATGACATCATTGACGAAATGACATCACTGGCATATGCATGCAGGGAAAGACGCCTCTCTCGCGGCTCGTTACTTACAGCATTTGATGAAATGATAGTGTGACATTTTTCTCCGCAGATCACACAGCTACAGGTTCGTGCTCTCCGGTGCGGTGCTGTAGTAACCGGCGCTATACATCATTCAAAGCCCGGTCTCTGAAATTCGCTTTACCTCCCCGTGCATTATTAAAGGGCGATCGGGTTGCAGAGGCGTTAGTGGTTGTAGTGAAGGAGGAGCGGTGGATAAGGTGACGGTTACCGTTCGCTCTCTCTCCTGCAGTCTCGTCGACTCAACCGAGCCGCTCTATGACCATGACCGCCACACGTGCTATTGTAGCGCCGCTGATTGACGCGTCCTTAACCCCGCCCACCGCTGCACACACACCCCTCGCACACAGAAACGCGCGCGCTCTCGCTTCAGAGAGAGAGGGGTAAAGAGACGGATGGTGAAGAATGGAAGAGAGTGTGATGAGAGGAGGTAGGAGGTTTGGGGAAGGAGAGAGGCAAGAGGGGAGGGGAGCAGGATGAAATTTGGGTTCAGACTGAGGG
Source organism: Leuciscus idus (assembly GCA_021554675.1). Taxonomy (NCBI): domain Eukaryota; kingdom Metazoa; phylum Chordata; class Actinopteri; order Cypriniformes; family Leuciscidae; genus Leuciscus; species Leuciscus idus. The sequence continues at coordinate 22,530,277 of CM038626.1, forward strand.
AGAGAGAGGCTGAGGTAAGTTACTGCAGTGCGGCTATCAGACACTGTGTGCTGGGAGCGACAGATACGACGCGGGAAAATATAACCTAACATATTTCAATAAAGCATATTTAAGACCAGCTTTTATGTTACCATATAAAGTAAACAGTTAACGTAATGAAGAATAGGCTACACACACCAATTTTTGTTTAACTAAACCAAAGTTCCTCATCTCAATAGCCACTTTCACACAGCAATCCCAATAAATTACCATAAAATAGCCAGAATTACTTTACTGGTAAATACACATGCTGTTCACACAAGCAACAGCGTTCCAGTAACAGACCATTTACAACAGCTCCAAAATATCGGTAAATTCTGTAATGTCAGTCATGGAAAGTGGAAAGTCACGCTTAAGTTTCACTATCTGTTCCATTTGACAAAATGTTTTGCTGTCTGAGTGATGGGGGGATGAGCAAACAAAATGCATTTTTGCACTTAAAAACACGAGACGCTGATAATAGTATCCAACTGCAGAGCCGCAAAACTGATGACTGGAAAAGAAGGCTGGGTCCTGATCGCGACACGTTGAAAAAGCTGCGAGATGTAGCGCAACGGTCAAAGATCATCTTGCGCATATTTACTATTAAACTATCAAAAAGCTTAGGCTACTGTAAACAGCGCTGAGTATTCACGTCATCTCCATAATAACTTTATGATTGGCCAAAAGCAGACTTCGGGCCCAATCTTACACCCGGCGCAATGCAGCGCCAAGCGCAATGCAAGTGTTTCTTGCTAGCTTCAGTCCGACGCAGTTATCATTTTCACGTCCTACGCCACGTTGTTTAAATAGCAAATGAATTTGCGGCCATTTGTGCGCCCATGGGCGTGCTGGTCTGAAAACGAGGTGTGTTCTGGCGCATTGTTGGCACGTTGGCACATTTACCAATTGAAACCTAAAGTCAGTGGCGCAATATATATATATATATATATATATATATATATATATTTGTTATTTAAAGAGTGCGTTAGTAATGTGCGCCTATAGGCGGGTCCACAACGTCTATACACTCTGCTTATTAAACACACAGGGACGCAGCACACAAACATGGCAAATATTTTAAATAAAAGGATTACAATGTAAAAGATTATTATTGTGTACATAAAGATATGGTGAAATCAATGGATTTTTAGCACTAAATCGGAATTGAGCTCTAAGGCTCGCAATGTGAACATGGCCTTAGTTTTGAAATCATGAGCGTTCAGTTCTACAGGCAGATTTTTTTTTTTTTTTTTTTGGAGCCAATGAGCTGTAAATGTCATGTGACTACTGACTCTCGTCACTGATTAGCAACAATTAGCAACTGATTAGTGCTGCATCCGAAATTGCATACTGAATAATAGTAACATTTGATTTAAAACTTACTTCATGACCGTTAAAAAAAATATGTTATATATCTTTGGTATAAATGTGTCACTGTCATGTGGCCAGTAACGTCGCTTCACTGCCATTCACAAATCCTCGACCATGTCCTCATGGGATAGTAAAGTGTCCATTGGATGCGCATTTCAGAATCTCACCGGAAATAATAGGTCATCCGGGAATTTTTCACACTGTTTTATGAATACTATGAATTCAGACATACAACTTGACTCGCATATGTTTTTCCCCTACTATATGTGACTTCTGTCTGAAACATATATTGTGCATAAACCGACAATTTAAATAAACAGCACAGACAGAATGAAGGAACAAAACCCCCGAGAATGCAGTGTCATTTATGATAAAGGGCATATTTTGTTGTATCTCATTGCTTGCTCTCAGTGTTGACGGGTGCGAGTCCTGACAGCTTAACTGCTCAGCAATAGTGTTTAACTGGCGACAAATTACCTCGGACAAGCTTCCTCTCCCTTCTGCTCTGGGTTAAAACCTTCATGCGTGCACAGGGCCAGGAAATTACAAACATGCAAAGTCTGCAAATTTCATGTGACGTGTGAACGTGAGGTTGTGTAAAGCGCATCAGACTGATTACATTGCATTTCCATCACCGTTTTGACCAGCGAATCTGGTTCACTGTGTTGGAGTGTATGTGGGTATGACTGAACATGAATGTATGCATATCTTTGTCTTCCTGCCAAACACCTCCACACAAACCCACACATAATCTCCACTTTAGAGGAAAAAAAACAACCGTGAAAGCAAAAGAAATAAAGACCAAAATAAAGCCTGTCATGTGTATCCAGGTCAGAGATTTAACCCTCTTCTCCCTGCATCTACTCTGTTTGCCGGGATTCATGTGCAGTAAAATGGGATATTATAGCCATAGATGGATATTGTAACAATGTTCTATCTGGAGGAGTTTTAAATGATTCCAAGGATCATAAAACCCATATCACATTAATTCACAAGACTCTAATCCACATTTACAGAGATATTTAACTCATTCTCATGGACCATAAACATATGCTCTAAAGAGTCATGGTTGTTTGTGTGGAAGCAGTTCTATCACTATGACCACATCACTAAATAAAAAAACGTAATAAATAATTATTTTGGTGAGAGGGACTTATTTGAAAGGATGCGTCTTTCTCGCTGCTATCATTCGCAGCAGATGCGCAACCCAGCGCCCTTGAGCAGAAGGAATGGAAAAGAAGCGGTATGGGGGAAAGACAGATGGAAGGGTGGATGACAGATAGAGATATGAAGGCAAAAAAGATGAACGAGTGGGCCGAGGAATGGACTGGAGGAATATTTAATGCAGCTTTTTATTTTGATATATTCACTTTGTGACTAGAGACACAGGCGACAGAGATGACTTGACAGAAACATGAAATGTGTGAGAGACTTAAAACGAAATAAAATAAGGAGTGGAAAGTGTTATTATCCAAACATTTTAATAAAATCATGTAGAATTTTTTTTTTCTTTTTTTCTTTTTTTCTTCAATGCGATACTTTGGCTTTTCTACAAAATAGTGAGTTGCTTTGCTGACTGTTATAGTATCCTATCTGAAATGGAACCTCATTGACTGATTTGGAATGCTCTACACATAGGGAGCAACACTTTCTGTCATACAAATAACACTCCTTAAAGAAAGTGTGATTAGAATTTTATACAAATAAAATTTATAGAATTAGTAGAATTTAAGCATGTTGCTAAGCTAATGCGGATGATATGCATTAAAAATACAAATATTGGGTAAAAAGTATTTTTTATTAAAATATTTGTATTGATACTTTTTGGCATTTTTATTTATTCTAAAACTATTTAGGATATTCCTCAATTTTTTTTTTTTTTTTTTTTTTTTGCCATGGATTGGGTGGTTTTTGAGGATGGATGGATGGATGGAAGTCTGAGCAAACAATAGAGAGTCACTAAAAAGGAAGAAGAACATAAGATTGAAAATGACTGAAAAACGAAGAGTGGTAAGACATATTCCCATTGGATGTGATCTCGAGAAGGTCACATTTCATGGATGAGCAATAGAGATTATACATCACTTGAGGGGACAAAAGACCCTTCACCCCATCCTCTTCCACCAGCCAGAATTCACTCAGAAGTTAGAGAGCAGTGAAATTTGAGAAGGGCCCACACAACCCCACAAGACAAAATAACTTAATTCAAACATGTTCCCACTTACTTGTGTGTTACTAACTCAAGCAACAATGACTGTAGTTTTTATTATTGTTGTGTATGACTCCTTTTGAACAGGATCATTTTTGTAAAATTATCTCTCTTATTTAAAAAAACAAACAAAAAAAAAACAAAAAACTATTTGAAACGTCCCACAGATTTTCAAAGGAGTATGAACCGTTATATATGAAAAAAAGATGGGTAAGTAAATTCATGAGCTTTGCTATATGCATTGTTACAATTTTTCCTTTTATTAAAAAAAAACAAAAAAACAATGTAATTCACAGATGACAAAAGATGCACAAGGAATCCCGACATGTCTCTGCCAGTCAGTGCACTTGAGTTCACCTTGGTCAAAGGTCACAGAAGAGAACTGTCTATGCCAGTGAGTCACAACGGAGAAATGAGATGTGATGTTTTCCTCCATCTGTGTGTTATGAGAAATGTCAGACCTTCAAGTTGCAGATGAGAGAAAGGGAGGGAGACCGGTCTCCTCTGTCAGACCAATAAAGGATTGGAGAGAAGAGTGTCATTTGAGGTAAATGTCAAGACAGAGAGGGAGGAACAGAGATAGAGAAAGAAAGCATATGAGAGAGAGAAATTACCCTATTTCCAGAAGATGATATGAGGTATGAGACTCAGCGTAGGTATTGAGCTGTCAGGACTAAGATGGAAAAATACGTCTTATCAACAGCTGTCAGTCTCTGGGTAAAGAAGCCACTACAGTAATAAACCAAACACTGATCATGAGAATGAGGGACATGCCACCACAACATCAAAACCTTTGAGAGCGCAGCTTTATACTGCAAGTCACTATACCTAACTTCAAAACTGAGCAAAAGGGCAAAGTCTAAACTGATTTTAGTTTTACAGTTATAGGAATCCTTTACCCAGAAAATGTAAATTTGTATAAGTTGTTCCAAACCACCAGTTATCTTTTTATTATTGTATATTCTTTTTATTGATCTAATTAAAAATTTTGGGTTAGTTTTCAACTAATTGTGCATACACACTTACAGTCTACGATCAGGCAGATAAGGTCATTTGCTGATGAATATTATCAATGGGACATTGGTTCACAACCACCTCAGGACTCACTTGTGAATGTCAGAATCACACCTGACTTTTCTCCAGGTATCACATCGGAAATGCAGCTCAAAGCTCAATAAATGTATTTGGATCAACTATAGCAATACATATCTGGATGGCAGTACATATTCTTGCCTTAGGAAACTTGCTAAATTTCACATTGACAGACACATGTCGACTTTGTTTTATTTTGCTTTTATTGAATCTATGATGTCATTTTCCATTGTGGTGTGGTATGGAAGCCTGTCAGTGAAGAATAAGAACTCCTTAAACCAAATTGATAAGTGGGCGAGTAGGATAATAGGAGTAAATCAACGGAATCTAGGAAATATTTACACAAATCAGCTGTACCGGATAGCGAGTGCTGTCTTGAGTGATCGGTCGCATCCCTTAAGGAATGATTTTCAGTTACTTCCTTCTGGTCGCCGGTTTGTGGCTTCGAGATGGAAAACTAGACGGTACAGGAATACTTTTGTTCCAGCAGCAATTGAAATTTTAAATAATATGAGTAAGAGAGATGTTTTAGTATTTGATAGTTAATTTGGACAGAGGATATGTATGTGTCATGGTGCAGCCTTTCATGATGTTTTAATAAACCTGTAAATCTGTATGTGGAATGTTTTTATGTTTCTTATGTCTTCTATGTTTCCTTTTTGGATGATCTTCTTTTTATCTGCAAAACAAATTTACCTGCGGGTATGAAATAAAGATACCTTGACCTTGATATTCATCATGTATCTGTTTCTTGGTGAACGGATGAGTAACATTTCCACTCAGCTTCAATAAGCTTCTTCAGCACACTGACACAAATACTATTCTTCTAAAAGCATATCATAGTGTTGTGTGAAGAACGCACCAAAAATAATGATTGACTGAATATATAGTTGTGTGGTAAGTGTGCTTGCATCATGATTTTAACAAGTTAAAGGCAAGGTAATCGAGGAAGAACAATATGTATTCAGAAGACTTGGAATATAGAGCACCATTAATATGAACTATTGTCTAAATTAGTTAAAAGAACAAAACAATGGCCAAGAGCATCTTGGATAATCTGCTAAACCTGCATTCTGATATAGTTTTTCACAATGAAGAAAAAGAAAATCATAAAGTCTACAAGTTTGTAGTGTTTTGAATTGTGTTCCAAGCTCACATAAAAGATCAGATGATTGTAAGGTTCCATTTAAATTTGATTAAATATTAACTTATATTTAGATATGTGAGGGAAAAAAAACAATTTGTGCTTAAATGTGTATCAGTTGAATGTGTTGTCAGCCAATCAACCTTTACTTACATTATTCAATTAAAGGCAGGGTAAGTGATTTGTTCCAGAAACATTTTTTGTTATGTTAGTTGAAAGTCTCTTCACATTCTGATAGCAATCACTAAGTTAAGTGGTCCAGATGTATTTATATGTATATATCGTCTGTGGATGGCGTAGGACCATAAAATGTTCATCCAATCATTGAATTCGGTCTGAATGCAATGATGCAATGTCCTACCTGCCTGTCAACGTATATATTTCCATACCTCCGCACACCTGCTCGCACAGACATCACACATCATCAGCGTTTTTTTTTATTTTTTATGCAATGCAGAGTTAGACAGTCACAGACATCAGTCACCGAGCAACGCAACCGAAACAGCAGCCACCTTTTACAGTTCCTCCTGAACCAAAACAACAAGCTTATGCTGCGTAACTACTGTTATTTGGAAGAGATGGAAACCCATGACGTTATACTTTGGGCAGTTCGTGACCCGAATTCATGTGTTTCAATTTCAACACTATCAATGTCAAAATGAATCTGCAGAAGTCAGGTGGTACAGGTCAGCGCTCTTTAAGTTGTTTTTTGTTAATTATTATTGTATTGTTATGTATAATTTAACGCCGTCTCTCGTCTTATGATGCTTTAGGCGTTCATGTGTTTTGAAGTAGGCGTGGCTTTGGAGACGTCTGAATGGAGGGTGGGATCTTATGCTTTCAAAGCTAGCTTGCTATTGCTTGCCTCTCAGAAAATTGCCTACCCAATATTTAAGCCTCTGCATCCTGTAATAAAAACACACCATGATAAATTGTATCAAGCATCTGTCACAAGGAGGCAGTAGTATTCCTATAAATAATTTAACATGTTTTTGTGTGTGTGTGTGTGTGTGTGTGTGTGTGTGTGTGTGTGTGTGTGTGTGTGTGTGTGTGTGTGTGTGTGTGTGTGTGTGTGTGACAATAAACACAGGGCTTTACTTTACTGGTCAGGGCTTTACTGGTCTGGGTTTTTGAGAGTTCAGGCAAAACCTTTGTAACACCTGTCAAGTGTGCATTTCCAAGCAGTATTTCATAGTGCCTATTAATAATCGCATGTGTATCTTACCTCGCTATCTTGCTTTTATATTCACACACCACAGCTGTAAAAGCTGTTGATGAGACCCTGAGGAAGCTCTTTTCACTAATTAAAACAGCTTGTGACAAGGATCTCACAAACACTAATGAATCAGTTCAGCCATATTGAACCAGCACTTTCAATTACGGCAGCATTCATGGCCTGGGGAGGGAAAGCGCCTTTGGAAGGGCCATGGTTTAAGGAATGAATTAAACATGTGATGCAATCTCTACATGGCATTAATTATTCAGCCCCTGTGTTGTATTTACACTACTAAATATTTCTTTTCCCCCAAATTTCACTGCTGAATTCTATTAGCATAATTTAAGGGTTAATTTTCCCAACCAGTAGACTGGCAAATGAAAATCTCCTAAAATGTTACCCTCAGTAAACTGTGTAGTGAAATGAACAGTTTATCTGTCAAGCGCAACACTTAATTCGCATGCGAAGATGATTAAAAAAATTGTATATGAAATCTTCAAAGACGTTTTATTAGAGATTGTAGAGCTACAGGTCACACAAACAGTACAGTAGACTCATAATCTAGTGGTCCATTAAGCTGTGGATTAATGCCCTTATCTCTTCCTTTTATCGCTCTATCTCCTTAAGCCCTCTATCTGTCTTTCTGTCTTCTTACTTGCTCCTTCATCCCTGAATATGTGGTTTGCTCTCAATTTCCATTGTTATCTCTACTGTGATGTCTTAACACCACTGATGTATTTGGATACAGTTTAATGTCCACACATAGGCACATTTACTTATGGTTTTAACATTTATCTGAGGTGACGCGATCATAAGGGATTTAAAACTTTTGTGTTGGATCACATAAACAGTCAGAAATGTGACCATCATCCTAGAGTTTAAACAAGGGTTTAAAACAAGAAAAAATTATAATTGGGAAAATGCCTATACCGTATACATGCACAAGACTTTACTCAACATCTTGGGAGACTCTTTTTCCAGTTTGAACCTACAGATTTCAAAATCCATTAATTTAATTCTTCATCACCCGCCCAGAGCAGGTCAAATCTTCTGTGCATTAAGGCAAGTGTTAAGAGTCAGGAATGAATGTTGTGCTAATGTGAACCATGACTGTTTACTCTGTCCCACTTTAATGATCCAACTCACTCTTATTGAATTAAACGGCTGAGTCTTCAAATGAGCTTGACTGGTTCAATGCCCATTTTGAGAAATGTGATGAAGCAATGTCGCGACTGAGACTGAGAGAGTCAATAGAGGTCAGTCTGATGCAGTGTATCAGATGTTTGTGATTGGAGAGATGAAATAAAGAGAGTAAAGAGAAAGTGAGATACAATAGTGAAAAACAAGGTCAGTGAGCTTTTAGTCTAACACAAAATGCCATTTGATTTATGGCATAAAATCTGATCCAATGACCAAGAACCACCCATACTGTCAATGACCAATCGTAGTACCATTTTGGGGTGGGGTGATGATTCTTCATAGAACACAAAAAAAGAAGAAAACGATTACAGTTACACTTTATTTCGATGGTCAACTTTAGACATTCTACTGACTATACGTAACTTTGCAACATGTCAACTAAAACTCATTAGAGTTGTAGACTGTTTTGTTAGGTTTAGGTATTAGGGTTCGGGATAAGTAGAATAAGTTGATACGTAGTTGCAAAGTTACTTATAGTCAGTAAAATGTCTGTTGGGGGAACATCAAAATAAAGTAGATATGCAGACTACTAATACTCTAGAGTTAGTTGACATGTAGTTGCAAATTTACTTAGTAGAATGTCTAAAGTGGACTATCGAAATAAAGTGTTCCCATAATAACTTTGTGATCGGAATTTCTGTCTATCCAAAATCAATAAGAACTGAATATTTATACACAGTAAGATTGAGATACACAGTAACTCAAAAACAAAGCAGAATATATATATATATAGTCATGCTTGTCTAGTTAATTTGCTACAAAGTGCTACAACTTTGAATATCTATCAAAGATCTGAAACATCTAACCTGACAAATCCAGAAAATTATTTCACCCTTATAGCCCAGAATACAGATTTCAGCCAGGTTAATCCTCTCTCTCTCTCTCTCTCTCTCTCTCTCTCTCTCTCTCTCTCTCTCTCTCTCTCTCACACACACACACACACACTAATACCTGAAATCTGGTGCATTCCCTCGCAATACCCCATATCTATCCTAATCTCAGTTTCAAGCAGTATTAAATGTTTTTTTTTTCCTTAATCCTTCAAAAAAGCAGCTCAATATTCAGCAGCACCAAGTGGAGTCAGTCACTGTCACTTTGGCTGACTTTGAGTAATTAGCCTCTACTTAACACTGTTAATCTTAACACTGTTATCTCAACTAAACTAAGACACACCATCACATTCATATAAGTAGTAAAGCCAAAAACTTTTTCTAAAGGCAATGTCCCAAGAGGATCATCTGTGGTACCAATTAAGACGACTTTGTATTCCATGCAGTGAAGGCAGCAAGCCTGGAGTCAGTACGGCTAGAGCTGCCTCTGAATGTTTAATTGAGCAGTACTCACACTCTCACTGCTCCCAAAGAGCAGAATCTGAACCGCCCTTCTGTCACATCTACAACCACAGTCAGCTGTTCTTAGGAAAGACAGGGGCAATTCCTGACAGAACAGCAATGGAGCTACAGAATGAGAAAGAAACTGACAGTGACAGAGTGAAAAGTGATAAAGGATTAAGAGATAAAAGATAGATTGAGTATGACTGTCTGCAAGTTAAAATGACTAACCATTTCAGTTATACATTCCCCATCATGGCTAAATAGGCTATAGTGGATACAATATCCAACACATTTTTTTTAGGGTGAATTAAACCATTCCACTATGAGCATGTAAAACACCAATACGCTTATGACTCCCAAACATCAGCTTTTTGAAATTACATGTAATCCCGGTTTAAATGCAAACTAATAACTCTGCAATGCAAGTAAACCGCATTTACAAGACTTTATTAATAAATCAGGTTATTTCCCGGTAGTGAGGTCAAAATGTAATAATTTTTGTATCTGACTCCAAGTATTCCATATGTTATGTCGGTTGTGATTAAAAACCGAAGAGTATTCCAAATTTATGCTTTTACATTTGGACTGAACCACTTTTACTTCGGCTGCACAAGATGAGAACTAATTTTTATAAGTTATTGGGTCAAGAAAGAGTCGGAGTTTGGATATGTTTCCTCGGAACGCTTGCTCTGTCTGGATGAGCTTAAATCTGCAGTAAGGATGCTTTCCTGTCCCATAGGTCTATCATATGCGCACTTCAATAAGTTGGCAGAACACAGGTCAATGTGTTTACATAATGGGAGAATTGATCAATTCATACGTTTTATGGATGTTAAATTAGTATTTTCTAATCTAAAGATGCAGTCACATTAGAGAAATGTATTTATTGTCGATAGTGTAGTAATGCATGAAGCACCTCTCACACTTAGGTCACTTTTAAACCTTGCAGCTTTCTGTTGGTCAGCGCGCCGAATTCATGTGACCAAATTGAACCAAATGTGAAATCTGAGTGGAACATTTCCTTCCTCACGTGAAACTCCCAATCGCACTGATTCCTATTGAAATGATTGGATTTCCCCAAACAATTTCGCCAAGCAATGGTAAATTATGCTGCACATTAAAAGATCTGGACATCATTCTCATGGAAGTGAACTGGAGACATGGAAAACGCTGTAGTTATTCAAAGAACCAGTTATTTATTTACCATTGCATTGCAAACAAGCAGAGACGGTCCAAACTGCATGTAGCACTTCACTCACAAGTGACAGTTTGAGGATATTTTTAATTGGTTAGATATGAAAAACCCACAGACAGACGTAAAGTAATAATTTAAGAAAAAAAGGACAAAAAATGTTGATACAAAGTTTTCGCCCGACAGCCACGGTTTACAGTTTTTTTCTGCAGTGTTATATTATTTGTTGTAAAACAAATTTGTGTCCTCCCTAGTTGTAGTCAGTATAATCGTGCATATTTATTTTCTCTCTCTCTCTCTCCATCTCTCTCACTCACAAACACAAGCTGCAGGGAGACAAGCCTTGAAAGATCCATGATTAATTTGGCCCATTAACCGCCACTGCCAAGGGAAAGATGGAGAGAGAGGGAAAGATGGAGAGAGAGAGAGAGAGAGAGAGAGAGAGCGAGAGAGAGCTAAAAACGTATACCCTCAATGCTCATTTAAAAAGAAAGAAAGAAGGTCAAAGGTATAGTCCCATGTCCTCATCTTACCCTCCCCATCATCAGTCGTACTGTAAGCATCACACTGGCTGACCTAGTCTCTCTCACCGTTTCTCTTTTCTTCTTTCTTCTGTTCTTTCCTCGCGCAGGGTCCCTTCTACTCTGTTGAGACAACTCCAGTTATGCTATGAAGCCAGTTTGACAGCTGCTCCCTTTCTGAAGTCATTCAACATTCTCAAACTTCCACCTGTCCCTCAAGCCACAACTGTTTGACAACAGAGCCTAACGGAAAACTAGAGCACGACAAGGATGAGGGGAGGAGTCTGACCCTGACTGGATGGGATTCTAAATGACTAATACCAGGACTCGTGCCAGGATGTCCAACGTGCTGTCCAGACCTACATTAGAGCTTAAAGCTGGAGCAGCACCCAAACGCAGTGCTGTTTTTTTCCTTCCCATGAGGCAGTAGGTCACTTGTGCACACACTCTTTGCATTTTCCAGCTCGGGGAAAAACAGATGGGAATAGACAAATCTCTCAGAAGACACTCTTGTGGTGGAGGGGAATATCTTCCCAGAGACGGGAACAGTGCGAGGCAAGAGGGATATGACCACAGCCTTGCGCACCAGACGATCCACAGACACACAAACATTAATTTGCTTGCTCACTCCAATGGTGTTGTAAACAAAATCATCATGTTGCTAAGCAACAAACTGTCTTGGTACAGCAGCATGGCATTATAATGTAGTATACGTGTGAAAGCAAGAACTACTGGGACATCGTTAATTTGAGATTAAAGGCATAATTTCAAAGTGTGACATCATTTCGAAATCAAACCAAAGCGGTTTTGGGAGTTTGAAACAACATGCCAAAGCGCACATTCCGGAAAAGTTTACTCTAGTTGGTAAATGCCTTCAAACAACCATTGGTCCATGGCGATTATAGGTAGGTGTGGCTCTGTGGCTCCGCCTTCTTGGACATGGAACTCTCCATTTCATTTATTTTGTTCAGTCAGTCGAGGTCAGACACGAGTAAAAACGTGTTACGTGCATTCTGTCACTGTAAACTGGCCTATTAATCATCTCATCACAGTTAACATCCTCATACGCACTCACATTTCAGTTTGTTTAATTTATGCTACAATTCTTCCTACCATATTGGATTGTGGGTCTTATGTTGAGAACTCTCCTCATGTTTTTGCATAATGATGCATTTAAAAGTTAACGGACAAATGTATCTTTAAAAAAAGTTTACAATATTGTTACAGTTGAATTGCATATTTTACATCAGGTTAGATACTGATTATTAATCACTCAAACCCCTCTATCTAAACCTCTCTACTGAACCACTGGTCTCACATCCACCATGTTTCTAGTTTATTAACAATTGTGTGTGTGTGTGTGTGTGTGTGTGTGTGTGTGTGTGTGTGTGTGTGTGTGTTTGTAGTTGTAGTTAAAATGAATTCTCCTTACAAAAAGCAAATGGTTTGTTGTGAAAATTATAAGTTAGAGTGTGCACGGATCTGCACTTTTAAGTTTGATTACTATTTAGGATGAATGGTATGTAAATTGGGACGCAGCAAATTATATAAAATGATAATAGATTAGCGCATCTCTAACTACTAGAACTATGATCAAATCATATACTTCTGGGAGTCTTGCAGTTGAGCAAGTGCCATAGAGATGAATGGGAATGCTAACATACAGCTTTCTCTTTAGGTATTATATAGACTTCCTTGATGAAAACGGCCAAAGAGCAACACTTCACTTCCACTCATAGCCTGAAAGTGGCAGTGTTCACACATAATCCTACATAGACCCACATTTTTACAGTTTAGGCTGTTGAGAATTTGTCCTCATGATAAAGTCACTTACTCAGTCTGTCACCAGTTACACACACTTTGGCCATCCACACTGTTAATAAATATCTAATCTACCATAATATGACATAAAAAAAGGCCACCAAAGAAAACAAAAAAACCTGCAGGCACACATTTAACTGCACTATGTTAGTGACCCTTAAGCATTTTCAGGATAAAAACAGGGGGGAAATATGAATATTTGGTTAAAAAAAATCTCTAACAAAGGCTCTCCCTGAACTGCATATTTCCCTGCTCCGCTGTCTTCAGATAGTTGCTGTAAAGATTCAAATGAAGCTGCTAAATGAACCCACATGCATAATGAGCAGCATGAATAATTGAAAAGCTGAAGCGAAAACGCTGATCATACCGTAGCACTGATGAACAAATGCAGCAGAGCATTTGCCAAACTCTGACATTATGAGTAATAATACATAAATTTGCACAAACATGGCCTCGTTCGTGAAACATGAGTATAACAAATGTGTGTGAAATGTTCAAATAAAACACTCAATTTACACATGAATGGTTTCCTGAACAGTTTACACAGAAATTCGTTCTGCTCGTGTTACTGACGCCTATAGTGTCTGATGCATACTAAAGTAACCAAAGTGCACCTAAACAAACATCACACTTTTGTGCACAAAGTGTTGTGCAAAACAATTGATCAGGAGACTGGCTAGATCAGGCATCTTGATTGTCTTAGACATGACCTTTAACCCCTGCTGATTGGAGCTCCTGCTATGGTCATAGAGGTCGATGCTTGTCATCAATCAGCCGCGAATAGCACATTATAATGGCTGTGAGAGAGTGTCTTTTCCCGCGACGTACTAACGTGTAACGGAGAAGCGTAGAAAGGAGAAAGCAGACATAATAAACATACATCACACACCTCCCACAGCTCCACATGACATTGACAGACCTTTTATATGCTGGCAAAGGAGAACGTGTGGGAAAATGGTGGCTCGCACAATGTGCACATGGTGTTTACATGCTCAAATACACCAGCTTACATGCATCTAGAAACGCATGTAATAAGCTCTTACAATCAGTGTCCTGGAGTACCTCAGATGCAAGTTATAAAATAATAAACATTCATACACTAATACATCTCCACTATTATTCATGACCTTGGAGCAATTAGATGACGATATGACATCAACACAGTCCAATGGCATTTTTGGGTTCTAAAGTCCCCACAGTGATCTCATCCTCACACACACGCCACCCCTCACGTTACACATGGTATATTTAGAGCTGAACCAACTGCACTTCAAATCAGTCCTCTAACTCTGCCTGACCCGCCGGCTTGATCTCACCACGTTCATTCTCTTGCACTCAATCACCCCTCTTTCCTCATGCACCCATTTACTCTTCAACCTTCAATGTCTCCAGGATGTAAAAAAGGCTGAAGAGTTTAGAGCAACACATGAACAGACATACAAAACAGTGAAGTAAACAGTGAAGAACGCGTCCTACCGGCAATCCCGTCCAGCACGAGAGGAAAGGGTGAACAGAAGAGAAAAGGTAGGGAGACGGAGAAAAACGTGCCTGCCCGTGTACGCCTCCGCTTTGCTCCACCAAATCAATTTCACACTCTCTCACCTCCCAGTCACCATGATATCATTCATTCATCAGTTTGGCGTTGCCATGGAAACACTGGCCGGCGTGGTTTTGGTTTGGCAGTTCCGTGACACTGTTTTCTTGCTTGTGAGTGTATCCTTGAGCGTATCCGACCCTCCCTCTCCATAAGGTGTAGTGTAGTCGCTCCCCAATCCTCTGTCAGCACGTGGGTTGTGTATGTTGTGGGGCGTGTGGGGGGTATTCTCATTCAAAAGTCGGACTCTTTAAGGGGTAAAACCCCTGAGGCACTCAAAGACAGAGTGTTTTATCCAGCCACTAATCAGCACCCCCTACACTCCTCATGCAGAGTCTAATCTCATCATCGCACACATCAAAAACACATACACACAAAAATAGACTCCTCATTCTGACCCCACCTTTTTGATTAGTCCAGTCTTTTCAGTCGCACACAAATAGACCACAACGCCCCTCTGCAGCAATGTCTGGGTGCTCAGGTTAAGCTCCTGCATTCTCCACCAAGTCTCCAGCAATGAATAGTTAATGGGACTGCCCCCCTTTATTACGGTGCGCTCTCTGATTGTCTCAAATCTGACCTTGGGGGGTCTCGGTCTTAATACAGACCCTGTACCTCCTCACATTAATCATAATCTGTAAAAAAAAAGATAAGAGACTCATCAGGAACCACCTATCCACCCCCTTATTACTGTCTGGACTAGAGTAGTCGCTATCGCTCTCAACTGGAATATCATCAGACTCATTAATTCTTAGCAGCAGACTGAAATACATGTTCTTGTGAAATAAAGGAAATTGATTCTGTAACCATAAGGTCACATTCCCTCACTGGTCCTACATTAGGGTGATATAATGTGGATAGAAGTGACCTTGCTTAAAAACAAACTGGATGCCGTTTTTTCTATTCCTTGTCTAAACAGACCTGGTTGTGGACAGTGAAGGCTTATTAACATTTTACAGTAGACAAGCATTGTAAAATGACATTCAAAGTATTCACTTTTTACCTTTTAAACCACAGCAACCAGTCCTATTTGGCATGCTTCAAGTGGGATTCGGCTAACCACAGTCTCTAGTGCACCTTTTGAGGCCACAGGAGTTTACCCACACAGCTCTTACTAGCTGCCCTACGTTACAATCACCCCTCATCCGGGTCATGGCACCAATGTAACCGGTCCTACTTGACCCGCTCCGAGCGGGATTCGAGGCGGGTGCGCTAACAAGGACGCTAACATTTCCTTGTGCGCCTCTTGAGGTCAGAGGAGTGAGGTTTACCCACACAGCTCTTAGGCCGCGTGTCCACCAAAGCGTTTTTAGCCAGCTGAAAACGCCTAGTTGTGTACGCTTAAGAGCGCTTCGGTAGCGCAGTGTTTTATTTTTATTTTTTAGTTAAGACACTTTTGTTGCTCTGATACGGAATATCCACGGAAGTGTTACTTGTAGTTACTAGTTCAATGATAGTTTGTTTTTCTGTATTGTTTCTATAAAAAAATGTCGATACAATGTAAAGTATTTGCTCTGGCTCTTGTTTTAAGTTATATTGTTCCGTTATTATGCTTGTTGTCGTCATCTGTTGATGTTGTACAAGCAGAATGTGACATTTGGTTGGTGTGCTTTTTGCTTCATCTGCAGCGCGTTGAGCTCTCTCGGCCACCGTACAAACTTTTTAACTTCTTTTTTAAGCTTAAATACATGATATTTTCACTGTGAAACCGTTCATACATTCTGCTTTCCGGCTACCTAGCAACATCTGAGATGCTATCTGTATGATGCTGATGAAATTCACCTCTGACCTCAGCTGTCTGACAGTGAAAAGTATCTACAGCATCAAAGTTTCAGAACTGAGTGATATCTTACTGTGCCATCAACACTTACAGTCTGCTTTATTACACTCACAGACAGGAAATCAATCACAGCTCTTTGTCCTGCTGTCATCAGACCTGAATATAGTGCAAGCAAGCAATTTTTGGAAGAAAGAACATGTGATGACAAATTATGTGAGGAAGACAGACGAAAAAAAAATTCTAATTGAGAAGCATTTTCCTTTTTCATAATGATCCAATGTTCAGTGGTCAGTCTGACTCCATCAGCCCTCAATACGATTGATCATATAAGGGTACGTTTACACAACAATGATGCACTGAAAAACGAAAAAAAAAATGCACATTGTCAAAACAATCCCTGTTCAACACAGTTGCGCAAAAACGACTAAAAACGCTGTATTATGCATGCCAGGCCAGTAGTTGGCGATGTCACTTTGTAAAGAATCTCTACGTGCCTATAGACAGAATACGTAATACGCATGCACATGATGTCACAGTTTTCACAAATTCGGGTTTTGTAGTTTACATGGGGATGATAACGATGACGATAACGATAATGGTATCCTTTTCAAAAACTTGCACTTTGAAACCCGTTTTCAAAAGCTCGCATTCTTCAGGCCCCCAAAACGCCCTTTTTGTGTAAATGAACAGCCAAAACGATTAAAAAGTTTTCAGTTTTCAGCTGAAATTGGTGTTGTGTAAATGGGGCTAATTTGTCACGAATCAGTTCTCACATCTGTGCAGGAGTTTGTGTGAGAACCTTTTTCAAAAATGATCTTGTAACTGACACACAGAGCCTGTGATAAATTGTGTAAAGTGCACACAGACATGACATAAAACAAAAGTCTGTGCGCAGGGCGACAAGCTTTTAGTCTTGTAGACTATACTTGGCATAAAGAAATAGATGTCTCTACATCAAGTGTATGAACATGTTCTCTATTTTAGAGACAAGTAGAACTCAAACTTTGCCTTTGTTCAAAGTGTGATATGGGAACAAAGCTCTCTGAAGTATTTTTGGGTTTTACTTTACCTAAGAATAAATTACTGAATCAGTTTTTAACAAACTATAATTGAAATCCCTTTCAAATATATATTTTTGAACATCTAGCAGTTATTTGCGGCAAGCAAGACTCTTGTCTGCTGGGGAATGGGCAAATACTTAATTCCAAAAACTGGCCAAACAAACCACCAACAAATCTTGCTGTTTCTAATGCTCGAATAGTGTTAAAAAGTTATATTTAAGGTTGGAAAATCCCAAAATCCCAAAAATCACATGTGCAGTCCCAAGTGCACATCTCAGGACACTGATTGTTTATATGGGAACCGCTTCTTACTCCAGCTGTAGTGATGCATTGACTTTACCAATAGGTGATTGGCTCTTTTATTAGAATGCAGGAATTATTTCACCATATTGTGCATTGCAATTTCTCCCATTCATTGTAATTTGTGTGAACTGTCTTGGCATACATCTTTGCTATAAATACTCACTAAAATGGCATTTATATGTAAGACAATAGATTTATTGATGACCTTGAATGACAGTTATGCATATGCATGCTCGTCACAAGTATGTCTGTCACAAACGTGTACAAATTACCTTCAGTGAGGATTCCCTCCATGGTTTCTCGTCTCACAGACTAAATTTGCAAGGAAACTGCAAGACGATCCCGGCTAGCAGTGGAAAAACCTGATGGGGTGTTCAGTATCTCACACACGGCATGTAAACAAAATTCATTTGTCCATCAATTCTCATTTAGAGTATCAGTGCAACGCCTCTGAAACTAATAATACAACAGCTTCTTTCTTTCAGTAGTGTATGAATGAATAGTTATATAATAAATTGGCTGGCTAAATTAGATTCAGCATTCTTCATACTGAGATAATGTCCTCCCAGGACAGTGTTTATGAAACTGATGACCATAAATTTGAACCTTGATGGGAATGGAACTGTGTTTTATATGAATGTTACAGTCAAAGCACAGCTTGGGGGGAAAACACTACAAAATGGCGAGGAAAGATATAAGGAAACAAAAGTAGGTCAGAAACAGATCTCAACCAACCCACAGAAGAGCAAAAAGACATCAAATAACAACGGATCGTAGGAAAGCAGGAGCTGAAGCTCACAGATGTGAATGATTTATGAATTGATGCTGATCAGTTGCTTTGAGCTTCACATTCTCCCAGCTAAACAAGAGGTAGTCGTGTCTCCTGTGCAGATATTTCACTGGATTCTAAATTCCCAAGGGTTCACATTCCTGTGACTCTTGTTCATAAGCACTTGTTGGGTTGAGGAGAATGCAACCCTGTTGAGTTCACCTGTTGTAGCAAAATTTCTGTTTAGTGTTTTGATGGTGGCTGTTTCTACAGCAAGGATTTGCAATAGTTTGGGAAGTTGAAGAGGTTGTGAAACTGCAATGTGAATATTCCATATCTAGAGTATAAAACTTGAGGAATAGACGCATAGGGGGAGCATGTGTTAGGCTTACTGACTTGAGACTAGCATGGAATTTTCTTACTCAATTTACCACTGACTGCTGCTGCTTCTGTTTGCTTTTAGAGGGA
This sequence comes from Leuciscus idus, assembly GCA_021554675.1. Lineage (NCBI taxonomy): Eukaryota > Metazoa > Chordata > Actinopteri > Cypriniformes > Leuciscidae > Leuciscus > Leuciscus idus. The sequence goes on from CM038626.1 coordinate 22,549,373, forward strand.
AAAGCTGCCCATAACTGCTGGTCAAGGATCAGTTTTCTTCGTAATAATAGCATATTGGCGAAACAGATTTGATGTTTTTGCTCTTGAGAGCGTCAATGGTTTCTATTTACAATGTGTTTTGCAGCATTGAGAAATGTAGCCAATCACAAACACATCAGTTGATTTCTTGACTATAGCTAATGGCTAATCAGACATGTTTAAGTTAGAATCCACTCATCGCTCAAAACCCAGGGCCGAGTTCTACACACTCGAAAATCCTCTCGTTATAACTCAACTCATAACAAAAAAAGTGTAGAAATTATCTAGGCTAAATAAAATATTCATTGTGCAGTCAGCTTAATTGATTATAGCGGAACTTTGTGCCATTGCAATGAATTGAGTGTGACAGCTTTTTAGTTATTGTAAAGGGAGTGCTCTCTGCGCACTTTCTAGGCGATATGATCCACTCAGAATTTTAATAAAACTTTTGTTTTGCTGTATTAGGAAAGGAAATAGTTATTGATTATTAATTGATTATCATTCTAAACCTGTGTATGCTTGCGTTTCTGTTCAAATTACCGTGGTTTGCGAATGTAGCCGCTTTAATAAATCATTTATCGGGAGCATTTATGCTGGGATGTGTAGATTTTTTTGTTAGAAGACATGTAACTTGAAACTATTTCATGACATTCTATTTAATTATTTTAAGGAGGAAGTGCTTCTAGCCTTACCATGGAGTTGGTTCACCCTATGTACAGATGGATAGATATATCATAATTTGCATAACTAACATCAACATAAGATGGAACATAACTTGCTGTGAGCATGTAGGATTTGCTGCTGTATGAATAAATACTGTAGCAGATTTAGGCAGGTGGAGCTGGGGGAGATGGAGACTCTCAGAGGAACTTTGATAGTGCAATTTGCCTCGATCCAACCGCTTAAAATATTATAACGTTGTTATTCTAAAAAACGCATTCTTTTTAATTTGAGATGTTAGTTATTTTTATATAACCGATCGATTTAAATCGTAAAACGGATTTTTTGTGAAAATATCTGGGATTTTTTTTTAAGGCCATATCGCCCAGCCCTAATCTGGGTTAACGTTAGAGTGAGCGGCCAAGTAAAGTTGCTACTACTTACATTTCAAATGATACGCTGTATTTGAGGTAGATGGATGAAAAGCAAACGTTTGGATTTGCTGCCCTAAAGGACCTGCTGTTAACACTAGAAGTGCCAGAATTCCATAACTACTAGAACTGCTGCAAGCGGTCATTTTGACCGCTAGATTCCAAACTCTATATCTTTAATGATAAATACCCAATTGAGAGATTAATGCATTTATTGTATTAGGATATCTTTTAAAAACAAAGCAACACCAAACTGTACATTTAAACAAGTTTAATTATACATTTATAAATAATAATATCCGTAGATGTCCTGAACAAAATGACGGAGTAGCCTATGTTTTCATGTTTCCACTGTTCGATCGCGCCCGCGCCTTACACACACGCACGCACGCACGCACACACACACACACACACACACAGACACCATATTCCAGCATTGCAATCTTGTGCAATCACTGCAAGTTCATTATAGCCATAATAAAATATAATAATAAAATAGTCAACTTAACATATAAAAATTCCACTGCTCTGTTTATATAGTCAGTAGTACAATTCTTACCATTTTGTGCATGTGAAGAGGATGCTTTTTTCCGTCGATATTGGAACGTGAGTGAAGTTGTACAAAGCCTATAATAAAGAATAGTTTACCATCCAAATACATCGCAAATGTTGAAACATTTTGATTCTAATTAGAGAGTTACGTGAGCCCAACGCCGCTTACTTTCACTTCCGCTTTAAAGTATTTCATTTTGGCTTGTTTATAGTTATTTTTTCATTCTTGTTCTGTTCTGAATATCATTACATTTAAATGATTTGTTGTGGAATATGTTTTGTGTATTTTTTACCACATTTTATTGTTGTGTATATTGGTATATGTATAATAATACCGCGAAATTCAGTGTGGTCAATATGAGGTTGGTCTGAAGTAGCTTCATTATTCATAGGTGTGGTTTGGGCGTAACGTGTAAACCAATCAGAGCATCATCTCACATTCTCTTTAAGAGCAGACGCGCTTGTTCTATAGCGGATTCCTATTATAACGGCGGATTTGCCAGGAGCGGTTCACAGCCGAGGAGACCGACGTTCTCATCAGGGACGTTGGGGATGGAGAAACACACCCAAATTAACTTCGGTTAAACAGGCGTATGATAATTTGGGTAAATGTGTAAGCTAAATCGCTTTTATAATAAACTGTATATCTATCTATCTATCTATCTATCTATCTATCTATCTATCTATCTATCTATCTATCTATCTATCTATCTATCTATCTATCTATCTTTCGTAATAATGTATGATTAACAAAAATGATAACTGCTGCGTCTGTGTGTAGATGAGAGAATAAAAGTGTATGCGCGTTGTGCACACGCTACTTTGATTATGGCCCTTAAAATAACATATGAATAACATGCACAACGCGCCACTGACTTTAAACTGTTTTTTTTTTTGGTCATTGGCGGAATTGTTTTCTAAACCTGCAAAATAGCATGAGGGAACGTTTGCGCCAGAACACGCCTCCTCTTTGCGCTGAACCGCCCCGGGGAGCACAAGTGTATTTCTTAGTTAACCGACGTGCGTCTGTGGAGGGAAAAGTCCGCTTTGCGCGGGTGCAAAATAGGAATGATACATGCGTCGGTGTACAAAGTCAATTGCGCTGGGTGCAAGATAGGGCCCCTAGTGTTAACAATTTGTCCCTCATGGACTGCTCGACTTCACCACAAGTTTTTTTTTTTTGGTGTTCTTTCTGCGACTAACTGTCTAATACAATTTTGGTCGTCTAAGCCTCTTCTAGTCGACTGATGATTTGTCGATTATTAGGGGGCAACCCTATCTCATTAGCCTAGCATTTAGCCAAACTGTAAGCTCATAACTGATATCTAAACTACAATCAAGCTACCCAGGAATTAGCTATACTGCAAGTTACAAAACAAAACCATCTAACTGAAGATATTTAATGAGCAGTTTAAATCAGATTAAAATTTTAAATGAACTGTGGGATGTGAATCCACTGATGTAGTGTTTTGTCATGCTACACTACTTAGCTGCTTGTTAGCTGAGCTACTATTATTTACTCCTTAAAACTGTTGCTAGTTAGTAGATCTCAATCTCTCTCCTTTAAAAGTAGCTGAGCTAAAGTATCAAATAAACTTCAAACAACATTTTTAATGATTTTCAAATCCCTTGTTTGTTTAAGCAGGTAGTCCACAGTCAAGAATCAATTAATATTTGATGATTAATATATAGCCCACATATTTTGTAGCTAGGTATTGTAGCAATTATTGGCCAAATAGAAACTCCCTGTTCACTCATTCATTACAAAGAGAAATTCTGCAGCAAGCCGTTTTTCCGCATCCGTAGTCTGCAAAACGCACGACATCGCCTATAAAAAACCCATTTCTGTCATTAAACACCAGAACGCTGATATATGACTAGGGGAACATTGGCTTGCTGTCAGTGTGTTAATGAGAAGATGAAGCTTTAAAGGCTCTATGATTGGACAAGCTCTAGGTTTGGAATGAACTCAAATATTTCTGGCTGTCTCAGTTCAGGTTGGTGTCATGTGATATGCCAGGGTATTGTCATATCAACTCTGTAAAATCTAATCAACTAATTCATCCCATAATTCAAAGTGGTGTCGCTTTCCTTGTCTGTGTCTGATGTGTGATTAGAGTTTTTATTTGTTACAGTTACACGCTCCCTCCCATGTGAAATGTATTGATCTGCGGCCCCGCTGTTATGTGACGGGAATGATTTCTCTGCTGTTTTTGGCGGTGTATGGGGCAGTGCTGGAAAAGGTGAGCATATATCTCTGTTATTGTTTCAAATCTAAAAGGATATTCCATCATATTATGACAGACTTTCTCCAAGCATGCTAATGCATTTTATATCACCAGGCAGTTCACTGACCATTGAGATTAAATGTCAGCTACGTCCACTACAGGCTGAGAGGACTTCATTTCACAATGGAAGATTAGAAACTCAGCTTCTATACATTTGAGAAAACAGCAAGACTGAAAGGGCAATCATGGACAAATTCACTATTTATCCATTACTTTTCTCCCCCCTCTGAATTTATAAGATGACAAAAGAAGATTGACAGAGCCACATTGAAGCTCATTTTCTAAGGATAAGGCTGTTCTACCGGAAAAGGAAGTTTTGCTCTTTTTCATATGGACCACAAATAAAAAAAAAAAGCACCATAAAAGTAGTAAAATCATAAAAATAGTCCAGTCAACTCATGCGCTATATTCCAAGTGTTTTGAAGTCAGACAATAGATTTATGTGAGAAACAAACGGAAAATTATATTGTTATTCATTGAAAAACCTTGAAAAAGGGTATGTGAATTGCATCATCTTGAAATTATTTGTTGCAGTATAACTTCGTCATTATGCCATGATATTTTGGGTTATGAATCAATTTGAACAGCCCTAAACCTAGCCACATCTTAACAATATAAAACACGTAGAGTGAAGATAAAAGTAAACTTGCATTCTTTTGGAATAAACACAAGCATGTAAACATTTTAGCTAGCACAATTATCAATACATTTTGAGAAACTAGCTTTATCATCATAAAAAAATATATCTATATTCTGTACATTGCTGCTCTTGATGTCAGTCAATTGATGCCAAAGGTTTCTCACTGAAAGCATCAAAACACACTGTGCTGAGGTGCTTTATTTGATGCCATGGGAATGAGAACATGTTGCCGTTAAAATGAAATAACAACATAGAGGTTTATAATAACATGAGGGTGAGTAAATAGTGACTTTCAATTCATTTATGGGTGAATAACTCCTTTATTGCTTGATTGTCTGAGTATCATCTAACATGTCACTCACCTGGAGAGCATGAGACAGAGAGAGCAAGACTCTAGAAACAATATATGAATATGTTTGTGCCTTTTGTGTGGCTGTCTTCCCTCTAACCATCTGTTCTTTCACATAGTTGAGTGGCTTGAGTGGAGCAGCACAAATCTGGCCAGACCACAACATGCAATGAACATGTATAGAAGACAGACAAATACCAAATCTCCTGATCTCTCATTTATCCAGCTAAATATGGCTCTTCTGCTCTCTACCCATCTGTTTCATGCATGCACACACACAAACATATTCCTCATGTCTTTGTTCTTCATATTTTCAATTCATCAACACTGCTGTGAGAGTTCTAAGAGCTGACGTGAGCCGTTCTCTTCATCTTCCTTCTCTTATTACATATTCCATCTTCAGCTCATTTCCACCGCTCTGCAACCTCTCATTCTGCCATCATATGACATTTTCTATTTCTCTATCTCTTTTCTGTCCATTCCCATCGTTCCTCCAACCATCACTATACTCAAGAGAGACCACCAAGAGCTGGAATATGTATGTCCCTTTTTATCTTGAAATAAATCAGATTTTAGCCTGAAATAAGTATCCAGAGAAAAGATTCAATGCTCAGAGGTTATTCTTGCATCACTCATCTCATGAGACTTTGTGGCTTTCTCTGTTATGTTTAATTTAATGCTAAAGCAAGTTTATTTTTTTTTACAATGTTAAAATACTTTATCATATCTCAGAGACAACTAATTAAAGGGTTAGTTCACCCAAAAATGCTATTTGTTTGCCATTAATTACTCACCCTCATGTCACAAATGAAGATATTTTTGATGAAATCTGAGAGCTTTCTGTCCCTCCATTGACAGTCTACGCAACTACCACTTTCAAGCCCTAGAAAGGTAGTAAAGACCTTAAAGTAAAGACAAAGGGGGGTTTGCACAAACAAAGCACTCATGTCGCTTCATAAAACTGAGGTTAAACCACTGGAGTCACATGGATTACTTTAATGATGTTAGCTTTCAAGGGCTTGAAAGTGGTAGATGCTTAGGCTGTAAATGCAGGGACAGAAATCTCTCAGATTTCATTACAAATATTTCATATGTGTTTCAAAGATGAACAAAGTCTTACGGGTTTGGAACGACATGAGTAATTAATGACAGAATTTCCATTTTTTGGGTGTATTTACCCGTTAAGCCATTTTTTACGAAAATGACAAAAACTATGGAATACTTCCCTATCACAGTTTCCACAAAAAATATTAAGCAGCCCCACTGTTTCACCATTGATAATAATATTAATGTTTCTTGATCATTAAATCAGCTTATTGGAATGATTTGGACTGAAGACTGGAGTAATGATGCTGAAAATTAAGCTTTGCCATCAGAGGAATCAATTACATTTTAAAATATATAAAAAAAATAGAGTTATTTTAAATTGTAATCATCTTTCACAATATTACTGTTTGAAGGTAGGCTATATTTGGTCAAATAAATGCAGGATTAGTGAGCATAAGAGGCATTTAAAAATCTTACCAATATCAAACGTTCGAATGGTAGTATATATTAGAGGTATTGTTTTATGACATTCTCAACAAAAAAAACAACAACAAAAAACAAACAAAAAAATGAAGTAAACAAATGAAGTTGCTGTAACTGTATGCATGTATGTGGGTGTGTGTAGGCTGTCTGCTCCGTGGACAGTCTGTGTGTGATCACTGATCCAGGAGACTTCTGCCAATCTGCTCTGCGCACCTGCCCATGGTTACATACCATTCCAAAGCCCCAAGAGCCCGCCAGCTGCTCCCAGAGCTCCTACACACACACACACACACACACACTTACTGTTGGCACCCAGAACTTTGCAAATAAGTCCATGCAAATCACAACTAAATTAGCAAGAATCCACTAAAACAAAAAAACAAAAAACAAAAACTAAAAGGAGGTTTCCTCTTCAGCATTTCTTCCATGCTCTGTAAATGCAATTTATGACACTTAATGCCGGTTCACACCAAGATTGATTACTATGAAGATAACTGTATAACAATAACTATATTAGCATCCACACAACATTCTGTTCTATTCTAAAGGTGCACTGCAGTTTTGTCATCTGCTGCTTTAAAGGGATAGTTCACTTTGAAATAAAATTTTGGTATGTTTTAGCTTACCTCAAGGGCATCCAAGATGTAGGTGTCTTTTTTTCCGCAGTAGTTTCAATTTTGATATTTTTAGGTCAAACCGTTCTTGTATGTCAGTCATATAATGCAGGTCGATGGTCACGGTCTCAAAGAGCATGCACAGAGTCCAAATTAAAACAATTCCCCATCATCCAAATTAAACAATTCCCCATCGTAAGTACACATTGATGGCCCAAGACATGAAACGAGCGGTTTGTGTGAGAAAACGAACAGTATTTATATCGTTTTTACCTCTTGTACACAGCCACGTCCAAGTGATCTGAGAGCGCGGGCGGGTATAGATATATACAATAGAAGTCGCCTTGGCTACTGCAGTTCATTGGAACGAAACCGTAGCCAATGCGACATCTAGTGTATATATCTATACCCGCCCGCGCTCTCAGATCTGCGGAAAAAAAGACACCTACATCTTGGATGCCCTTGAGGTAAGCTAAAACATACCAAAATTTAATTTCAAAGTGAACTATCCCTTTAAATGCTCAAGCTGCAGGTTGGATTCTAATTGGATGTCAATGTTTTTTTGTTTTTTTTTACTTAAATTACTTACATTTACTTATTGTAGAGTTAATGAAAGTTATCATGGACATTGATCATAACTGAACATTGAACTGAACATTGATCAGTTATTAATGTTTGAAGTGGATGTCATAACAAATGTCAGTAGACCGGGAAGATTTTAAATCGAACGGTTCATTCATAAATCCGAAAAATCGTAGCTACATGCTGTGAAAATACAAACCGGACGACAGAACACAACAAACGCAGTGCTGAAAATGGGCGGGGCTACATAAGCTCTATATCTTTATTGTCATTCTACTTTAAAATCTCCCACTTAATTCAATGTGTTACATGCCATGCCATTCCATTTTTTTTTATTATTTTTTTTGTGTGAAATACACTAGCAATTATTGAGTTATACTGTTTCTTAGCTTTTTTCAATTAAATCCCACTTTTTCAAGTAAATCCCCCCTAAATTAGATTGTCTTTGTAATGTGTAAATTGTAATGTCTTCTAATGCAACACTCAGTAACTAATTTAACTCCTGACACAAACATAACCCTCCCTTAGTCTCACTGCATGTCCAGACGGGCCCAGACGTCAGCTCTGACACTGTTACCCGGCCAAGACAGTCACCAATTATAGCCTGGAATGGGAAACAGAGTTAGCAAGGCCACCTATCGTCTGCCAGGAACAGGTGAACCATGAGACCATCCTTTTTACACATATCCCTGCCTTTACTTACAACATTGGTCTTCTGAAATGGAATGAAATGATCATTTTCCACCCAAAGATTTTAATTCTGTCATCATTTACTCACCCTCATGTCATTCTAAACCTGAAGATATTCTTTCTTCTGTGGAACATAAAATATACTTTGAAGAACGTTGGGAACCAAACAATTGGAGGCCATTGACTGGCAAAAATTCTCAAAATATCTTCATGAAACTCATGAGGGAGAGTTAATGATGAGAGAATTTTCATATTTGGGGGAAGAATCCCTTTAAAAGGTAACTGGTTTTTGGCTACATACTGTAAATGTATTATTATTATTTTTTTTGTACTAGGATGTTTTAAGCTATGACACTTGCAGGATATGTCAAAAGAACAAGGACAATTTGATTCCTCATGGCAAGACCATTTAATACAAATATCTTCCAGGAAGTGGCATTATTTTTAGTGGAAAAACAACAGAAAAATTATAGACAACAGTATTATAATATACAAGTCAATAGTTAAATTTAATCAACTGAACTTCAGGTTGATACCCTTACGCAAGATAACCGTCAATGACTAATTGCTCTTTATATCCGTCCTGTTGAAATGCAAATAATCACGCTATGATTAATAAAGTTGAAGTGTCTGATCTTGACCAGATCAAGTCTGGTGGACTTGTCCTTAAATTGCAGCTATAGAGTTGGCAAATGGGCTTGAATAACAGGAATGACCCTCACCTGATGAAAGTTTACTATTATAATGCTTCAAATTGAATTGTTTCTTGCATTTTACCTACTCACCATCAGTCCAATCAGCTGCTGACTAAAAGGATGTAAGAAGCTGAAATGGATCTGTAAATTTGGAAATTCTCCAGGAGCCCAACAGGAAACACAGTACGACAAACTACTCAACCCAGGAGCCCAATAATAGAAAGCAGCCCAAGCTGGGCCCTATTAGTGTGTGTGCCACTTCACAAATGTAACAAATGGCCAAACTCCTGAAGCATTCTCGAGATTGCAAACATTTTTCTGATCACACTATCAGTTTAAACCCAGTTCTCTGTAACAAAATCTTAATTCGGTGCAATTACACTGCAAATTTCCCTCCTTCAGCACTAGCATTATCCGTCAGACAATCCTCGCATTTCTCTCAAGTATGCAATCTTATGGATAATCATCCATCATCACACACTCTCAGCTTTCTATCCATTTCAGAAAGAAAGAGAGAACGCCAAGACCCTCAGCCTATTCTTAGCATTCTGCTTGAATCATGTCTTTACAATTACACTTTACATTGCAGACAACTTAATTCATATAATACCCTTATCGAAAAACATGTCAACAGCTGACCAGAAAAAAACAAGGACAAGCTGTAAACATGAGTTACAGTCTCTAGTAAACCAACAACAGGTCTCCAAACAGCTGCTGTTTATGAATTATGAGGGAAGATGTGAAATAGAATGGCTTGGAGAAAGATAGGAAGATATCAGTCTTTAGATAACTTCAGATAAATATTCCTCCACAGGCAATCGCAGGAAGGAGGGAGAGAATTCGATTAGACTGTCATGGCGTCTCTGATGCATTAACTGATAAAAAAAAATAAGATGGAGGAGAAAAAGATGTGTGAAAGGGGGAAAAATACTAATGATGATTGTCTCTGTCCCTTGGGAAAGATGTTGTTCGTACACTGAGAACACTTATTCCCTTTAGAGCTGAATATTACCAAGGCCGATTATGGAAGTAGCAACATTGGTTCTTGTATTAACTAGACCATTTTTGTGCATACAATTGTAATTATAGTAATTTAACAATATAATGTAAAGACATCATTATTAACATTAAGTTCTAACAATGGCATACAAACCTATTATAATCAATGTGTGGAGAGAGTAATAGTTCCTATCCTACATTATTTGCTACCAGTGCTATTTTTTTCCCACCTCAGAGCTTATAATATATAATCATCTGCATATTTCCTGGCAAGGTTTTTTTTTTTTGTGTGTGTGTGTGTGTGCAAATGTTTACCGCTATAGCTGATAGAAATGCTAAATATCAATAAAATTTCATAAGTGCTGACACAAGTGTTGTTTAACTCTGTTGTGTAATTCTATTTATACTTAAAATGTCATGAAAAACTCATTTGGAAACACTTTTTATAAATATATGTTGTGTCATATGACAGAATTACATATGCGTCTACATGTTGCTCCCATCAAAGCACTGTCCTCTTTACTGTCCATTTTTACAACAATTTGGGGATATCTGGGATGTGAAAGATATAGAATTCGCACTATTCATAAAATTAATTATGGAAACGTCTCAAGGGTTGTTGTTTTTTTATCGCATAGACCAAAACTTATGCGACGACTCATTATTTTTACATTTTTTAAAGAATGATGTTATTATACGCACCATTTTATTGGTAAAAGGCCAATTGGGTGGAATTCGCAAATGGAATTTTTACACTTTTTTACTTTGTCAATAACGTGGATGGAAACATGGCTGTTTTCAGACTAAATAAATAATAAAAATCACACTTAAAAAAAAAAGAAGGTATAATGTCCACTCAAACATCCACACATCCAAAGTGTTATAGGTTCATGATGATGAACTGTCTGATAGATGCACAAACACACACTGTTTATGTGTCGATGTGGAAAGAGAGTAAAAGAGTGTGAAACCTGAAAAAAAAGTTGCATTGGTTTCAACAGACCCCCTAAATCAGGTTAATATGGTGGATTTGTTCCAGGCCCTCTAGATCTAGATCAGTCTGAAGGCATCTATACAACCCATAACTCACTGATATTGCCTTTCTACCACCACCCGTGATACCATACGCACAATTACTCTTGACCCACTTCTGTACACCAGAAAGCTGCATTTCCTGTGTGTGAATGCAGAATATTCAGTGACACACTCTTAGACCAAGTACGCACTGCTGCTGCTGAATACGGTTAGCACTCTTCATACCGCTCTGAATGCACAGAGGCTTGCTATTTATGAAAGTGACTTTCTATAACCAAATTCACTCCACTAATTGTGTGTACAGAACTAAATTGAACTTCTAATTGGTAAAGCAGTGACAGCAGTTTCATTTGGACACTGAACGCTCATCTGAGGTGCTAGAACAACCCCAAAACCGTAGCCAATTTTGACACCGTTTCTCTCCACTATAGAGATTCTATCCTATTAGCACTGCAGTCTAGAGGAAACAATACCCTCCAGAGAGAGAAAGCTGTTTAAACGCAATAGCTTAATGAGCATAAACAAAACACGCTGTGCTGCCTATGTCGACACCAATTTACTAACAACCGCTGGACATTAACCCATGTCCTCAGACAGGACAAACAAACTTACAATCCAAAAATAGCAGAAACATTGCAGTGCCAACTGCCAAGCAGTGTAGATCCAATGGACCCCACCCCCCCCATTCAAATTCAGAGAAAACTCTGATTGTCGAATTGTAGAATTAATATTGTAAAGAAAGTTTCCAGTCTTTTGCTCCAGAACATTGAATTGAAATCAACAGAGGGGACTTTAGGGACAAATGACAAGATTTCAATTAAGATCAATCAAGATCTTCATATTTCATTATTAAAATGAATAATGTGGTATTACTAATACAGTGTGTGAGCTAAGTGTACCTATGGACTGAGGTCAGTCTACAAGAAAACTTATCACACACACAAGTTTATTTAATCTAAATAGGAACATTCCATTGACATCTACTGTCTTTATACACAGCTAGTTATAAATACTATAACCTAACCCTGACAGAAAACTTTCAACATCTTTTTCATAATAATGAAAAAAAAAAATATATATATATATATATATATATATATATATATATATATATATATATATATTTACTTGATACCATTATTACAAAATGAGGACATCCCCCCAAAAAAGAGGGTTTTGAGAGTTGGTGTATTTTCATTCAGCAAGGATGCAGTAAATTGATCAAAAGGTGACAGTAAAGACATTTATAATGTTATAAAAGATTTCTATTTTAAAGAATTCTGGGGGGAAGTTTCACATTAATCAGTACAACTGTTTTCACCAAAGAAATGTTTCTTGAGCAGCTAATCAGCATATTACAATGATTTCTGAAGGATCATGTGACACTTAAGACTGGAGTAATGATGCTGAAAATACAGCTTGGTCATCACTGGAATAAATTACATTTTTAAATAGATTACATTATAAAACAGCTATTTAAAATTGTGATATTGCACAATATTACCATTTTTGTTGAACTTTTACACATAAATAAATGCAGCCATGTTGAACATGCAGACTTCTTTCAAAAATATTAACAAATTTAACAACCCCAAATTTTGAATGGTGCGGAACATATTTTTTTAATTTAAAATTATTTGGTTACACTTTATTTTAAGGTGTCCGTGTTACAGTGTAATCATACATTTAAGTACTGAGTAGTAATAATGTACTTACTATAGAGTTAGGGTTAGGATTAGGTTTAAGGTTAGCTGCATGTAATAATGCATAATTTATAGTTATTATAACAGTAACTACATGTAACATGTATAACAAGGTCACTGTAAAATTAAGTGTTACTAGTTATTTTGACTACAATGATGAAACTAAATATTCAAAACTGTTGAAGTTAAAAAAATTATAGTCATAGTTAATGTTGCCCTATACTAACCTGAACTCTATCCCTAACCCTAAAATAACTTGCATTTTCAGAATAACCATAAACTATGTTATTTATGAATCCTTTCTCATGAGTATGCCCAGTTTTGTCCCAGAACTTTGTTTCCCCCCCAAAAGTATAGCAATACGAACCCCATAGACACACTGAATCACACTCACCTCATAGTCCTGTTCTCTTCTTCTCTTGCAGTGAATATAATCCAGAGATCTTTTGCATTGCTCCACACACTTCCTTGCTCTCTTTGTATCTCTTACGCATAGAGAGCTCTGTGATTTACAAAAGCTGAGAGAGAGAGAGAGAGAGAGAGAGAGAGAGAGAGAGAGAGAGAGAGAGAGAGAGAGAGAGAGAGAGAGAGAGAGAGAGAGAGAGAGAGAGAGAGAGAGAGAAGGAGGAGTCACAACAGGATCCAATTTGAGTCTATATTAAAAAAAGAAGGGCAAATTCTTCAGAATAGAGCTGTATGCTAGATGAACTGAGAAAGACGGACACTCCAAATCTCTGATTACATCTAAGCAAAGAGCAGCTGCTGTGAAACGGTGACACAGGACTTCTGCTGGCCATGAAATTGTATTGGGGGAGGGGAAGCGAGACACGAGGGGTGCTGAAATGTGTATCGTACACATACATACAGTGTACACACATTATGTTCTTCAGTTAACAAACAAACAGAGCAGGGTGTGAGAAGTTTGCTGTAGACTGGTAAGCTACACTCATCTTCTCTTAGACTAGAGACTGTTTTAACGTTCACAGGACTGTTGCTGGTTCTCATCTGCATAACAAAGACACTTAACCCTTTTAAACTGACAAAAAGACAGAGAAGCGATGTGAGTTAGGGTTAGGATTAGAAAGAGCATCTTTCTAAAAAAAAAATTTTGAAGTGAGAAAGTTTTGAATTCCCACAAAACTTTAGTCATACAACCAAATCTAAAATAAAATGATATACACACACACACACACACACACACACACACACACACACACACACACACACACACACACACACACACACACACACACACACACACACACACACACACACACACTGGCCACTTTATTAGGTGCACCTTGCTAGTACCGGGCTGGATCCCCTTTTGCCTTCAGAACTGCCTTAGTTCTTCATGGCATAGATTCAACAAGCTGCTGGAAACATTTGGTCCATATTGACATGAAAGCAGTTGCTACAGATTTTTCTGCTGAACATCCATGATATGAATCTCCCAAAGGAGCTTTATTGGATTGAGATCTGGTGACAGTAGAGGTCATTCGAGTATAGTGACCTCATTGACGTGTTCAAGAAACCAGTTTGAGATGATTTGAGCTTGTGACATGATGAGTTATCCTACTGGAATTAGCCATCAGAAGATGGTACACTGTGGTCGTAAAGGGATGGACATGGTCAGCAACAATACTCAGGAAGGCTGTGGCATTTCAATAATGCTCAATTGGTACCAAAGTGTGGTAAGAAAATATCCCCCACACTATTAAACCACCACCAGCCTGAACTGTTGATAGGACTGTTGAAGCAGGATGGATCCATGCTTTCACGTTGTTTATGCCAAATTCTGACCATACCATCTGAATGTCGCAGCAGAAATCGAGACTCATCAGACCAGGCAACATTTTTCCAATCGTCTGTTGTCCAATTGTGGTGAGCCCATGCGAATTGTTGACTGGAGCGACACCCGGTGTGTCTTCTGTTGCTGTAGCCCATCTGCTTCAAGGCTCGACGTGTGCGTTCAGAGATGCTCTTCTGCGGACCTCGGTTGTAACGAGTGGTTATCTGAGTTACTGTTGCCTTTCTATTAGCTGGAACCAGTCTGGCCATTTTTCCTCTGACATCTGGAATCAAAAAGCCATTTTAACCCACAGAACTGCCTCTCACTGGATATTTTCTCTCTTTTTAGACTATTCTCTGTAAACCCTAGAGATGATTGTGTGTGAAAAAAAACAAAAAAAACCAGTAAATTAGCAGTTTCTGAAATACTCGGACCAGCCAACGCTATCTCACGACCAATTCGTACGAATTCGTACGAATGATAAAAAGATGGCTAATTCGTACGAATTCGTACGACCTCACTCGTACGAATTTGTACGATTTGTCTAAACCCACGTGATGGGTAGGTTTAGGGGCGGGGTCAGGGGTAGGTCATTCGTATGAATTCATACGAATTGGCCAATTCGTAAAATATGTACGATTTTGCAAAAATCTTACTAATTTGTACGAGTGAGGTCGTATGAATTCGTACGAATTAGCCACTTTGTAAAATTTGTACGTTTTCCCGTGAGATCGGGTTGGACCAGCCCGTCTGGCACTAACAACCATGCCACTTTCATAATCATTGAAATCACCTTTCATCTCCATTCTGATGCTTAGTTTGAACTTCAGCAATTCGTCTTGACCATGTCTACATGCCTAAATGCATTGAGTTGCTGCCATGTGATTGGCTGATTAGATATGTTTGTTAATGAGCAGTTGAAAAGATGTACCTAAAGGGGCCTGTGGGTATGTATGTATATGGAAATCAAAAATAGAAAACAGTTTATAAACACTTAATTTTTTTCTGTTAAATATCATCACTCAAAATTTGAAGGAATGTTAGCTGTGGATACACCACTGTTCAACTGGCATGTTTTACAAAATAACCAAGGCACTTCAGCAAGAACTTTTATTTTGTGGAAAACACGATCAAAATTAGACAACAGTAGCACAAAAGAAGATTACAACTTAAAATGTTGAGGGTTAGCCTACAGCTGTCAAAAATTTGTAGGAAGTGTAGAGGCCCCAGCTTTGAATGACTTCAGGACATCACTGGTTTCTCACACTGATCTTGGTCCACTCTTTTTCCAGTCTCTTCCGTAGTTGGGTTCTTAGGGGCTGTTTACACGACACCGTTTTCTACTAAAAACGAAACACTTTTTATGCATTTTGGCCGTTTGTTTACACGGCAATGACGTTTTGGGTAGCCTGAAAACGCAAACTTTTGAAAAAGGGTTTCAAATTGCACGTTTTTGAAAACGGTCTTTGTGTAAACAACAAAAACAGGAATCTTTGAAGATGATGATGTAATGCACATACATGCATATTACATGTTCATACCATCTAATGGCTTGGCAGCAGAATACAGTTTTTTTTGTGTGTGGTTTTCACGGATCCGTGTGAATGGGGATCGTTTTTGCAATGGTGTCGTCAGTACACGGAAAACTCAAAGAAAAAACGTCTCTGTTTTCTCTGCATATTGTTGTCGTGTAAACGTAAACCTTATCTATCACTTTGTCGCCAAAGGATTTTCCAGAGATTTTCAATCGGGTTTAGATCAGGACTCTGGGCTGGCCATTTCATTATTTCAGTGTTCTTTGCTTCAAGGAAGCAGATTGGGAGATACTCGCAGGGAAGGAACCACATGTTGCCGAATGAGGTTCTGATTAACATTTGGATGCACCCTGCCATCCACCCAGCTGTATAAGAGGTCCAACTCCTGCTGCAGAAAACGTCCCCCAAACCATGACACTTCCTCCTCCATCTTTCACTGACTTCTTTATGCACTTTGGGTTCAGTTTTACGCCGAATATAATGTTTACCATCGGACCCATGTAAATGAAACTTTCTCTCATCACTTTGGACAAGTGAACTTTGGACCAGTTCTCCTCTGTTCACACAACATGCTCCCAGCCTTTTGATTTTATCTGCTGATCACAGGCTTGGTTGATGCAGAGAGGCTTTCAGTCCAAATTCTCTTAAACGGCGAGACACTGTGTGCCGAGACATTCCCTTACTCTGTTCAGCACTGAAGTGGCGAGCAATTCCAGCTGCAGTGTTGAACCCATTCCCCATTGAGAGAGTCCACATTATCCTGTCCTTTCGAACATTTTGTCTTACATGGACAACCAGCCTTTTGGAGGGACTTGTTAAGCTGCAATATTCTAAAAATCACAGATTTGGAATAACCAACTTTGTTTGCAATGGCTGAAAGGGTCATCCCGCTTAGGCCTTCATTTGGACAATCTGCTACCGCAGGGTTTCAGTCTAAGGCGAACCTTTGCAAAGTCTGTGAAAATTGTAAAGTTATCCAAACAGGAATGCTGTCAGTTAAATGGGGTTTGTCAGATAATTAAGGAAATTAGTACCAGGTACCAGATTAATACCAATAACTGGGAGGTATCATTTTTATCAAGCTTGTAAGTTCAGTAATTTCACTTAAATGACAATTCATAGGTAATTTTCATTGCCATTTAAATGAAATTACTGAACTTAAATATACGAGCTTGATAAAAATGATCATTCTAGAAGAAAATTTCAGATGGCACTTAGAGGCTTTTGCATCTGAACTCTTCATTATATATATATATATAATAAAAATAAATAAATTTGTACCACTTCCACTTCTATAGCCGACTGCACTTTTCTGAATCATCTACAAGATGAGCTTCAGCAGCACAGATGCTACCTTTTCATTTCATTCCCGTTCTCCAGCTGCTACAGCTTTGCTTTTCGCCTAGTTCAACTTGGCTAAATATATGGCACTAAATGCCTAAATTATCTCTTTTAAACTAATATGATTGTCATGTGTACAGATAATAAACATAAAATGAAATGGCTGCACTGACAGACATATACAGTAGACAGCACAAAATACATTTAACATCTCTGTGTGATTCCTCCAATAATTTAAAAAAGTGCCACTCAAACCATTATTAAAGGAATGTTCTTTGTGGGCAGCAATTATGGCAACTTGTCATTTACCACACACAATTATTTTGACTTATGACATTTGCGACTTCACAGAATTCATATTTTATTTAAAGGGAGTACGTCATACATTTTAATTGCTTAATTTTAATCCTTGGGTCCATTTATAATGTTAGAAAGGTATTTGCACTAAAACCAGCTAATATTAATATTTTATGTCCATTAAACCTCTGGTCTCTAGAATTAAGCAAGCTATTTTTGCTGCTGTGCTTATAAGGCTGTGTTCATAATAGAATTCAGAGTCTTAGTAAATAAATATGCATACAGTATATAATGTGCACTGTATAAAAAATAAATAAATAAATAAAATAAAAACATTGTTGGCTTGTAAATGTGGGTGTGTGCAAACATATTCAACTGTTTGATGTCAGGAAGTTTCAGTATAGCATGATGTTAAATAGTATAATGAATCTTATCTCAAAAGATCAAGGTGTCACCCTGTGGTTATCTCAGGAACAGACTGAAGACTCCAATTAAAGATACAAACTCAAACTTCAATAACAATACTCTGGAACAAGCTGGGAAGCAGGGAAAACACACATTAATGCAACAGAGATCAGGCAAAGATTGAAAGAAAGGGTGCATCTTAAATAGCAAACAGAAACGAGATTATACACAGCTGGGACAAATGAACTCATAATGATAGTAATCATAGAAAAAATGTGTTGCAAAAAAAGAAGAAAAAAAAAGAAAAACAGGAACCAACCAAAACACAAACTGGAAGTCCAAACATGAACTGACACGTGCCACAAGGACACTTTGATTTATTTTTCAATTTGATGAAATAACCAGTTTGAAACAAAATTTCCTCTCAAGTTTATAGTAATAACATGTGCTCATGTGTACTGCCTTCTGCTGTTTTCTGAATAACCTTCATTATTTCAAAAGGCAATGCCCAAGAGACGTGTTGGGGAAAGTTACTTTTAAAGGAGTCATGACCTGTAATTTTCACTTTTCCACGAGAATCAATGTATGTTATGATTGCCTAACGATTATACACTGGCCGGGAAGCCGATATTTAAAAGTGAAGCGTTTGTTTACCCCTGGGTTCGTAAACCAGCCCACGTGCACGCGCACTCAAATACGAGATTTTAATTTCTGCCCCGACTTGACGTCAAGACGGGGCAGGATATACCATATATGGACACCGCAGACCTATGCTGCAGGAAGCCCGCCCTGCCCCCTCCCCCTCATATTCAGTCGCGAAAGATGCAGAAACGTAGTGCACACGTGAGTTGCTCTGTTGTTGACTGCCAGAATCAACATGTAACTTAAATGTGTTTTCTCTCCCAAGAACGGACCAAGCTGTCAGGGACCAGTGGATTAAATTCATTTTTAATGACGCGGTTCCTACAACCCTTCCCACTGGCTTAACGTTAGGTGTCTGTGCTAATCATTTTACGCCAGAATCGTTCACAAATTTGAATGTCTAAAAAACCACAACGTGAAACAAGGCAAAAACACCACATGATAGCAAACGTTGATCTCAATAACCACTGTAAGCTGATAAAAAAAAGTAGACTACATGTCCGTTAATGTAATCTACATTAAATAAAAGGTATAATGTATGTCTCAGTCAAAATGATTGTCTTTACCATTCAGAGACATCTTGATGTAGACGTCCTTCCATCGACTCTACATCTTCCCTTTCCAGCTCAGGTTCAGAGTCTGGCTCGTGCATATACGGTTGAATTCCGTAGGTCGCGGCCAGGTCGGGTTCATTCACAACTTGCGCCATGATGTCATTTTGGAATGATATGCTGAAGTTACCTGCGGTGTCAACCCCCCTCCTTCCTGCCACCAATCAACGCGCCCCTCATTTGCATTATTAAAATGACCGTCCACGACAGCCAAAATATCGCATCAGACCTCGCGAGACAATAATGCCTTCAGAAATAAGGGTCAGAGGAGCTCTGTGTTTATTTTTTTTCCACTTTTCTTTTTTAGAAGGGCCTGAAAGACTATAATAGAGCGTGGGTATCCAAGGTAATACTAGGTTATGACTCCTTTAAAAGTAGTAACAATATTGCGTTACTTAGTTACTTATTATGGAAAGAAATGTGTTGTTAATTTTGCGTTACTTTTTTCTCACATGGGCTGGGCTTGCTTGTTTGGTTTTTAATAAAATAAAATAAAAATTATATATATATAAAGGCCATTTGCACCAAAAGTGAAATGAATAGGCCTCAGGCTGAAGGAAATGCAAATTCACACCTGTACATTAGAGGGCGCAACTCAAACTAACCTTTCAGATGTGCTGCCATTCTGGGGCCCGTTCTTCGTACGTCGCTAACTCACTTAGCTGGATTTGATTGTTGGCGATTTGGCATGATCTTGGATTGTTTGGTTCTTCGACTCTCATCCTGGACTTGCTGTCATAGCAACAGGTGCGCAATCTTAAACCTGTTCGCGAGCAGGCTTATTTCATGTTAACAGGATTAGACTGCGGCTTCATAAGCGGATGTGTTATACGGGAAGTCCAGCGCAGCGCGATAGTGCACTTTCAGAGAGATATATTTTTTCTCGTGACTCGTGAGATTGTCGTTTAGATTATTAATTTGTTGGAAACGCACATTTATTTTCGATTTGTCGGAGTCGGGCTTTAACTACAGCACAAACTGTTTGCATTGGCCTAAGATTATTTGCGAGTGGCTCTTTCCTTTACACTATTGGAGATGCGGAGAACTTGATGAAAAGTGCTGTCTGTCGTGTCATTCGGAGTTTACCTGGCACTTTTAGGTTTAAAAAACAGTTTTAGGTTTTTTTGTGGCATTTCCAAGCCACTTAAGACCCAATGTTGTAAAGCAGGTTTTTTTTAAAGCAGTTTTTTTAAGCTATCATAATTTTTTATGAAGATCATGCAATCATGCAATCATGCAATCATGACCATGCCGATTACAGTATGTGTCACTCAGGCTTCACTAACGTGATTGGTAGGCTACCATAGACTATAGCTAGACCATAGACTGCCATCAAGGCCTCAATGAAGGGGATTATGTGAACAGAAAGGGGGTTCACAATGTAAATGTGCAGCCCAGTTACTATTGGGATTCTTAATATTCCAGATTAGTAATATTATATCTAATAAAAAAAAAGGCAGTTGACTAAAATCTTCCATATCACAAATGTGAAAGCAAAATGGCCAGGATCTGTGCATGACTTAAGAATTTTCAGAGATTCACATTTATGCACATTATTTGAAAGTGGTAAGGAAAGTTCCACAATTAAATATCAAGCTCACTGTATTACATACACTTATGCTGATCTTAACAGAACTGCATTTTTTCATAGGTGATTATGACATGTTCCTGCCTGCAGACAGGTGTTTTATGACCCCATTCCCTGACCCAAACCAGTTACAATGCAGCTCTAGCCAGGACAAGGGCACACAATGAAATGAACTTTGGCTAACTAAAGGGAAGATTTCAGTGTCTGAAAAGTCTGAGGGTTGCACACTTGACAGGGCCTGTGACATTGTTGCATGTGCCATATTACACAACATTGCCAAAAAAAAACACAACACTTTTCATTAAAGCCACACCGTGGACTTTGTGACCTAAAGAGTTGACACATACGAGTTATTTTAAATGATTCCTCAGGCCAATATACAGCGTTTGACACTATTAATGCTCCGATCGGGGCTGCCCTCTTGAAATACCGCCTATGTAAGTTTGGAGAAGACGGACCGTCGTTGGCCAGGTCATGTGACCTGGAGAACGTATCGCTTTACGGCCGTCACGTGACCATAGGCTCTGATATACTCATGGAGCTAAGGCATTTGCTACTATTTTCCCGCCTGCTCGGCTCGCGGACATGGCTGAGGCAATAAAAAGAGGCGGACATGGCTGAGGCGGACATGGCTGAGGCAATTTCCCTCGTCGTCCTCCGCGTCCTCCTCGTCCTCTCCCTGTTTCGGGAGAGGACTCTGAAGATTCTTCAAGCGGTGAAGAAAATGACTGACAATAAAACGAACATCGGCATAAATGTGGATATATAATGTAATATTTACTGCGAAGTCTGGAAATCGTGTAACAAAACTGATATAAGTCACAACATAGCCTACTGCCGTTATTTGTAGGCTTCAGTTTCTTTGTCCTTTTACACATTCATATATGTGTGTATTATTATTAGTGGCTTATATGATTTTAGATACAAACGTGTATGTATTATTAGAGGCTTATATGATTTTAGATTCAAATTCATAGGTTACTACATGAAAAACACAAATAAAACGATGTAAGTCCGATCTAAAGATAAAATGACTCCAAAACAAGCACAATAACAACTTAGTTTTAGGTACAAAACGTCTATAACCTGCTCCCGCCGATCGACTGTCCTGACCTGCACAGTTTATCTCCAACCCTAATCAAACACACCTGAAGCAACCAATTAACGTATTCAGGATCGCTTGAAAATTAAAGACATGTGTGTTTGATTGGAGATGAACTATGCAGGACAGACGATCGGCAGGAGCAGGGTTGTGCACCCCTGGTCTATGCGACTTACCTGATCAGACATTATTTTCTGTTCACTTTTTGTGCAATTAATTTATTAAGTGGATGTCTTCTAGGCTTTTGCGACAGTGCTGCGGCGCTTGTGGCCTCTAGGGGCGCTAGACGTGAAAGTTACAGGTCTAGCGCCCCTAGCGCCCGCAAAAGTTCCGCGGTGTGGCTTTAAATGTTTAATAAAAGACAAATATGCTTAGTTCCTTGAGTTTTATTTAAATTGTTCTTTGTAAAGAAAAGCCAGTGGTCAAGTGCCTGCAACAAGATATATTAGACACATGCCTCATGCAACAAATGAAAAGGAAAAGTTGGCTATACACTGCCCACCTGTAGGCCTATGTCTCCTCTGTGTGTGCAGACTCCTCTGTAGGCCTTTCTGTAGATGTGGAATCCTGCAACTTATATTGCAGGCATAAAGCATACAAGTATAAATTAAGTAAAGTTATGTATGCACTTGCAGGTAGGCTAGTTCCTCCATGACAGTTATCTGAGAGGGTTTATTCACTGTCCAGTGCAATGGAAACAAATGGACATTACTAAGTCTTATACTTTCTTTCCTTTGGAAAGTTAGAAAATGTCCACTTACTGCACATATTTCAGCCACCACTTTCTTGGGAACAGATACAAGTGTTGGTGTATTATGTAAAAGTGCACAAAAGAGGAAAACACAATGTCATTACAATGAACTACACTCGGGGAAAATGTGATCAATAACTCATGGCAAAATATGTTTACATTAACATAAGTTTATCAGTTTTCACTTTCACAAGTCAAAGCAATTCATCATTACTCAAGATTTAACAGTGGAAATGACTATACGGCCTTAATTTAATGCAGCAAAAATTATTTTACAGTGTAGGCTACTAAGATCTTTTCTTTTTTTTTCTTAGCCTTTTTCTTGGTTGCTTTTATAAACAGACAACCATTTATTTAACAGTGCCTTTTATAAAAGAGACTATAATATAACTAAAAATGACCATTATGTAGAATATTTTTGTACTTCACTTTTATTTGTTCCCATGTTAGAACAGAGTGTGGTGACTCTGACATTACAATGAACAAAGGAATTATGCAATTATTAAAATACAAAAATATAGGCTATTAAGTGATAAAAAAAAAACATCTAACATGGCCACTTCTTACGGATTTAAATTGTCTGCTACTTTTTGCCAGCCCTCTCTCCTGGCTTTTGCAGACTTTGAGGTGTTCCCTGGCGTTTTGATTAAACATTAAAATTCTGAATAAACTTCGACTATAATGGCGCGTTTCCACCGAGCGGTACGGTACGGGTCGGTACCCTTTTATTTGCGTTTCCACTGCCAAAAGTTGAGAATGGTACCAAAAAGCCGAACCGTACCGTACCACTTTTTGGGTACCCTTCCGTTGGGGTACCTAGCACAGTGGTACGGTACTAAAAGGTGGAGCTAGACTCACTGCAGGACGTTGATTGGTTGACAGAGAATCGTCACTTGCGCGTGCTACGAGGGGAATGACAACATAAGAAGCGCCATTTTTTAATATACAGTTTAATATAATACTACTGTTACTGTGTCACGAAATGTAATTTTAAGAGTTTTTCAGGCGAGAATGTAGTTGTTTAAAGCTCAAATCTGTGGTTTATTTATAAAGATGATTTGTTTTTCCCCGGTTGGAAGATCCATGCGATCAGCGGGCGCTCGGCGCTCATGTTTCCCGGCTGGATGAGCCTTTCCTCGGCTAAGTTAGTTCTTCTGACGTTCGCCGATGACTCCGACGGTAGTGGTTAAACATGAGATATAATTCGTCTTGTGCAGACCTAACGGGCGATCTTTGGTCTCGTGAATATATAATTTGTTCCCTGTCAATCGTTTTGGCTGAGGGCTAAGTTTAGTTTCATATTATAGGCTATTTGTATTTAACTTTACTGTTGTAATGTTAGACTAGAACTCAGCATTTAGACATTTGACTGAATTGTTTGCTTTATTTCTTATTGTATAGCTTCTTGTACCTTTTACTTAAACTTTTATATTGGCTCTTATTGATAAAACTGAAATTTTACAAAAAGAAATATGGTTTCTTGTCATTTTCTTATTACAAGATTATCACTGATGTTGCAACATTTGTACAAATGCATATATTGCCTGTAATATGTGTAATTTTTTTTATTATTTAAACGAAAACAGGTAACGTTAGGGTTGTGTTTTAAATTTCGTTTTGTTATAAATAGAATAACGTATAACGTGCAGTGAATAATCAATATGCGTTGCGCATGAACCACATTTGTGTCCCTATAATGTTTAATTTATTTAAATGAAAATGAAAAGAGGCAGAGTAGTGTTTTATAACATATTTCGTTTTATTGTTGCTTAAAATGTACATACAGAGTAACAGAGATAACCGGAGTAGCAGATCGCGAGCTGAGTGACGCTTTTAAGAACGCGCTGTACCATTTGCATGTAGGAGTCGCACATGGCAAGTACAAACTTTGCGTACTTAATATTGAGAAAAGCCTAATGTCGGCGCTTGTCTTCTTGTGACAAACATGTCGAGGAGCAAGAACAAGATCTGCTGTATATGTCATCCATTGTAGTTTACTATGTTCTTCTTCGCGCGAAAATGACGTCGATCGAAACACCACGCCTATCAAGTAAGGGTACTGTTGGCAGTGGAAACGCTAGCCAGATCATGGTTAACAGACCCGAACCGTACCGTACTGTACCGTACCGTACTGCTCAGTGGAAACGAGCCATTAGTTCTTGCTCTGCTGAGGAGAAAAACTGAGCGCGCTCTTTGGCCACGCTGAACAGCCAATAGCAGCGTTGCTGATCAATGTGTCTACTATCGATACATATCCCCTTTTAAACCAGCGCATGAACGCGCAATTATCTCACTAACTCAATCCAGCTATACTAATCATATCCGGCAAGTGTGTTCGAAGAACCTAATTAGCCAGATCATGATTAGCACGATGATATCATATTGGATGTGTCATTTGATCTCGGATGTTTTAAGCAACGTACGAAGAATGGGCCCCAGCCAAACAAAACAGACATGAACAGGCAGCCAATGAGAACACTCATAAGCCACGTGTTCACACAAAACATGACAGCATGAAAGCACACAGCTAGTGGAAAACACAAGCTGTATGCTACACAGCACAAGACAAATCATTGCATGAAAGCACGCGGCCGATGAACGAGCGTAAGCTCATCCTGTCCGCTCACAACAGAGGACAAACACGTGGAACATGAATGTCCGAATCCCGACACAGAACCGAAACCAAACTAAACAGATGTGCAGGGATCCAAACACGACGCCCCGTACATGTAACAAGGCATACAGACAAGAGAGCGCACGGCTCGAGAACGCTCAAAGCCACGCGCTCACACAAAGACATGACAAAACAGGAGTGTCAGAGCTCTGTCACAAAACCAAGAAATAAACTAGACAGAAGTGACAGAACCCTGACACTTAAGGTGGGTGTGAATGTAGTCTTAGCTAAACTCAGTCATTACTGACCAGTGTTGGGGCTAACACATTACAAGTAATGCAAGTTATGTAATCAGATTACTTTTTTTTTTAAAGTAACTAGTAAAGAATCTCATTACTTTTACATGTACAAAATATCTGAGTTACTTTTTCAAATAAGTAACGCAAGTTACTTTGCTTCCCCATTTATTGACTGACACCTCTCCTTTCCCCTTGTTGAGTGGAGTAATCAGGAATACGTGCAGAGGCGTTGTGAGAGCTGTGTGAACATGATGAAAATAATGTAAAAAAAATATACACATCTCAGAAAGCGCTGCGCTGGACTTCCCGTATCAGCTCCGCTTAAAAAGCCGCAATCTAATCCTGTTTACATTAAATAAGCCTGCTCCCGAGCAGGTTTAAGCTTACGGACCTGTTGCTATGACAGCAAGTCCAGGATGAGCTTTGAAGAACCAAAAAATCCAAGATCATGCCAAATCGCCAACAATCAAATCCAGCTAACTGAGTTAGCGGCGTACGAAGAACGGGCCCCAGGTGATTTGTTTTACTGGCCATGTGCTTGTTTTTGTCATGTTTGGTGTGATCACATGGCTTGTCATGTGTTTCCTTGTGCCTTGTTCTCTCCTGTAGATTGTCTAGCCCCTCCCATCTTGTTACCTGATTGATTCATTTGTCCCACCTGTCCTCCCTCGTTACATGCTTTGTTTGCTCTCCCTATTTATTCTCCCTGTGTTTACAGTCCTGTGCTGGTTCATCATTGTATGTTTAAACTTGTTTATTCCTCCTGTGCTTTAGTCAAATCAAGCCTTTCCCCTCGGTAGTTTTTGTTTGTATTGTTTTATTTTTATTATTAATAAAAGCCTTAATTTCCCTGCAATTGAGTCCTCACTTCATCCCACATCCCTGATAAGACCTTCAATGAAGGTAATAATAATAATTACAGTATAAATGTGTATAGCTTATTGGCCAAATATACAAACATTTCTAAAGAAAGGATAAAACATTATTAATTTTTATTTTTTCAGTTTCATGGTAACAAATTCCTTTGATCTGCTCCACTCTCCCCAGCACTCAAATCTATTTTTAAGCCTTTCATTCCCTTAGTAGTGTAAAACAATTTTCTGAAGCATACAGCACACAAATTATTCGAGGCAGAAAGACATAAAATTATGAGAATTTGATTGCAATTCATTATCCTTCTGAAGACATTGAAAAATGAGGAAGTTTAGCTTTCTTGTTTTGAGTGGGTTAAAAGCATGCACTTTTAAATTTTTTCATTAAAAAGAGTTTTGTTCTTTTTTTCTTCTTTTTTTTTTTAAATGCGATCTGGAGAGCGCATGTAGGTTGTCAGTGTAAAAAAAACAAAAACAAAAACAGTTATCTGGCATGAGGGCTCTTGTGTGTTTAGAGTACAGTCATATGACTTGTTTGCAAAAACTAAAGCCCATTTTCAGAATACAATGTCAAATCCATACTTTAGAGGGTTGCCCTTACAGAAATATGGCATAAAACGCTCTTGAAAATAGCCAAGAACCACCAAAGCTTCAACCCTGAAGCCAAACCAGTAGTTCTTCCATCCTTCTGCCTTCTCTCTGGACAAGAGAATCTATACAGTACAAACAGATATGAAAGAGAAACTGTAGGAACTTGTCACAGCAGTCATTTTTGTTGTTTTATATTCATTTCCCAGTGTTGTTCCTTTATGTCCTTCCATGCTAAAGGCCTTGAATGGAAGTGTGGTGAGAGAGTCATTTTTCAGTGCTCTGTCCTGTGACAGAGGGTTTGATAAATAGGCTTTAACTTCCCCTCCTCACCACACAGACACATGAATTATTAAAGCCAATTTCAGCGGCTGTGGCAGTGAAAATGTATAGCCACAAACAGCACATGAATAAACAGCCATCAAATATAAAAAACAGAATCTAACAGTTTAAAGACATACTGTAGACCTTGAAGCGTTGAAGCTACATGAAGCTTTCATTGCAGTAGTTGCCAGCAGGTTATTGTCTACTCATTATAACTATACACACTTCACTGAATTTAAATTTCATAAATGTTAAAGGTTTACTCTTAAGTGCTAATAAATGATAATTATATTATATGATATTATATTATATTACAAGCATATAAATAATAAATAAAATATTTAAATATTAATTCAATCATCATAATTACTTTTTATGGATTTTTAAATCACGAGTTAGACCAGAATACTGTATGTAAAAATTACTTTTGAGATAAAAAACACTTTTGGCAGGAGAAGACTCACATGAGATTATAATTCTGGCATTCACAGCTAGCCAAAATATGTTTGGCTGCTAAGACCAAGCATTTTGTGCTTCTGCACTGTTCAAACAATGACATTTTATTTTAAGAAATATTGTATGAACACCTGAAGCAGGTGAAACCGGCAGTGATATTGTTGTAAATGCAGCAGCAAAGGTTCTCAGGCAAGAACGGAAATTGAGGTTGGTCGTTGGGGACTTTGGTGGGAGGAGACTGTGATGTAGATGTAGAAGGATAATCCCGATTCAGGACACTGTCATGCAACTCAAGAGGATACAAGAACTAAACAACACAAAGGCTGCAAAAGTATAGAATATAAAATAAAAATATGGAGAAGAATAAGTAGAATAATGACAAAAATGAAAGAGCAGAAAATAGAGCTAGATTATGGAATTCATAGATAGCAAAAATCGGTATGTCAAGTGATCTCAGTAGCCATGATACAGTATGTGAGCAATAACTGGATGACATACTGCATGTCTGAAGTGTGCGACCAGTGGATGATCTCATGAGGCTAACAAGGAACATTCAGATTCGACAAGAAGAAACACACAAAAATGACAGAGAACCCATTGCCTATTACTTAGTTTTGTTATGTATTTGGCATGGTAATGGATATGACAGTGTTGATATGTTTGGTCTTGGTGGAATAGATTTGATATGATGCTGCTGCAGACTAAGTGCGGAACAGCGAGCTCATTGGCTGATACAGTAGGAACCAATCAGCTGTGCCCTGAAGAGAATAACGTGATTTTCAATACTTTGCCAAGAAAGTTAATCATCGTTATTTGATTATAATTGTTTAAGAACCACTAACTTAAAGGTTTAAAAAAAGGATATTAATAGACATATTTTATTAGTCAAATCAATGAATTGTGATTAATCACATCTAACATAAAAGTTTGTTTATATATATATATATATATATATACACATACACAGTATATGTATGTCACACACATACTGTATTATAGAAACACAAACTTTATTGTTAGATGCGATTAATCATGATTAATCGATTTGACTGCACTTAACTTTATATAACTTTTGATATTGTTATAAAAAAGTTGTTATTGTTAGTTAGCAGGCCATGCTGATGTTTATGAACTTAATACGGGATCAATACTATAATGCAAATAATTTTGCATTCCTGCTGTTGGTACAATAAGCTGGACTCGGGCTCATTACATTTTCACAGTTGTTGTTACCTGTTAGTATGTCATAAAACCCATACATCAAAAATATGTAGTCCAATATATTTCTAAATATGTTTTAAAATATACAAAAAATATATATATATTGCCAATATAGATCTTAACATATATTTGTATAACTATTCTCACCTATAATTTCATTAAATAAATATATTTAAATATTTAAAATAATATTAATTATAATTATACTTTCTAAAACCAGACACTACAGGAAAGACACTACAGGCAAAATCATTGTTTTTAATGCACTGGTCAATTTTGAGATTTTGAGAATGTATTACACACCTGCATACCTAAAGAATGCCTTTCATCAATAGTAAAGAAGTAAGTTCTTCATCAAATTTAACACATGCATGTTTTCACCTGAGGCAAGTGCACGGTTTCACACACAGTCCAGCTTGGGCGAAGAAGGTTTGATGTCGTATCGTACCTATTATGGAGCAGAATAAAGACAAAAATAAATAGTGGAACATAGATATGAGGGCAGATAAAGGAAGAAACGTGGATGTTGATTTGGGGGAACAAATGGAAAGAAGGCCGCAGTTTTGTGAGAAAGTGTGTATGTAAATGAGTGTGTGAATGAGTTCATCAGTGTTTGGCCAGCTACAGTGTGTGCACAGCTTGTTTCATTTCCTGTGGGACAAAAATGTCTCTGCCGTTCCCGCTTTCTCTCCATCACCCCATTCGCCTTCCTTCTCCTCAGAAGCACATTCACAATGACATCAGCTTCCGCCAACACACGGGCAGTTGCCATAGCAGCACACAAAGACATTTTTGGGAGGGGGGGCGTTGCCTGGCTGACACATTCAAACATGAGGCCGACCAATCCCCTCACCCTGCGCTCAATAGACATTTGCACCGCCAGATGCTCTGTTTGTAAAGCCTTTAAAGACATTGGCTGATTGCATGTTTGGCCTTTCACTTGGCCCGGCCTTTTCTCTGCTCTCCATTATAGTTTGAACCGCAGCCATCCACAATGCACTCTGGCCCTTTCTATTGTTTTTCTCACTGTGGTTCTCAAACTGTGGGATGACTCTGGAAAATAACAATTCTAAAAAAATTATTTATTTTTTGACATGTTTTAATTCTAATTCTAGAATTTTGGCAAGACTCTATGCATAACCTACATTCTTTGGCTTCCCTCTGAATGTTTTTAACTTTACCGCCAACTTCACCACCAAAATATATTTGAGGGGTGCAATTATGTTAAATTATTAGCATATTCATTTTTTTTTTTTTTTGCATATGTTGAGTATCATATTTTATACATCAGGCCTTTATGGATCATATATTGTAGTATGATACGGTATATTGAGCTCATGACCGAGGAGGAAAAACAAATACAATTTTATTCAGAGGCCTAAACTGAGCAAAAACTTTTAATTTGGTGCAGTTGCTGATATTTTTACGGCCCAAAAAAAAGATGAAATTCTGATAGCCTGTAATGTAAATCAATGAGATCTTTATAACAGTATAGCAGACTACTTGCATTAAATCTATATCTCGCGATAATATGTCTTAGTAAGATGATATTTTTAAATGCTTAGTTTTATTATCAATATCAAAGCTCTGTAGTTTGTATTGTGGGGCACAAACTATATCATGCAATGCAATAAAATGATGATGGATGAGTAGATAAAAGATGTAATAAATGTTCCTCAAAAGCTTGATGGATCATATTTGATATTCACATTTTGACATTCTTTTTATAAAAAAATTAAGCATGGAAATGAATTGGCCAACCACATTTGCAAAGGAGTCTGAATCAATTTGCATCTCTCTAGGCCACGTTCACATTGTTAGTCCAAATCCGTTTATTTGTGTATTCGATTGGAATCTGGTGTGTATCGCAACTGTTCATATCTTTTTTGTGTGTCCCGTGGCACTCTTTTGTTTTCCAGAATATCTGCATTGGTTTCTATGGCAATGACATGCCGTTGGTAGACAGGTTAAACGTCAAAAATCAACAACAACAGCAACGACATAGAGGGATTTAGGGATAGTCTGACATTTACGTTATACGTGATGTGAGAAAGTGACATAAACCATGTGAAATCTGATTAGAGAGGTCAGACTGAAACAGATTTTCAGAAATGCGATTTGATTGATTTCAAACATCATATGAATGTAGCTCAAAACGGATTTCATGTCGTTTCATGCCGTTCACACTTGCTAAATACTTTCGGATTTCAATCGGATATGCATAAAAATCGAATTTGGACTGACAGTCTGAACGAGGCTTTAATCATCTGGAGAGATTTCTCAGTCAGATAAACAAACTGACAGTGTCGAGAAAACAAACAGCGCTGGATGAAGTGGCTATAGTTGAGATGGATGTCTTTGAATTTAGTTTTTTTGCCGCTTTCAGATTGAAAAAGGGTTAAAACATGCCTAGACATACCTTCCTTCTGCTCAAGTGTACAGCTATCACTGATCGTTTGGTCTGAAGGGCCTCAAGTAGGCTACTAGTAGGCTAATACTCAAGTGTCTCTTTAGCTAAAGAGTCTCAATTTACTAATATAGGCTAGCAGTAGCCTATTATTATTAGTAGTAGTATTAAGCATTTGCATACAAATATTCAATATTTCTGTTCTCTGCAACACAGGATGTAAATCAGTAAATTGTTGACCATTCTTAATGTGTAGACAAACATTTTGGCCTGCTCATGCCTTAGAAACACTGGATTTAGCGTTCAATTTTGAAAAAATGTATCCTTAAAACTCCTCACAACCTCTAATATTTCATGTTTATACTCAATGTTTCAACAAATTTAAATATTTAAACTCTATGAGGATTAAACTGTGCAGAGGATCTGTCATAACAGACATCTTATGACTAATTCATAGGCAGTCTTGTAGGATAAAATACTTTGACTACATCGTAATTTAAAGAACTCTGCTGCAAAACTGCCTCAAGTAAACTAGTACATGTGTTTAGATGGATAAAATGTGAATACATGTGGGTGTGAAACTGCGTTTTTTTTTTTTTTTTCTCATCCTCTCCCTCCCTCACCCAATCTCCAATCTGTCTTTTACTACCTAAAACATCCTGGAATGGTGCTTGGAAAGGTGGCAATGAGTAAATAGTTTGAAAGTGTCTCCATATGCTGGTCACGGGGAATTTTCCTTGCAGGCTGCACCTTTTCCCTCCCTCTTCTCATGAGTGACTGATATCTCCACGCTGAACACACTCTTCAAACGTCCCTTCTGCTTATCTTGCTTTCTGTTTATCACAGCGGGAAAAATACACAAATATTCTGAGAAAAAAGAAAAGAGTGCTGCTTTCATCCTGAATCCTCAATTTCACCATCAACATCCTCATCATCATCTGCAGTCAACTCACTTTAACTACTGAACTCTGCTAAACTACACATTGACAGTGATTCCCCTACCCTATTGTCATGGTTGGTGGCTGTAATGCAAGCGCACAACGATGAAGATACTCAAATAGTATTTAATCCAAGAATAAAAACAATAAACGGGAGAATAACTTGGAGGAAACACAACCACGGAACCAATAAACAGGATAATAACTTGGAGGAAACAAAACCATGGAACCATAGACATTAAATAATGCAAGACAAGGAACTAACAGAAAGTAAGGGCTTAAGTACAAGGGCAAACAAAGGAGCTAACGAGATAATTGACGAAACACACATGAATACTCAAATCAATCAGAGGAGAACTGAACTAATTACCAAAGCTAAAGTAAAGCTAACCTAGAAACACAGACATGAACAGAAAAAACAGGGCAAAAACAAAGCCAGGAAGGCACTGGTAAATCAGGGGGCCAAGGAGGAGCCGGCAGTTCAGGGAGCCAGGGAGATGCCGGCAGTTCTGGGATCATGGGAGGGGCCAGCTTCAATGGGAGTCAAGGAAGTGACGGCAGTTCAGGAAGCTTGGGAGGGGCCAGCTTCACTGCGAGCCAGGGAGGTGCAGGCAGTGCTGGAACAGGTGTCTTGGGGACGGCCTCCGTGGCCATGTCTGGGAGAGTGGGCGGATCTGGGGTGGCCTCCGTGGCCGTGTCTGGCAGAGCGGGCACCTCTGGGATTTCAGTCTCTGGAACAGACTCTGGGATTTCAGGCTCTGGAACAGACTCAGGAATTTCAGTCTCTGGAACGAACTCAGGGATTTCAGTCTCTGGAACGGACTCGGGAGTTTCAGTCTCTGGAAAGGACTTGGGAATATCCCTCACTGGAACGGATTCTGGGATTTCACTCACTGGAAGAGACTCTGTGATTTCCCTCACTGGAAGAGACTCTGGAATTGCACTTATTGGAACGGACTTGGGAATTTCACTCTCAGGAATGGACCCAGGGATATCACTCACTGGAATGGACTCTGTGATTTCTTGGACTGCCCCCTAATAGTCGACTAAAATTTTCTTAGTCGGTTAGTCAAAAAAATAAAAAAATAAAAATTCAACAGGAAGTGGTAAAATCACGCAGGCTGTAACTGACAGATCGTTAACGGCAGGAAATCCAAACATTCGCTTATTGTTCATCGACCTCAAATATGGCTTATCACTTGAAACATGTAAGTAGTAGCAACTTTATAAGTCTGCTCACTCTAATGTTAATATAGATAAATGTGCGCTATTATTAGGTGCATATTCAAGTGTTTGTGTGGAGAGCACGCTTACTGCATGACATACAGGCAGCGGTGCGATCACTTGCATTTGACTTAAAATACTCCGTAATTTTTGGTCATTCAGATAAGAGTAATGCAAACTGTAAAGGGTTTACTTTTATTTTTTAAACTCACAATAACAACAAAACGTTTCTGTCTATAGAGACAGAGTGCAACGCGTCATAATCTGCCACGCCCACCGTGGGGGGGGGGGGGGGGCAACAATCCAACCGTCTCCATTGACTTTGCATTGCGAGAGGCTGCCTCCTTGTCATTTATGACTTATAACAAAAGACAGAAAAATGCCTAAAAGCTGCTGTGTGACAAGGTGTACAGCAAACAAGCTAAAAAACCCAGAAATAAGTTTTTATAATCTGTCGACCCCCAAAAAACGAGCGTTTAAGGACACAAAAGTGGGTACAGGCTGGAACGAATGGGTAAATTGTGGGATCCTGACACTCAGTATGCACTAAAAAAATGCAGTAAACATTTTGTCACTGGTAAGTCAAATATCCAAATGTCAGTTTTGTCGCCGATTACGTTCCCTGCTCTAGTGGACGTAGTTCTCAGAGTAATATGACACCTTGCGCTCTGTTTCAATTGCCTGTATCCACTTTTGTGGGTTCGACAGATTA
The DNA here is from genome assembly GCA_021554675.1 of Leuciscus idus. NCBI lineage: Eukaryota > Metazoa > Chordata > Actinopteri > Cypriniformes > Leuciscidae > Leuciscus > Leuciscus idus. The sequence continues at coordinate 22,583,878 of CM038626.1, forward strand.
TAAAAACGTATAAAAACAATTCAGTCAAACATACAAAGTCAGCGCTCTAGTCTAACCATACTATGGTAAAGTTAAATAGCTTATAAAGTTATGAAACTTCACTTAGCCCTCAGCCAAAACGATTGGCCAGGGAACAAATTATAGATTCACGAGACCAAAAATCGCCTGTAAGATATACACAAGACGAATTATATCTCATGTTTAACCACTACAGAGATGACAGAGTCAGCGGCAAACGTCAGAACGAATAGCAGAGGAAAGGCTGTTCCAGGCGGGGTACATGAGCGCCTAGTGCCCGGTGATCATCTGGATCTCACAACCTGGATAAAATTTTCATAAATCTTTATAAATAAACCACAGATTTGAGCTTTAAACAACTACATTCTCGCCTGAAAAACTCTTAAAACTACATTTCATGATACAAAAACAGTAGTATTATATTTCAACTGTATATTAAAAAATGGCGCTTCTTATGTTGTCATTCTCCTTGGCGCAGCCTATGCTCGTTATCAGCTGTCAATCAAGCTGTCAATCAAAGTTAACCACGCCCTTATTTGTCATACATTTTATATCTAAATACGATCTAAACTAACGAGTTAGAAAAAAAAAATCACCCCCCTCACAGTTGTCAGGCACTCGGAACCTATCGAAAAATACAATAAAAGTCCATGGGACCAACCTGTAAAAACATGAATTTATGCTGTGAAAACGGACATTTTAACATGGTGGTCTATTGACATTTGCTCCCTTTTGGGACCTGCCCCTAGCGGATTTTCGATGTATTGCAGTTTTTCGCACTTCCGGGTAGGCTTCATTTTTAAGATTAGAATGTTGCCGCTTGGTTTTACCTTATAATCCTATGGAGTAAACCGTGTTTTCAAAAAAGTCCTGAGTTTTTTTTAAACGCCACTGCCGAAGTCTTTTTCTGTAGCTCAGATAGTCTTTTCAAGTTGAATAAAGTTAATCTTTTCTGAAAAAAACGCCATACGTCAAGCGCTTTTTTGACAGCTGACCAATGACATGCAAGACCTGTTGTTTCCATAACAACAAGAAAAAATGGCAAATGTGCCGGTAGATGGACTTATTGTACTAGTGTCAGAGCACAAGGAGTTATATGACATGAGCACAAAACTCTACCATCATAAACACCATATGGCTGTGTGGGCACAGATTGGACTGATCCTTCAGGACTACTTGTAGTTAACAAAACTATCTTACCTGTTAACATTAGCTAACATTAATGTTCGCTCAGCAACAATTATCAATACCGTAACCAGCTGATAACAGCAGCTGTCAACAAATGTCACTCCCTTTTACCAGAACTTGGTGGGCATAGGCTATTGTAGCAGCTGTTGTTATAGCAACAAAAGACGCCCTCAGTTGCTATTTGGAACCAAGCCCTTGTCAACTTTTCTTGTCAAAAAAGACGCGAACATTAATATGTTAAGGCATTAATATGTGCTTTATAAGTACGAATAAACAGCCAATATCCAATAGCAATGCATGCTAATAATTAACTAGTTAATAATGAGAATTGGACCCTAAATTAAAGTGTAAAAAAAAAAAAAAAAACTGTACAAAAACGTATGGATTTGCATATTTATTTTAAATTTCTTTAGAAAGAAGTATTATTTTCCCTTTCCTTTTAAACCCAAAATAGGGTTTTGTGAGCATTAGTGAGTAAAAAACACATATAATGTAATGTATCATTCATAATCATAGCTGGAGAGTGCCCTCACACAGGTCCACAAGTGAGATTCATAGGCCCTGTCCCAAATGACACACTTCATATGCACTTTCGGTCTTGTGGACCTACAAAGGCTGCCGCGTGCACGTGTCCGTTAAATCCATGAAACCATAGGGTGTCCCATTTGTCATTTTAGGTTTCAGAAAGGAAAGTTTCAATTTTTCTTTTTATATTGTTTACAATGAATTGATTGAGAAATACTAAGAAAGTTGATGTCTAACTTTAAAAAAAGAATGAGGCGGAGGGTAGTGAATGACGTCCCGGGTCACTAAAGACCTGAGGAATACTGCTAATCGTGCTGCCTAACTTCACACACCACAAACACTCACTTCACACAAACAAGCCGATCTGTCTCACACAGATGGAAAACTGTATCACACGCATGCTAAAGTGTTAAATGTAATAGTTGCACAGACTTTTTGTAGCATGTGTGACATATACTGTATGTGCATTGTACAGTTTGTTAGACAAAGGGCACTGGAGAAGTAGCAAGAGGTGAGTTTTACAGGTAGAATAGCATCTGAGACACTGAACAAAGGCTGAGGTAAATATCTTGCGGCGAACAGAAAACTCAGGAATCACATAGGATGCATCTCAATCAGCTCCCTGGCTCCCAAGCTTGTGAATCAGTATACCATACACGGATCCGGGCACTTTTAAGGACTGGTTCACAACACATTGGGACAGTGATTACTCAGTTTCCGGTGACATGACGTACAACATTACGTACAATGCTCTAGAACGTCACAGCTGGTATTAATCAACAACAGGCAGGACTAATATCTTTTTTATATGATTTTTAATGCTATTTAAACACATTGTTCCATTACATATCCTTACAAAATTTCAGCTGGATATTAATTATAAATATCAACTCTTTCCCCGTCAGCGTAAAAAAATAAATAAAAAGTTGCCAGCCACCACCAGCGTTTCTGACCACCAACTGAATCTTCTTCGCATGTGCTTTGATCTGGAGATTCAGAAGATGTGTCATAGCGCCCCCTACCATATAACAGTGAAAACACTGAAACCCGAAAAATTCCGTGTTTGGCAGGGAAGCGCTTTCTCACAAATAAAGGAACATTTTGTATTTGGCGGGGAAAGAGTTAACTAGATGTGCGCACTACCTGTCTAGCGATGTGTGTTTATGCTATAAAATTATATATAAAAAAATGGTTTGTCTTTTCTTGGGATAGTCTGGGCCGTGAAGGATTGATCTGTTGTATGAAGGACGCATTTAGAGGCCACATTTGAACTGACAGCTTTCGTCGCGCCAGGATGACGCATTTGGTCTTCAAATGCAGCCTTATCGTTAATACTGTGGTGAGTAGGGTTGGGAATCGCAGGGTACCATACGATACTATACGATACACGATATACATGGCTCATGATACCGATAATATCACAATACAGCAATTCTGCGATAATCGATATATTGCTAGACAATTATATAATGATACATCACGACTAACTATGAAAACCTCATGAATAGGTTAAGTGCAGGTTTTCTCTCTTTATTCAAGTCCAAACTGTTAGAAAACAGCAAAAAAAAAAAAAATCAGTCTGTAAATTAAATTTAACATTGTAAAGCTGCAGTCCGTAACTTTTTTGGGTTAAAAATTATCCAAAATAAATTTTTGAGCAAGTACATAACCAGCCAGTGTTCAAAACTTTCTTGCCTTAGCTCGATTCAAAACGGTAAGCTTGTAATAATGTTTTTAATTCCAGGGATACTGGTGGATTTCCGTGGGAAATTCGAGCATGTCTTTGCGTCATTACGTCACATCTGTACATATAAAGAAGGAGTCCCGGCTAGCAGGCTATATTGCCTGTGAGGATGTTGGAGGTGGAGATTTATAGCCTTTTCTCACAGCACTTGATATAATTAAACTTATCAATATGATGGAGGATGCAGAAAGGTTAAAACGAAAATCGCCAGTGACAACTGGAGATTCACCTGTTATAAAATGCAAAAGATTTTGTTTTTTCGAAGTGGACTTCTGGACTTCGAAGTGGCTACAGAAAAAAAGAGACTGCAACCGAGCCCATGCGAAAACAAGGATAAATATCGGAAGGGTATTAAATGTAGTCCCGCAATGCTGATGTTGTTAACATTAACAATTTGAGAACAAAGTATAATTTGCACGGTTTGACGTGATATGATAAGCGATCGTTCGATTTAATCAGCGCGAATTACTGCAATGCTTTTTTCCCTTTAGTTGATCAGAACAAAGGTGGATGTTACTTACTTGTTCAGATGACATTTTCCGGCGAAAATTCTTATGTTGGACATGCTTTCAAAAAGTAGAATCTGTGATTCCGAATGACAGTATCCACACCGACGCGGTGACTGACAGCCGCACATTCTCCTCAAAACATTGGATTCATCTGTGCTGTGCCGTGCCGAGGCACAACCCACTTAAAGTTGATAATTCCGCGAATAACTGCAATTGCAGATTTCGAACAGAGGGGGTGACAAAGAGGAAAAACTATGGACTACAGCATTAATTAAATTATAGCTACATATGTTTTTTTTTTTTTTTTTTTTTTTTTAAAAGCTGAAACTTTTCTTTGTGTGTAAACTGACACATTTAACTGCTTATCGACTTGTTTTATATAAACCTGGTACATTTCAAAATTTACCAACCTTTTTGATTTAAATCTGGGAACATCTCAGTGTTTACCAGCTTCCTTAAAATAAACCTGGGAATAGTGTTGTCAAAGGTACCGACGTGTGCATGTGACGAAACCAGTATTTCCCCCCAGCATTTTGAGCGCTGTTGAGCGGATTCTTAAACACCTTTGATTGGCCATTGGGCTCACGCGCTAAACATATATGTCTGTAATTGGCTACAATGATGAACGCTTCAAAAATATGTTGTAAATAGACATCTTTCTTTTCGTTCTTAACCGAGCGCTTACACAGAAACACACTGGAGCATTTGAAAGCAGGCGTCTATCAGCGGATCCCTAATATATCCACTGATAAACTGATTCGCTGATAGACGTCTGTTTTCAAACGCTCCCGTGTGTATCTGTGTAGGTGCTAGGTGAACAGCGGCAAAGATGTCTATTTACAACATGTTTGTCCTATCAATGGTATAAAAGTCGAAGTGCGTCCAGACTTCGAACTTAAAGGGCACCTATTATGCAAAATTCACTTTTACATGGTGTTTGAACATAAATGTGTGTTGGCAGTGTGTGTACACAACCACCCTATAATGATAAAAATCCACACAGTGCTTTTTTAAAAATCCCCATAAATCATAAGCACTGTCTCAGAACAAGCTGTTCTCAGATTCAGGGCAATGTGACTTCACTTTGCACAGGCCCCGCCCACGACTGTTGATTGACACTGCAGTTTGAGCATAGACCCGCCCTGAGTGAGCTGGACACAGTCCGCCATTGTTTCGACGCTGGAGCAACTGTAGACAAGAATGTCTCCTAAGCGATTGCGGTGTTTTGTTGTTGGATGTAAGAATGAACATAGCAGTCTTCATTTACTCATCAGTACCAACTGTTCGTGATCAAGCTTACAATCTCCGGAGCGACTGGCCGCGGCAGAAATGAAAGTGGGAGCGCGCACTTTATGACAGCTCATTGAGTCGTTGTACGGATATAAAGTTTACCAGTTTATTAAGCACCCTCTGAGAAGGTGTGTATATATTTGTTTACTGTTGGTTGGTTGTAACAAGTGTTTTGTGTACTTCGCCGTGTATGTTGAGGATAATGAAAGGGAGATAGGACTTTAAGACTTTAATGCGCACTGTGTTTATTAGCTCTTACAGTGATTTTCTGGAGTAAAACTAACGCTTCATCTTTTGTGTGATGTACAATAAACTTCATTGAACTCCTCAGTATATTTTGGTCATCATTCGGACTGGGTCTGCTACAGCAGGCTTGTATTAATAGTGGATAAAAGCAGATGACAAATTAGTTATAACCGTCCGTAATTAAACTAAACTATACCTGTTCTATCTCCATACAGCATATATTCTCTGGCTCTGTGGGCATTATTGTCCGACTCCGGGTCGAAATGAACACCGCTACTGAGAGTTTCTGTTCTGATATTATCAGATGAGATTGTCCTGGCTCTGAGCGAGAGCTCGTAAGGCTCCGCCCTTTGGGCGGTAGCAGCAGCTCATTTGCATTTAAAGGGATACACACTAAAACGGTGCGTTTTTCTGAGCCCCAAAAAATGACAATTTAAACATGCTGTAAAAAAATTTCTGTTGGGTATTGTGACCTAAAACGTAATCGGTTACTAACGTAACCTCGGTTCTCTCTAGAAGAGGGAACGAGTATTGCGTAAGTTAGCTTACGCTACGGGTAAAGTCATCTTTCCTCGAGATATGAAGCCAAAAAATTATCCTTAATTTCTATTCATTGTCAACGCAGTGCAGCAGCTAGCAGACCTAGAGCAGGCTATCTAGCGCGCTCATTGGCTGCTCCGCGGCAACTGCAGCAGCCTACTAGTGAGTCTGGCGTGACGTCGTGCCCTCACGTGTCACAGCCTGCCAGAATGGGGGTGGTTTAGCGTATAAAAGGAAGGCTCGGAGGCTGATACCCTGGTTTTCGTCGACTGAAGCGAAATGAGCTCGTGGCTCGAGCACGGCGGGTTACGCAATACTCGTTCCCTCTTCTAGAGAGAACCGAGGTTACGTTAGTAACCGATTACGTTCTCTTACGAGAGGTTCTCTCGTATTGCGTAAGTTAGCTTACGCTATGGGAACCCCTTGTCAACGCCGTGCGCGCCTAGCATCCACTACATGAGTCCCAGGGGAAGCCCGGGGAACACTGATAAGTGGGAAACAGGTGGTCGACAGAGTGGGCCAGCACATGTTCATAAGCACACATTAGGGGGTGTAGAGCGGCTCGGCCGGTCTATACAGATACTGACACAACCCTTTCTAGTGCAGCTCAACCAGGAGAGCTAAATCGAGTAAGTAGCCCGCGCACAATAGACTGGGCAGGGCATACACACGACTTAGACTGATAGAAGTTTAGCCTGCAGGGCGGGAACTTCCATGTTATAAAACCTAACAAATGTAGAGGGGGAGGCCCAACCCGCCGCTGTACAAATGTCATGAATGGAAATCCCGCTGGACCATGCCCACGATGAGGCCATGCCTCTGGTGGAATGAGCCCGGATGCCCAAAGGGCACTGCAGGTGTTTAGACGCATAAGCTGCCGCAATAGCGTCTACTATCCATCTGGGCAGATGGTGTTTCGAGGCGGCGAGACCTTTGGTGCGCCCCCCAAACGAAACGAAAAGCTGCTCCGAGCGCCTGAAAGCGGCGGAGCGCGTGACGTAATTCCTCAGAGCCCTGACAGGGCAGAGGAGGTTACTATCAACCTCGCTGCTAGGTGTCGGTAGGGCTGAGAGAGAAATGACCTGTGCTCTGAAAGGAGTGCCCATCACTTTGGGGACATAACCATGTCTCGGTTTGAGAATGACTTTTGAATCATTAGGTCCGAACTCGAGACACGCCGCGTTAACTGATAACGCGTATAAGTCAACCACGCGTTTGCGCGGCTCGAACAGAGGGAGAGAGCGAGCCCCGTAATCGTCCACATCTCTGACATCCCTTGTGAACGGCGCAGTTGCGCGGCTCGAACAGAGGGAGAGAGAGAGCGGGGAGTGGTGCGAGGCATTTGAAACAACGCCTCGTAGGAAATTTCTCTTTTAGAAGCGAGAGTATGTGTCGCAGCGGCGAACACACACAGCAGTAGAAGGATATGACGCCGGATAGCGTAGCAGGCACGGATGGCTGAAGGCGGCGAAGAATCGTCCGGCTTCCTCAGGCGCTGTCCTCTGCTTGCTCTGTCGCTTGCTTCGACGGCGGCGGCTTCTCTCAGAGATCCAGCGATGCAGAGAGCTTCGCTGAAGAGACGGAAATCAGGGTATCAGCCTCCGAGGTATCAGGGTATCAGCCTATACGCTAAGCCACCCCCATTCTGGCGGGCTGTGACGCGTGAGGGCGCGCGCACCCTCATTGGGCGTGACGTCACGCCAGGCTCATTGGTAGGCTGCTGCAGTTGCCGCGGAGCAGCCAATGAGCGCGCTAGATAGCCTGCTCTAGGTCTGCTAGCTGCTGCACTGCGTTGACAATGAATAAAAATTAAGGATAATTTTTTGGCTTCATATCTCGAGAAAAGATGACTTTACCCGTAGCGTAAGCTAACTTACGCAATACGAGAGAACCTCTCATAAGAGAACTTCACATACACACTCTGGGGACATCAGAGACTTATTTTACATCTTGTGAAAAGGGGCATAATAGGTGCCCTTTAAATGTTGCTGGGGCATCTATTATTTTACTTACACTGCTGCCCACCATCCCATTAAAAACCTATTTTTCTTAGGCTAGTTAACTTGTTCACGTTTCCCTCATTCATGTGTTGAGCGCCACCTTGAGGAGCCATGAAGTAGCAACGCTGGGGGCAGGGAAATCCATTTAGAGCTTATTTTATTAATTAAAATATCAATATTTGACGCCAACGTATCAATTCTCGTATCGCATGGAGAAGGACAAAGATATATCGCCCTATCGATATTTTGTCCCACGCCTAGTGGTGAGTGAGAACAGGGCAGAGTCCAGAGTGTGCATGTGACAGCAACAGGTATCTGGTATCATATTAACTGAAGTTTCCTGCGGGGAAAAAACAATCCTTCGAGTTGGGGGACATTGTCAGAGCAGAAGAAAGCATGCTTTCTTCCAGGATAACCTTGTATGTGGCTTGAGTCACACATCCTTCACAAAGACAGATCTGCCTGATTCATGATTTTCTCTGATAAATCCAGCTTCAGCTTTGCCCAACACCTGGTCCTCTAATGCTTAGACAGAGACTTGGAGAGGCATACAACCCACAGTCTCTTCTACCCACTGTATAAGTTGGTGGAGGATTGGTGGTGATCTGGTAGACATGTCTTTGTGAAGGATGCATAACTGAGGCCACGTACAAGATTATCCTGAATGAAAAATTGCTTCATTCTGCTCTGACAATGTTCCCCAACTCGAAGGATTGGTTTTTCGTGCAGGACAATGTTCCAATCCACACAGCCAGGCTAATCAAGGTTAGAGGACCAACCGAATCAAGACCCTGTCATTGCCATCACAATCTCCAGACCTGAACCCCACTGAAAACCTCTGGAATGTAAACAAGAGGGTCACCAGCCATTTTAAAAAAGCCAAGCTGCTTGAATTTTTTTTTTACTAGGAGTGGCATAAAGTCGCCCAACAGCAATGTGATCGACTGATAGGGAGCATTCCAAGACGCATATAAAGCTGCGATTGGAAATCAGGTTTATTCCACCAAATATTGATTTCTTAATTCATCCTAAGTAAAAAAATATGAATATGAAAAAATGAATATAAACTTGTTTTCTTTGCATTATTCAAGGTCTGAAATCATAGCATCTTTTTTCGTTATTTTGACCAGTTGTCATTTTCTGCAAATAAATGCTCTAAATGGCAATATTTTTTATTTGAAATTTGGGAGAAATATTGTCAGTAGTTTAGAATAAATTAAAAACATTCATTTTACTCCAGAGAAACTGCTAATTTTGCAGAGAGAGAGAGAGAGAGAGAGAGAGAGAGAGAGAGAGAGAGAGAGAGAAATAGATGGAGTAAAAAGACATGGTTTGGAGTCTTAAGTAACAGTGCTCGTGGGATCAGCTGAATAGCAGGATATATGGACATCAAAATGATCAGCACGAAGCCTGTGAGTTATACCACAATGACAGCCTGTTTTAAAAAGAAAAGTCATCATTTTGAGAGCAAAATCAATAGAGCAGCCTTTTAAAAACTCAGAGTCTGAACTGAGCAATTTTCTTTGTGTGAAAAATAATCAAAAGAAGTGGAGCAAGAGGCATTGCTGAACAGTGTTCATTGATCTTCATTCATCTTCATTCAGCCTCCCAATTGAGTCCAAGAGTGTTTGACTGATCTGATCTCTGAATCGGGCCGCTCCTTCCCTGCTGAGGAGTTAATACTTCGGCTTGAGAGACAATCTTAAAGTACCCATCACTTCCTCAGGCTCCCCAAGCGACAGGCTTTGGAGATGTAGTCTCTCTGAGGGTGAGCTGATCTCAACCCTTTAATTCTCAACGGACCAGCTTACATTTGAATGATCTAAATAAAAGAAAAGGTTCTGGCCTAGAAAATGCTTAACAAACACAATTGTGTGGGGGCCTTATAAAGGTTTAAGTGTGAGAACATTTCCTCAGGGATTTGGCAGATGATTCTTTATTCATCAGTTTTTGAATGTAAATCAGTTAAACTGAAAATAAAAGCTAAGCCAGTAGTATTGATACCAGAGAATGAATGAATGCATGAATGCATGCATGAATGCATGAATGCATGCATGCAATGAATGCATGCAATGAATGCATGCAATGAATGAATGCATGCAATGAATGAATGCATGCAATGAATGAATGCATGAATGCATGAATGCATGCATGCAATGAATGCATGCATGCAATGAATGCATGCATGCAATGAATGCATGCAATGAATGAATGCATGCAATGAATGAATGCATGCAATGAATGAATGCATGAATGCATGCATGCATGCATGAATGAATGAATGAATGAATGAATGAATGAATGAATGAATGAATGAATGAATGAATGAATGAATGAATGAATGAATGAATGAATGAATGAATGAATGAATGAATGAATGAATGAATGAATGAATGAATGAATGAATGAATGAATGAATGAATGAATCAATCAATCAATCAATCAATCAATGAATGAATCAATCAATGAATCAATGAATCAATCCATCCATCCATCCATCCACCTATCTATATATCTACCTATATATCATCCATCCATCTATCCATCCATCTATCTATCTATCTATCTATCTATCTATCTATCTATCTATCTATCTATCTATCTATCTATCTATCTATCTATCTATCTATCTATCTATCTATCTATCTATCTATCTATCTATCTATCTATCTATCTATCTATCTATCTATCTAAGATATTTTCATCAATTTAATAATATTACTCTTATTAATAATATCATTCTACAGACAGACAGACAGACAGATAGATAGATAGATGTCATAACCACAAATGTACAAAAATACAGGAACAAGGGAATATCATCCTCACTTTCTATACAAAACACATTCTAAAATGTTATATTTAGATATAATATAAATGTATTTGCAGAATAAATAAAACATTTTAAATACGTTTTTGTGGTGAATGTGTGTCGTGTGAAGCTAAGCAAAGCAATCAACTCCATGTCTAACAGCGGATCTGGTGATTTATTAAGAGACATTGTATTTAGATGCAGCATTCCAGCATCACAAGGCATGTGACACTATGATGACTGTTTCCTTATCAGATGTGGCTGACAAATTCATACACTGAAAGCACCTCCATCAATAAACAGAAAAAGCTGCCAGTGTAGAAGTTGTGTGAAGCACACAAAACAAAGCAAGTACTTTCCAAAGCTCTTGTTCCACAGTGAGATACTGTCTCCATCTGCTGGTACAATCTTGGAGGCTATATGTGCATTTACAGCTGTAATGTATGAAAGCATACTATTATGTTATTACAGGGAAAGTGCTTTGAAAGTGAACGTGTGTGTGTGTGTGTGTATGTGTGTGTGTGTGTGTGTGTGTGTGTGTGTGTGTGTGTGTGTGTGTGTTTCTATCCCGGTGGGGACTTCAACCTGAATGCACACAGACTCATGGGGACTCGTGTCACAATGGGGACCTAAATAGAGGTCCCTATGGGTACACAAGCTTATAAATCATACAAAATTAGTTTTTTTGGAAATGTAAAAATGCAGAACGTTTTCTGTCATGGGTAGGTTTAGGGGTAGGGTTAGTGTAAGGAGATAGAATATACTGTTTGTACAGTATAAAAACCATTAAGTCTATTGAGAGTCCCCACAAAGATAGTGAAGCAGACATGTGTGTGTGTGTGTGTGTGTGTGTGTCCATTCACAAAGACAAGCAAGGACATTAAAATCTACATGAAATGGTGTTCACAACACTTTGTAGAGTCAAATAGTATATTTACTGAGTAAAAAAAGTCTGAGCGGGACTTGATTTTATCCATCTGGAACTGATTGAATTGTGAAAAATGGTTGTTACGTACCAGAATGAGTCAGGTGGTTGGAGGAGAGTAGTTGAAAACAAAGAAGGTTTGGCAGTTGAGAAGACACAACATAAAAGCCATTTCATAGGTTATTACATTTTCATAGAAGATTATGAAGACTGGTGAATCATGAATTTTGACATTAAAAAAACGTGGGCAATTGATAAAGAGGGTGAGGTGTGTCATAAAAAAACAAGCGCAAAGAACCGTTATCCTAGATACAAAGTAGCTTAATGAAGAAAGTTTCAAGAATACTCCACAGCATAGAGCAGCTCTTGTATTCGTGAAGTCCAGTGAATGTCAATAGCAATTCCACCAATGGATAATATCCAGTCTCATTCAGTGTATGATCCAAAGTCCTGTCCCATAGTCAGGCCAGTTTTATTGCTCCGAAGAAGGTGGAATCCCCATCCAGAGAGATATTTGCTTGGGTACGAGGTATCAGAAGCTCCAGTCTGTCCCCAGAGTCCAGTTTCACCACACCTGTACATTACATGCTCAGTTACATTCATTTGTAATAGTAGATACATTATATATTTATCTGTATATGCATTGCATTTCTATGAGATATTTTTATCACCCCAATACTATTTTTCTCAGTAGTTCACAATGTTCAAAATACACAATTAGGAGAAAAAAAAAATTCTCTCAAATAAATATGATATGACATACACAGGAACATATTCATCACAGCCATTTATAGGCCCGTAGGCTATTTCTGGCCTCCCTTACTGTTTGAAAATAAATGTGGTCTAGTTTCTGGGTGATTCCCAAAAACGCTGTCAAGAACATGTCTGGGCTATATTTGAACCAAAGACCACAAGAAATGAACAGCATTTTTATTTTGCATAAAGAAAGTTAAGCTTATTTTTGGACCATTAAGATTCTTAAATTCTTGTTACTGTAGTGCACAAAAGAAAAACCCACACCAAACAAATTCTCATTACTGTAATGACTATAATAAAAAAATAACTATATTTAGATTACTTAAATTTAAGAGTATTTATACAGTAGCATTTATTTGTCAATAAATTTGTCATTACAGATACATATACTCTGTATACTTTATATGTATATAATGTATAATGTGTATACTTTTTTTTTAACAGTATGTATATTTGCACATACATACATATACATACACACACATTTATATACATATTATATATAAATATATATAATTATATATATATATATATATATATATATATATATATATATATATGCAAATATACATACTGTAAAAAAATATATATATTTAGAAAACCTGGGAAGTAAAATGTCCAGATACATTATAGTAATTTTGACGAAATGTGCTTAATTGTATAATAATGGATAAAGGATAATAACACCACAATGCAAAACAAATTGAATGTCCCAAACAAAAAAACTAAAAAAAGACCTGGATATGTTTTTGTGAGATTCACCCAACTTTGCACTTTGTAACACTGATAAAGTAGCAGGACTTTCCACACTCACCTCCAGTGTAGCAGGTGTTGAAGTGATTGACTCGATTCATGCTCTGAATACAGCGGAACAAAACGACGTGCTGACTCTCGTCTCCTACAACATGTTTCTTTATACGAATCACAATGTGGCCCATAGCGAACGTCGAGTCTGTATAGTAGACCTGGGAAAAGGAAAGCTTGAAATAATGAGGAGAAAACACTGAGCATGGTTCAGTTATGAGGCCAAAAAAAAAAAAAAAAAGCTCAAGAATGTGTCATAAGTTGAGAATTTATATACCTGACTATAGATAAAGAAGAATCCCTCCTCTTTGACTAAAATGGTGTCCTGATCTTCCTCCAGAGCAGAGCCGCGCTTTAGACCGACGTGCCATGGGATGGCTGTGCTTAATTCCAAAGCAAACTCTGACAACAAAAAAAACACATAAAAAATGAACATGTAGAAAAAAAATATATCATATGACCTGCAATATACTATATAATATAACATGTATAGTGATGAATATTAACATAAATCTGAAGTAAATAAATGGTGATAATTAACTAACAAATCTGAAAAAATTTAATCACACTAGAATAAAAAAAATTAAAAATATACAATTCAACAAAAAAAAGCACAGTACTAGCCTCTTACCTGTGACATGCTTAAACTTAAATGATTGCAATTCATGATTTCTTTGAAAATGCACTTTTTTGGTCAAGTAAAAGCAACTAGCAATATAACTTAAATTTGTTTACAGAAGCTTAAATATATTTTAAGGAGCCAAGTCTGCCAAGAAGAGTTGTACTTGAGTAATTTAAAAAAATTTTTCCTAATCATAGTTTAAGTGGCGAATGCTAATGGAAAAATGAATAGGCTACTATGATAACTGCGCGGTCATGAATAATGGTGATGTATTATAATCACATAAAGTTGTCAACTATTATGTTTTTTTTTGTTGATGTCAACTTTATCGCAAACATATTGTAATATAAAATACTAAAAGGATGTTAATGGGCATAAACATGCAAAGAGAGCTACATTTAAAATCACTAAAAAGTGGTCACTCATCTCAGTTCATCGCAATCTCACAAAGTTAATCAGTGAAGTTGTCTACACTGCACAATGAATCTCTTGTTTACAGCACATTATGTCACACCATCACACCATGTGTGTCACACCATCAGGACTGTGTTTTGCACCATTCCCGCCTTTGTCCGCATAGTGATTCACTTGATTTTGTCATTGTGTTCAGTTAGTGTATCTTTGTGGGGGTCTCATCTATGTGTACGTTGTGTGGAATGTCATTGGATTAACCCTTGTGGATTATTAAAGGCTTTTAACCTTCATCATCTTCTTTGTGCGTTTTGTCTTTCACCTCACAACCCGTGACAGATTGTTATAATGAGAGAATTTGCGAGCATGCAGAACTGAACAAAACTCCGGCGAACAAAACAAGACCTGAACAAACAACTCAAACACCTCTGAATGGCCAATTGTGTTCAAGAGATCAACAAACATGTCTGATTGGCTTCATTGATCAACACTGCAAAAACACATTGTAAATAGTAGGGGTGGGATTTGGCAAAAATGTGACGATTCGATAGTATTGCGATATTTGGGCCACGATTCAATATTATAGCGATTTTTAACATATTGTGATACAGCAAGTATTGCGATTCGATTCTGCGATTCATGTCCCCCATATTATTCAAAGGCATTACAAAAAATGAGGAAAATAAGACTGCTCAACTCACTTCAAGTGTCACATTTAATTCTGTGAACATTATCTTCTACACATTAACTGAAGTGCAAAAACTTTGTCCTTGAACATTCAGGACACAGGACCTCATTACAGGACAGGACATAATTATTATAACTCTCACATGAATAGTGAGCTCCCAGCACATAACTTAAGATTATTTAAATACAATAGAGTAACATAAACCTGAGAATAATCATATAACTAAGAGTAACTTAGAGCTTCAATCAAATTGAGAAAAATAAACAAAAATGTGAAGCCTACTGCTAGAGTTCAGTCCTGTTGGCTGCAAGGTCATCAACCAAAATTCATTTGGGAATATACTATTCGCTTTTTGATGAAAACCGAAATTTACCCACACTTTCGATTTGAAAGAAGACGGAGCGCCGTGTACAACCGGTTGTGATGGTGAAGCCATTTTCATTTGAATTTGCTGTTGAATGCACGACAACAAAGCACCGCAACAAGCGCCACCTTGTGGATGTAATACGCAAATATAAATGATCAGAGTAAACTCAGAGAAAACCAATGGAGAAAACCCGAAAGTAAAACAGATAATTGTATAATTAAATATTGCAATACTTTGCGCTACTGTATCGGTATAATTGCGCGCGCAAAATACCGCGATACTGAACAGAATCGATTTTTCCCCCCACCACTAGTAAATAGAAACCTGTGATGCTCTCCAGAGCGCAAATACGCACTAGAGCGTTTTACAAATCAGTTTCGCCAATATGATATTATTACAGCATCAACCCTTGTAGAACCGGGCCTGTCATTTTGCGCTCTAGGTCTGTCGCCTATGCCACAGGCAGGCCCTGCTTGAAAGTTTAAATATCCTTCGATAACTGTCTAAACATCTAAACATGAATGGCCATCCAGGTCTCTTTGGAATACTCATTTCAACGTCATGTGTTGATTAATGTATCACCTTGGAGCCACAAAGTTGGAGAAGTTTAAAATATGTCACTGCAGGTCAGTTATAACAAATGCTCTTATTGGACTGGGAATGAAGTTTTGAGTTCTGAAAGTTACAGTGAGTTTTCATAGTACAGTGAATTCTTATGGCATAAAATTGGTAAAATGCATCACTTGAACACAATTTAGCCATACAGGTAAGTCATTCTGAAATAAAAACACATTTATAATACTACAATTTTACTAACTCCTTCAGTACCTTTCTGGAAGGTTGTCTTCTTGTTGTCTGCCATCATCTGTAAGAAGGCTTGGGATTTAAAGGCAGAGGTGTTTAAAACACACAAGAAAAACTGAAATGAATTGTGTCCATGTACCGTGAATTTACACGTATTTTTATTACACATTTCTTAATTGAAAGTATTTTCTGTAGCTGTCAGTAAGAGACGAGAATGATTACGGCGGTAATTTTTTTTCCATTCAGTGACTCATAAAGTAACTGGATATGCAAATGTATGATGGTGCACTTTTGCAGAATGTGCTTTTTTTTTTTATATACATATATAGACATTGAGTGGTTTTAATCGTACACCATCTGTGCTCTGCATCACTCCTGTCGGTAAACACAAACAACCCACAGCTATTCTCAGTAAAAAAAAAAAAAAAAGACAAGTGCATCACAAAATAAGCAGAAGTGCGTGCGTGCTTGCCTGCTTTGTTTGAGACATGCCCCGTACTCCTTTTTGACATGCCTGTATGGTCTGTTGTGGTATCATCCATCTCAGTCTGCTGAAGGTACTGTAAACAGACAACCACAAAATCCTGCTGAACAAAAACAGCTTAACCAGTTTTTACAAGCTTAAGTCTGTTATTAGCACAGGACTCATAAAGATGGTCACTGTGTCAGGTAGATGATGATGGCTACCTTGAAAAGGATAAAAGTGCCCAGTATATATATATATATATATATATATATATATATATATATATGAAGAGTTCAGATGCAAAAGCCTCTAAGTGCCATCTGAAATTTTGTCATAGAATGATAATTTTTTTCAAGCTTGTATATTTAAGTTAAGTAATTTCACTTAAATGACAATT
Organism: Leuciscus idus; assembly: GCA_021554675.1. Lineage (NCBI taxonomy): Eukaryota > Metazoa > Chordata > Actinopteri > Cypriniformes > Leuciscidae > Leuciscus > Leuciscus idus. The sequence continues at coordinate 22,600,990 of CM038626.1, forward strand.
AATAGGTAATCTTTATTGCCATTTAAATGAAATTATTGAATTTAAATATACGAGCTTGATAAAAATTATCATTCTAGAAGAAAATTTCAGATGGCACTTAGAGGCTTTTGCATCTGAACTCTTCATATATATATATATATATATATATATATATATCTTCATTTAGGCTTATCACCAGTTAAACCAGCTTTTTCCCCAATTAGGACGAGGCTTGTAGGGAGGACTTGGGGTAGTAGTCACACTTTTTACTCAACTAAATATATTTCTCATGTCAGGAATATTTCTGAAAAGTCTCAAACTCATAGTTTCATATAGGGAAATCCCATAATGTCTTGACTACAAAAAATTACAAAATTTCCAGTTGCCCAGTAAAAAAAAAAAAAAAAAAAAAAAACGAATTTAACACACAATTACGTACTGTACATGGGGTAATTTGACACAAAGGGAACAATTTTAAGCACAACTGAAACAGCAAAATAGTTATGCAGCATCAAATCATTCATTAAAAAAGCAAAAAACAAAAACAAAAAAAAAGAATCATTTCTAACCTGTACAAATGTCAAAATAAGAGGTAACAATATATTTTAGTGTCCTTGTTACATTATGTTACAAAGTACTTATTAATAACAGTAAATTGTGCCTACTTACATGAAAATAACTAAGCCAAACCCTATAGAAAGTAGTAATGTTGTTAATTAATATTACTCAGCACTTAATTGTATTATTACACTGTAACAAAGACACCTTAAAAAAAAGTGTTTTACTTGCTTACACAAAAGCCATTTGCAAAGATATGTTGACATTGGATTGGAGTTTAGAGGACATTTGTGACCCTGGACCACAAAACCAGTCACAAGTCACACACTGTTATATTTGTGGCAATAGCCAACAATACATTGTTTGGGTCAAAATTATCGATTTTTCATTTATGGCAAAAATCATTAGGATACCAAGTAAAGATCATGTTCCATTAAGATATTTTGTAAATTTCCTACCGTAAATATATAAAACATTTATTTCTGTGAGTGAATGCAGCACAATCGCAAACATAAACGGACAACTTTAAAGGCGATTTTCAATGTTTTCGATTTTTTTGCACCCTCAGATTCCAGATTTTCAAATAGTTGTATCTCGGTCAAATATTGTCCTATCATAACAAACCATACATCAATGGAAAGCTTATTTACCCATCTTTATATATATATATATATATATATATATATATATATATATATATATATATATATATATATATATATATATATATATATATATATATATATATATATATATATATATTCAGAAATTTCAGAAAATTTACCCATGTGACTGGTTTTGTGGTCCAGGGTCACATTTGGTCTCCAAAAACAATCTAATTTGAACGGTTTTGAATTAGGAGTTTTAAACAAACATACAAAACATGGTTAGAGAAAACAACCAATAGACTCTTAACTCCAAACCTTATAGTTACTTAGATATAACTCTTGAGTAGAAGGACATTTAATGGAAATGCATTGTGGTCCAAACCTCAATTCTGCCTTTGACGTCTTCTTGTTCCTGCTGATGGGTTTGTTTCTCCGCTTGTTTCTTGCGGAACACCTCGGCCCTCAAACCCTCCACCTCGGCCTGCAAGGCCAGCACATGGTACAAGGAGATCACAGACAGGGAGGAGGTGGTGATGGCAGCAACAACCAGCACCAGGAACAGCCAGGACAGCCTTCTCCTTTCACCCCGACCTGGACCAACATCCTCAGCAGCAGGCATGGTGGAAACTAACTTTTAGGTAAATGGGATATTAGTGACTAAATGTTGCCTGAATGGCATATAAACAGATTCTGAATAAACTTTATTTCTTAAAAGATCTCAACCCACCTCAAAACATGACTACAATCAATAAGGATCCTCACAGTGAGAGGTTTGTACTTGGAAAGGTCGTCTGGAGGTCTTGGTTATGCTTGCTGAATCCAATTCACCTTCATATGGCATGAACCAATCATCTTCATATTCCTCTGAAGCTCTTAGCACACGTTTCTTTCAGAACAGTGCCGGATCAGACCTTTTATACATAACTACCCTTCCTCTTCAAGCTGATGTTTGTTTATATGGAAGAGAGGAAGATCCCTGAGATCTACAGTTGAAGTCCAACTTAGTATAAAAGTAACTGTACTCGCCCCAAAAAAATTCCCGTCTGCAACAAATACCCGGCTGACAGTCTGGTTTTTGTATCCCTTTCCTGCCAAGATGTCCACACCCACTGTATTTAACACCGCACTTCAACCCGAAAGTTGCTTTGTCATCACTTAGCCTACTTAGTTCCGACAAACTGCGTCAAGAGTGTGAAGATAAATAACAGATAAATGAAAATGTCAGGCTTACTTTTGCTATCAATAAATTAATAGCACATGAGAAAGTACATATATGACAGTGACAAAGCATAACGGAAGTTATTCTTGGTATAGACAAAAAAAAAAAAAACACACAGTTTTGTTCTTTTAAAGTGAAAACCAGAAACAGGAACCAGCGGCCATTAAAGTACAAACAGACTTTGCAGCCAAGTTATCAGAAGGGTTTTGATTTCTTTATTGCATGTCACCAGACAGAAAATAGAAAGTGTGATTCAATTGTATGTACATGAACACATGATTTGAATAGAAAATCCATAGCTCAAAACACAAATGTTGAAAGAATAAGAAAACCCTCCTTGCACATTCAGAACTGAATCTTTCCACTCTGCTATTTACTGTAAAAAGCAAATACAAAACATGAGCAGCGCTTTATATTATTTCATATATTCAGTTTATGAACAAGATGAAATGAGATTTCAACACACAAACTAGCCCAAAAGAATGGCCAGAACATGCCAATGGAGTATTAGTCAAATCTAGTAAACTCTAAAGTAGTATTTTCATTATTTTATCATATGTCAGCATCTTTGTTCCAAGGTTTACACTCAACCACACAGACATTCAATAAGGTATCATGGCACATCACTGTGAGTTCAACTAAATGACACATTGCAAATGATACATGAATTTGAAAATATTTCCTCATAAGGTTTAGAGGCAGTTCTTATGAATTAGGCCTATACGATCAATAATGACCATTGCAAATATTTATTTTAAAATCAAAAGGTCAATAAACTGATATACAAAAGTATCTTATGTATTGAAACCACCAAAATCCCGGTGTCTTGGGAACTTTTTCTCTTGCATTGGCTGGTTCCACTGCTTACTCTTACAACCGTCCCGTCTCTACATAACTAATAACCATAAATAACGCTAGACATAACTGAAGACATCTAGAGCTCAACTGTGCTACTATACAATCTCTTAAAACACCCACCTCGAAAAGAATCTGCCGAATCCCAAAAGGTGGACTTTGGAAGCCTGACATACCCTCTTGGTTTGAAGATATCGATATTTGCATGCAAACTGACATAGGATCACTCTGCCTTGAAATCTGTAATCCTAACATTCACAGGCAGTTTTCACGCATTACAACAGATGTGAGCGTAAAGTGCATCAGCAAATGCGCTGACTAAAGCATGCAATAATAACAGACTTGGATGTGCACAGATCCAACACTACATAACGGGCTAAGTTTGCAAAGTCCACCTTTTATTGGGCGCTCGACAGTCAACCACCAACGTGAGCCTACAGAAAGGACAAACCTCAATGTCTTTACCCCCGATTCAATGCGCTAAATAGTTAATTGAAAAATTGCCATCATTTACTCTACCAAAACCCATTGGACTTTCTTCTGTGGAACATGAAAGGAGACATTTCGAAGAATGTGATGGTCGCTCTAGTCCATGCAATAACAAAAGATGAGATCCAAAGCTTTCAAGATGACTTGTATTCCAAGTCGTCTGAAGCCTGAATTTTGTTCTTCGCTGAATCATCAGCTGTAGCTCATGAAAGTTCATGAGAGAATCTGTGTCGCAAAACCAGTCTGAGAGATTTAGTCACAATTCACAATTCAGTTAGAAGTCATATGGACTACTTTCAGGATGCCTCACTTTTATTGAGTCCTTTTGAAGCTTTAGGCTTCTACCTGTAACTGCATTGAAAAGAGCAACTCATGCACTCTTCAGAAAAAAAGTCATACAGGTATGGAATGATGTAAATGATGACAATTTGCTCTTTTTTTGTGTGAATGTTTCAGATTTTTAAGGGAACTGCAAAGAGTTATAGGAAATGGATGTGTGACTACAGCGCAACAGTCACTAATGGACAGGTTTTTCAACATGATCCAAACAAAGCAGGTCATGGGCAGATAAATGATGCTAAGCACTTGACCTGATTAAAAAAGGGAAACGTCTTATTTACAAGTTGTGCAAATGGACTGTGCTTGGAACTCTGTCAAGCAGCTGTTATGTGCGATTTCACTCTTACTTCCAGAAGATCACTATAAGCCTGAGAGAGAGTAAACATACTTTAGGCTTGTTGTGTTGGTATTTTCATACAGTGCTCACAGTGTACTGCAGCCCACATGAAAATCAGTATCGAAATCTTTACTTCTCACACACAGCTCCATATGCAAATCCAAAACATGGGATTAAACCACAATGAGCCGATTTCCTGAGTGGATTTTAAACCTCCCGTAAAAAACGAAGGCAGTGTGATATAATAAAGCTTCAACACATCACGGCCGGCACAGAAGACTGAATGCATGAAATGCCATAGACAAAGTTGAGTAAACTAGGATCAGTTGCCCCTGGTCCATTTAACTGTATTCACTGGAATTAAAAAAAAAAAATTATTACAATGAGCACTCTGTTCTGTTCCAAAAAAAGTGTGCATATATTACATATAAACAAAATAAATAAAGAGAGCTTCTCAGATCATTTAGTAATTTGTTAGGGTTATTCAGTTTAGTAATCCTAAAATCTAGGACATTATGGGATAGCAGTTTGTCATTCATGAGTAAAACAAGGTCACTGGTTAAAATAAATTACATACAATCATACCTAAAACATGATTTTAAAGCTTTGTAAATTAAAAAAAAAAAAAAAAGTGTTTGCTTTTTTTTACAATTTGTAGCCAACTTATGTTTTTTACATGTATATTTTAAGTGGTAGAACAAAAATGATCATTTCCTCAAGCAATGTTGACCACAGACATTATTTTACTCATGAATTTAAAACCGCTATCCTTGATTTAGACATAACTATTTTCAAATTGCATGTGCAGGTGGCTGGGCTTTTAGTATAATTTTTAAGGGTTAGTTCACCCAAAAATGTAAATTCTGTCATGAATTACTCACCCTCATTTCGTTCCAAACCTGCAAGACTTTCGTTAATCTTTAGAACACAAATGAAGATCTTTTTAATGAAATCTGAGTGCTTTCTGTCTCACAAATCACAGCCTATGCAACAACATTTTTAAGCCCTAGAAAGGTAGTAAAGACATCATTAAAGTAATCCATGTGACTCCAGTGGTTTAATCTCAATTTTATGAAGAGACGCAAGTGCTTTGTTCACGCAAGTTTAATATTCTGTGCCGGAGATTAATATTTAAATGGTAAAAAAAATAAAAATAATATTCGCAACCAAGGCACTCACGTCAATTCGTAAAATTGAGGTTAAACCTCTGGAGTCACATGGATTACTACTGGTAGACTGGTAGTTGCGTAACCTGTCAATGGAGGGACCGAAAGCTCTCAGATTTCATTAAAAAAGATCTTCATTCGAGTTCCGAAGATGAAAGAATGTCTTACGGGTTTGGAACGGCATGAGTGTGAGTAATCAAGTGAACTAACCCTTTAAAAGTGGACATTGCTTGAAAATGAAAAAGAAAAAAAGACTAAGAGGGCATTAAATTATTGAGGCAGATGCATTTAAACTTGATATAAAAACTGACAAAATATATTTTAAAGGCTTTAAAAAAATGCAGCCTTCACTATTGAATAAATGATATTGTAAATAATTCATGAATTCTTGGTGTGTGATCAATGGAAAGAAAGAGCTTAGGAAGTTGGGGAGAAGAGAAATAATAAAAATAAAAAAAAAGAGAGAGAGAGAAAAAAAAAGAAAATTACATTCTTTTTGAGGAGGTCCAGATTTATAGAGCAGTCACCAGTAGTGACTGTTCTAGATTATGGTGACGTTGGACGTCCCCTGGGCCGTCTCTTCACTTGCATGGCTTTTAAGTAGCTCTTTCATAAACTGCTCAAGGGCGGCAAAATAACCCTGGCACTGCCAGGTGTCATTGTGCGTACCCTCGGGAAAGATGCCGAGGCGTTTAGTCCGAGACGGGGACAACTCGTACAGCTGTTTCATCATCACCGGGGGGATGAGTTGGTCTGATAAGCCAGAGATAAAGAGAGATGGCATACGGCAGAGAGCCACGTGTCTATAGGACAGAAACTTGTTCTTGTAGCACCAAAGCGGCAAGTAACGCATGGGGAAGAAAGAGAACAGCGTGGCCGCCATGTGCGGGATGCTCAGGAAAGTGTTCTCCACCATGATGGCGGCCACTCGATGCGGGTTTCCCGACGCCAGGCGGATGGCCACCGCACCCCCCAACGATCGGCCGAACAGCACCACCTTGGTCTTGTCGATGTCCGGCCGGGTCATGATGTAATCCAAGGTAGCCTCTGCGTCCTGGTACAGTCCCTCTTCGCAAGGTTCTCCTTCGCTCTTTCCGTAGCCTCTGTAGTCCAACAGAACCACGTTGGCCTTCAGGTTCACCAGCATGAGCAGTGCGTTCGGCACACGATGGCCGATGTTCCCCGCGTTGCCGTGGAAATATAAAATGGTGGGAGCGGTGGCAGGGTTTTCACCCGTGTAACGGAGCAGGATGAGATTGAGCCGTACGCCATCTTTGGTGCGGACGAACACGTTCTCGTGTGGGATTCCCGTCGGCATGGGAACATAAAGACGCGAGGACGAGGGCTGGTCGGGGAAGTAGAGCAGGACGTCCTGGAACTTGTACAGGATGGCGGCCACAGAGACCAGGATGAGTCCCAGCAGAATGAAGCCTCCGTACAGGTGGAAGGTCAGAATGAGAGCTAGAAGGGAGACGCGGCAGATTCCCCATGACCACGCGCACACGGTCAGCAAACACGCCTCAAGTGCCGCCCATAACCTCCATGGCTTCTCCATGGCGGCAACCTTGATGACAAGAGAGTCTCCGAAACTCACTGCAGGCGTATTCTGGAGAAACATAGAAGGTTGGTTTGTAAGGTCAGAGATTGTATTATAATGTAGGTGGTGCCTAAATTTTTTTCCAAGAAGGGACAAAAAATTACATTTTATTTCAACTTTAGTTACACATGCTACATGTACTTACTATAGTAATAACAGTAAAATGTGCATATTTCCAAGCATCTAACCCGAACCTTAACCCGTAAGTACAGTACATGCAGTTAATTTTCCTCAGTACTGTAACTAATTACACTGTCAAGTTAAGTCACCTTTATTTATAGAGCGCTTTATACAATCGAACAACGTTACCTTAGTGTAACCAAGAGCTGCATAATTCTGGATAAATTGAGAATCAAGTTTTTTTTTGTTTCAAACAGGATTCTCCCATGATTCTACAACTGAACAAAATAACATGTAATTTACTAAAAGTTCTAACAAAATTTTAATTGCTGCAGTCTTTTTAAAATGTTTTAATCTGAATTGTTTAAAAAACTGAGTTTGAATGAATGATTCAATGACTCATAAATACTTCACTTGTTTTATTACTGGATGAATCAGCATTTTTGCCGAACGAATTTCTTGAACAAATGATTCAATGACAAATACATCTTAACAGTCACTTGTCGCCTGGTGACATAAAATGTAATCGATACAATTGTTATTTGATGCGCCAAGTCACTTCAAATGGTGATTTGCTCCACTTTGATCGCTACTGTAGACATCAGTGTTTTTATCAAAACTATAATCTCATATATTTACTATAACCAAAATCTTTTAACAATTATTCATGCAGCTCTAGAGTAACCCACAAATCAAACTTGATTGTAGTAAATTTTGCAATAAATTCAACTATATTAAATAATAAAAAAAATTAAATCTAATTCACCTATATTCTCAATGCAAAATTAAAACAATAATTTTTATACATGTGCCCTTTTCATTACTTCAGACTTACTTAAGACTCTTCGCAACTCTGGTGGTTGCCACGTAAAATCGCATGATTAAGGATATTTATACTGTCATGTAGCCTATGACTAACTTTCTTCTGTGGAAAAAATTATATTTTGAGAAATTAATTTTCTGTCAATGGTGACCAAAATTTTATCAAACTGATTCAGAATATCTTCTTTTGTGTTCCGTCAGTCAGTCATCCAGGTTTGGAATGACAAATGAGAATAAATGATGACAGAATTTTTGGGTGTACAATCTCTTGAATATATATTTTAACTTTGTATACTTCAAATATAATTTGACTGTTTTACAACAACCTTGAACGTGGCTCATCCAATCAGAAAAAGCTGGAACTATTTGTATTAAAATATTAATATTTCTGTAATATTTCTTTTTTTTTTCCTCCAGACAAAGTGCCTTTCATCTGTAAAGTATTTAATTCACCGGATAATCCAAAAACAGGCATTAACATGGTTAAATAATATATAAGCCATTTCTGTTAAGACTCCAGTAACTAATGATATTGTCAATAAATGCATAACTCTATTGTGATATACGCAGTTGCCATGATATAAAATGACTTAGGCTACTGACTGTGATATAAGATTTTGGTTACACCTTCCTGCCCTACAATGATACTGACGTACTATGGTATTACCCTCTGATATAATCCTTGCTTGTACCATGGTAGTAGCACCACAGTCATTTTTGCAGAAGCAGAAAACTAGAGCAAATACACATTGTAAGTTATAAAAACTATAAGGTGTTTTCTGATGACACAACCTCAGCCCTCAGGGTGTTTAGGGACCAAGTCCAGTCTTGACCAATCCAATCACACAGGAATGCAGATGAGGATCAGTACTTATTCATCTATATGCTGAACATATCAGAAACATTTTTAGAGCTGTTTTTCCAAAATCAACATTACTTTCGCAATACAATTCAATATAAAAGCAGCTGCTCCACGACCTGACCCCAATATCAAACCATACAGTAAAACACTCTCAGCATATCCGCACTTTGCTTTTCAGCCAGCTGTTGACATCGTAAGAGAGAAACACCCTGAAGTCCAAAGATGACAGGAATCATAAAAACGCCGATGACATATTGATGTTGACAGCAGCTTTCCCCTCTGGACTTCATGTGCTGCACAGCTAATACAGCTGCTAGCCATATCTAACACACATCTGCTGCCAGTCTGATACAAAACTACTCACATCTATCGCATTCTTCAGCGGCACATCTTCAGCTGAGCTTACGAGCAGGAGAAACGGTCATCTACACGAACATCCCGTGAAATAACAGCTGATCAACTGTGGCTAGCAGCAAATCTAGCCGGACTGCTGCTGACTGTACACTGGTGTCGCTTTTAGGAAGTTCCGGGAGGAAACAGCGGAACCGTCTGCTGGCGGCCAACGCATAGCTTACTACCAGTGCTAATATTCATGAATTAATAGGCCTATGCACCAGTAAAAATTACAATTATTAAATTGTATACATTTATACATTTAAAACACATGTGATAACTAATGCCCTAAAGTGATATTTATGAAATAAAAGGCTACATAGCTGAGTCTGACTTTTTGTCTGTGTTAGTAGCCTACGTTTGTCTCTGTGTTAGTAGGTTTTTGTGTTTACTTGATAAACTGATAAACTGTTAGCTATTAAACAGCTATAGAAAAAAAAGAATACATGGTGATATTAGATCTGTGCTGGGCAACAAGTACGATTTGCTAACGTGACCATTAAGTTATAAAAAAAATATAAAAATATTTATTAATGTTCTCTGAAAGTTTAAATTCAACTGTATCATTTTGTAAATATATGATGTTAATTGTGAATGTTCTCTAAACGTTCTGAAACAAGTAATAAAAAAAAAAGACATTAGAAATATGTTGGCCAACTAAAATGTTTAAAAAAAAAAAACGTTGTATGAACGTTGTATAAATACCAGTTTCACTTCCTGTCTCCTGAGATACCTTCATCTGATTGATTTTTGAAGACAGCATAGAAGTATCCTTCGCTGCCTTTGATCCCACAATCCTGTGCTTTCAAATCTGTGACAGTTGAGCTAGAAAAATAAAGATATGGCATCTGAAAGTTGCGGCTGTACGTCAGTGTGTGTAAATGTACATTTTTGATAAAAGTTTTCCACTTATGATGTCATTTCTAGCGATAAATTACTATTGTAGTCAGTCAGTTTCACTCAGTTTTCACCAAAGCTTGCTCTATTTTGCTGTAGATCATTAAACTATTACGCTGCCTCAGAAGTCTGTCCGACATCAGTTTTGTGAGGTACCTTCATGTGCAAACGCTGCCTAAAAAGTCATTGCCTGATAGGGCAGTGAAGCCATAAGTCAGCTGCCTAAGTTTTCAGACGCAGCCCAGATAACTCATAAAAAGACATTAGAAATTTGTTGGCCAACTAAAACGTTTCAGGGAGAAAAAGAAATGTTGCATGAACATCATATAAATAGCGGCTTTGTGCTAAAGAAATTTACTGAAGACCAGATAACGCGTAACAAAACGTTCTATTAATGGCAAGCTCCTGCAGAGTTTAGTTTAAACCCTACATCACCTGAAGCTTTAGTAATGAGACTGTTGTCAATCCATGTATTAGAAGTATAAAAAAAAAAAAAAAAAAAGAAGTTATTTTAAAAAGTACATTCAGAAATAAATTGCGTTTTTCAGAAGAGTCATCTGAGTGGTGTACATGTGAGATGAAGTACTTATAAAAGTTTTCTATAAAAAAGTGTTTTTAATATATATAATGGGTCGCCCCCTCAAGGTATTTTGCCATGTTGAAATGACAGTTTCACTTAAAGTCATAGAGAATCCTGATGCTCATTGGCTGCCATCTCTGTGGATACGCTAGTAGTTGGTGTTTTAGGTGCTGTGCCGTTTTATGGTGCTTAAGCTAAATTTAGACAATGAGACTTATTTTCGTGCTTTACTAGCTGAGGCAATGGGAGAAGCAGATGGGAGAAGGCAACCTGTCGAAGAAGCAGAAGACAGAAAGACAAAGGTACAAACTAGCATAAACATCGGTAGCCTACAAAGTGGAAAGATCTGATGACGTTGTGACACCCAAGTTTCTTCTTTTTTGTTGAACAGGTAAGTGAATTAATTGTGTAGGCTGCTCTCTAAAGCTAATTTGTAAATGTAATTTACATAAAACAGATCATGCTGATCCATCAAAAGAAAGCAGTGCCGTGTAAAACATTGTGGTATCTTAACTTAATTTACACAGAGAACAACAGTGCTAAAAGAACAACAGTTCGTACAAGGTTAGAGTGCTTGAAGTACTTGAATTTTACATTTTGAAATTTAAGTCCTGGAAAACCCCTGAAAACAGCAATATTTATGGAGGTACTTGAAAAGTGCTTGACTTATTGAAAGACAATTTATATGAAAGTAGTGTTTAATTTTTTAGATGAAACAATGTTTTCATGCAAAATTAATGATGCAGCCTGTCTGGTATAGAAATAAAGACATTTCGCATGACAATGAAAGTGATATTGCTCATATAAATATCCAAGTATATGCACAGCTTTCCTTCTTCAGGTCCATATATTCACTGGGGGGGAAAAATCAGTTTGAATAATGAAAGCGATATCTTTTGGAAGGATAGTATCCTTAAAGTTGCCACAGTCATTGCATATTTTCCATGTGCTGAACTCAATTTGTAGCCTACCATTTTGTTTTATGAGTATATTTTTATTTATCTGTTTACCTTTTTTTAGAATTTGAAAGATAATAAATATATTGTTTTGATAAGTGAGATCTCTGATTGTAGTCCTTGAAAACCAAAAAAATAAAAAATAAAAAATGAATTAAAACAATTGTTAAATGGTAAAACACTTAACTATAAATCTATCTTACTCACACACTCCTCCCACTTAGAATTGCCTTTAAAATAATGATATGCATATATTACACTGATTACTGAGAGAGTCCACTGCTCAGCTTTGGATATTTGCATTAACAATTTTTGATAACTATCTGCGCAAATCCATACTCAAACAGACATAACCTGTCAGGTCCACTTCTGTGTCAGCTTATACTGTAGGAGTGTTGACTTTACTTTTGTCCTTTCATCCTGACTGTTAGCTTTTGTTAACCTTTTAGTCCGGACCGGTCGATCTGGTCTGACCTGTAAACCTAGAGGGTTCACTTAAGAGTCAGATAAACATGAACATGCATGCCTTACTTATTTTTAAAATATCTACCATCGTATTATGTCAAAATATTATATATATTTATTATACAACCAATTACCCAGCAGGGAACATTCTCATAATGTGGCAAGATTCTCTTAAAGTTAAGAACAAATTTTCTTCCAGTAATGTTAATAGAACGTTTGTTCTAAGTTATCTGGTCTTTAATAATGTCTAATCAAAATGTTAGCACACACAGAAAAAAAATCTTAAACATCGTTCATGGAGCGTTTTTTTTCTTCTTTTTTTTCTGAAATGTTTTAGTTGGACATTTGTCTAACATTTTTTTTTTTAAATGTTAGCTTCAGAATGTATAGAGAATATGCAAAAAGGAATGTTCCCATAATGCTTGAAAAATGATAAAATAACCAACAAAAAAAAGTTGTTAAAAATGTTTTTTTTTTGTTTTTTTTAAAGTTTTAAATATTCAGAGAGCAATCAGAAATAACGTTTTCATAACTTAAAGGCACACTATGCAAGATTTGTACCTTAACATAACAGCTTCGAAATCATTTCGATGGTAAACAAACTCGTAGTACGGCGTATCATCCCGATAGCAAAGCGGGGCGGGGGTGGGGTGGGAACGCAAAACATCAACTACATATGAAGCAGCCTCTATGGAAGACACTAGCACGCATTTCAGACGTGAATCATGGCAGAGTCGACGAAGGAAACGGAAAAAAAGCGCGGTCGGAAGAGTGCAGAGACGGCTCTGCGTGAGTGGTATTTACGACAGTAACATTAAACACAAGTACTCCACAGTGACTCTAGGGGTCGCTGTTTGAGAAAAACCGAAACTGCATAGTGTGCCTTTAAAGAGAACATTTGCAAAAAGTTCTTAGAATTTCTTCTTCTTTTTTTTTTTTTTTAGCTGGGACCTGAATCCCCCATGTTATAACCTCTTTTGACTTAAAAGTAACGCTCAAAACGAAAGAGCACCCAGACACAAGTGACCAGACGATATTTGTTATTTCTTCAGAACACAACTTTAATCATTTTAGCAGTATAATCATACCTTCGAAAAGATCATAACATGTGAGATTGTTTTATAAATTATTTCATCAAAGTTGCTTGTAAAAAAATTAAATAGGTTACTGAACTAAATCATCTATAATATTACAATATACCGGTAGTATATAATATTATTTTTTTTCCAGTAGTCATAGTCATAATGTTATCTCTATATGCCTTTAAACCTTTGTCTTTTTTTCATAAAGTCATTGCTTTGCACATACCATCACACAGCATCACAACCTGCAGGTGCCGATGTTGTGACCAAGAGAACAGTTCTTGTGATGAAACCACTCCGCTCTCAGTATCGATCTCAGCATAAACCAACCAATGATCTCTGACACTTACAAAAGAGGAGTTAAAAAAGGACACCAACTCAGAACACAAGGAAACCTCCAATCAAACGGAGACACACATTGTTTAGCATTCTCAAAACGTATTTACAACAGAAAAAACAACTGAGGTTGAGGGCTGCATAGGTCCACAGGATTCAGAAAGAGAAAAGAAAGTATTTCTGCTTGCTAAGTGATTACGCAATGTGGAATACTACTTACACAGCTGGATCAGTACTTGGAAATGACCATAAAACATGTGCAAGCATAAAATACATCTTATAGTAGGTTTGGTGGTGTTTAGCGATATTAGCAGGCATCTGTTACATTCAATCTCGTTAGTCGCTGAGACATACTGAATGGTGATTGAATCCCAACAAACACAGAGAAACATGTTACAAACATGACAAATCTGAGCAGCCACAACGCCGCTCTCCTTTTAGGAAGATGTTTTAGTACATGCTTTGTTGCGAATGGTGTCGTTCGAAAGGCGTTTTTGTCTAACAAGGTGCCTGATTCAGCAACACTTGTTGCATTAGTCCAATTATATGTTGAAATTGACAGCTCGAATTATAGAGCATCACCAAGTATATATATATACACAGGATTTATGAGTGAAAAAGCATGTATAATCGTGTTAATGTGTGTGTGTGTGTGTGTGTGTGTGTGTGTGTGTGTGTGTGTGTGTGTCCGCTTGTCTTCTTGCTATAACAAACATCCAGAAATTCTTAGCAAAATAATAATAGTGCTAAGCCATTGTCATTAGCCCATCTCTCTCTATCCCATCTCCTATCCGTCTTTCTTATACAGTCAGGCCCATTTGGAGAAGTTGATTTAGTCGCTGTTCCGGAGCAGGTGGTCTGAGCTGAATATAGAGGGTTATAAACCAACTAATAAGCTCTCAGGAGGGTATACTGTATCTCTCTAATTATTCATCAGCGAAGTCCTCAGCACAGCTTGCTGGACTGCCCTTATACATCTCAAACAGGACCGTTGTGCCTTATCATATGGTCAAACTTTCCTGGTCATGCTATTTTAACTAAAGCACAGGCATAGCATTGTACACATAGCACTGGCTATGGCGTTTCTGGTAACATATTGGTTTCATTTGAAATATACTTATGTATTAATGAGAACATTAGAACATTAGATAGGAGAGATGGACCTAAAAGCAATGAATCAAAGCTGTAATGGTGAGGATATTAAAAGTCATTATTAATATCAAATATGTTTTGATAAAATTCCACAAGCCCAAATTCAAAAACCCTGAACAGCCAACAATTAGCGCTCTGAGTACATTGTTGAAAAATACGAAATTTAAAAACAATGGAAAGAAATGAGCTTCTCTCTCTGTTTTTGACCGTTCAAGTCAAATGCCTTTTTATCAGCTAAAATGAGCTGCATTAGCAGTCTGTTTCAGACAACAACAAAAATCACTTTGTGCTTCTGACACCTTAAAAGGTCACCGCTAATGGTAGCTTAAACCACAAAAGGGCAAATGGATTGATTTTTTTCTCTTAAAATTAAGGTTGTTAAATTTGCCCCAGAGTTGATATTTGAAGTTTAATGGTATAGCATTTGATGGTACATATTACCATCATCACTGGATTCCAAAAGTAGCCGAAAGATGCCGTCACATTAGCGAAACTTTGCAGACAAAAAGGTCTTATAGTGTAGTGATGCATGAAGCACCACTTACTCAGAGGTCACTTCCAAGCTAAGCTGCTTAATATTGGTTAATACGACACATTTGATTGTTCAAAGGTTAACAAATCTGAATCCGTTGCGAAATTCACGTGCGGAAAACGGAATTTCGGCATACGAAGGAAAATGCGACCGCATCCCTAATGCAGACAATCTACAGATATTGTCTTATTTTTAAGCTAAAGGCAGGGAATAAAATTAGACATGGAATGTATGTGCTCCATTTTATTCCTATGGCATGCATTATGTTGGCCTGCTTTACACAAATATGGCTACAAAACACTTTGTTTTTCTTTTTTAGTTAGCATAGTTAGCCTTAAAGCTAGCTGTGACTGATCTATGAAATGTGTATGTATATGTATATGTATCTAACATTTATGAGGATGGAAACACAGGTGTGACGCCTGTCATTTTAACAGGTTCACACTGAGGCTTTCAAGAACTTAGTTAAACTCAAGGCTTCGTTTTGTGTGTCACAGTGACACATCCTCATTAGAGCATACCTGTAGAAAAAAAAAAAGAAAAAAACATAAAATAATATATCAGCCCTTAACTTTGCCTTTCTTTCTCACAAAGAAGCAGATACCTTAAGCCCTGCCACCTGAGACGGGCCATTATTCTTCTATCTGGAGCCACAAGATTGAGCTCCCCAACTTCCTGCTGACGTGACTATCTTTGTAAAAAATTAACATTGTTTTCACTGAGTTATTCATGCCACGTGAGTCTCTACATGCAGGAGTGTTTGAATGTGTGTGGATGATGGGTAAGCCCTTTACTGTATAAGGAATGATGGATCCTCTCTGTGTGATTGGGGTAATTTGTCTCGTAAGCTCTGATTGGCTGGGTACATGCTGCCAAATAATTTGGACGGTACTTGGAGTGAGAGCTACTCTTTTTCAGATTGTTTGGATTTATTTCTTTAAAACTTTAGCAGCATAGTCTAAACTCTGGTTCTAACATGCAATTAGAGAATATAGGGTAGAGAATATAATATCTTAATATAATATATAACATTAAAATTGGCAGATATCTTTTGGCAGACTGGGGGGGGGGGGGCAGAAGTCTGGATACCATATAACATCCCAACAAAGACCTTTTCAGTCAAGCACTAAAACAAATAATTGAGCGACATTAACGTTCCCAGACCCCCAAAGCTACTGACCTGACCTTGCAGGAAATGACATCATCCAAGCAACAAAAACATAAGACTACCTTAATAAGGTTACAGGATCTTAATGGGAGAATCTGAGTTTGAACCTGGGCTTTTTTGTTGGGTGTCTTGGTATTTGTCTAGGCAGATTTGTCAACGAATAAACTGCAATAGATAACCCTCGTAATGAATAGAGCAGCATTCAGAGAGTTTGTGATTATGAATAGAAACGAGAAGAACATCTTAGTGGACACACGGATGCAAGCACAGGCACACATGCACACGCACTCATCCATTCGCTCACATGGACACGCACTCAGCCTTGGAATATTCACTTGGATACTGTACATTTAACTCATCCGTCTCTGCCAATCCTTTCTGCACAAAGACCCAAATGAAAAGAAAAGAAACATGAATTAGATCCTGTAGTCATCTAGTGCAACAGAAATCCAAACCATAGACACAGTGTAAAAAAAGTGGTGCGAGAGAACTCCGCCCCCTAGAAGCCTCTTTCAACAAAGGCTACGGTGTTGTCCCTTGTTCTTGTTGCTTGATTGGATTTGTCCAGTGTTTGTTTAGCTTGGTCAGTTTGCTTTGATTGCACTTCCACAGTTTCTGTACCAGCAAGTCACCCACGGTCCGTCACGTCACTGGAATCGGCACTGTAACTGCGTTACCGAGTGGCTATTCCGTCATTCCTCGTTGGAGGAGCTGGAGGTGAGGTTGAACCCAGTGGGATTGTGGGATGCTGTGAGAGTGGCAACAGTATGGAGGAGGACGAGGACCAGCAGGCAGAGTTTGAGTCTGCTGTTGCACAGTCTAGAGGCCGCTGACGAGGTCAGGGATGTCCCGTGCTGACACGACGGGTGAGTTCTTTTGAGAGTGCCTTTGGAGCTGTTGTCCGCCCTGATGTCCCATCGGACATCGCAGCACTCTGTCTCTGCGTCTGAGGGGTTGTCCTCTTGGAGCCCTAGGCCAGCAAAAGACACACATTAGGGTTGATGAAAAAGAAGTGTTCACAATAAAAGAAGACATCTTTTCAAAATCTAGTTCTTAGAAATATACTACTTGTATTCATGTTGCTTTCATACGGTTTGGAAAAACTTTCAAGAACATTTTTAATTTAATGACTGTCATGTGGTGTGGCCATCGGGTAAAAAGTATCAAGTATCAATCTTAATAATTACTTTTTTCAAGGTAACATTTTTTCTATGCAAATAATACATTATTATAGGTGCAGTATGCGATTTATCAAAATATATATCAAAACAAAATATAAAAGTATATATTTTATCATGGCAGAAGCGACGCAAAATAATACTTGGCGATAAATAGTGAAGATGATGAACAAACGACAAGGAAGAACAAAAAAATTAACATACAGTACACAAGAGAGCAAAAGCTCTGGGCAGATCATAACCCTTCTTTTTCTTTTTCTTTTGTAAATGTCTCTCTCAGCCATCTCTCTTTCTAAAGTCTTTCTTCAAATCTCTTGCTCAGCTCTCCTCTCAACTCTCTCTCTCCTCTCCCATCATGAGTGGACACACCCCCTACTGCTGATTGGCTCACTCTCTCCTCTCCCATCATGAGTGGACACACCCCCTACTGCTGATTGGCTCTCTCTCCTCTCCCATCATGAGTGGACACACCCCCTACTGCTGATTGGCTCACTCTCTCCTCTCCCATCATGAGTGGACACACCACCTACTGCTGATTGGCTCACTCTCTCCTCTCCCATCATGAGTGGACACACCCCCTACTGCTGATATGCTGTCTCTCCTCTCCCATCATGAGTGGACACACCCCCTACTGCTGATTGGCTCACTCTCTCCTCTCCCATCATGAGTGGACACACCCCCTACTGCTGATTGGCTCACTCTCTCCTCTCCCATCATGAGTGGACACGCCCCCTACTGCTGATTGGCTCTCTCTCCTCTCCCATCATGAGTGGACACACCCCCTACTGCTGATTGGCTCTCTCTCCTCTCCCATCATGAGTGGACACACCCCCTACTGCTGATTGGCTCTCTCTCCTCTCCCATCATGAGTGGACACACCCCCTACTGCTGATTGGCTCACTCTCTCTCCTCTCCCATCATGAGCAGACACCCCCCCTACCGCTGATTGGCTTACTCTCTCTCCTCTCCCATCAGGAGTAGACACACCCCCTACTGCTGATTGGCTCACTCTCTCTCCTCTCCCATCATGAGTGGACATGCCCCCTACGGCTTATTGGCTACAAGTTTGTTGTGGTGTTCGGTCCTGATCCACTTTCAACAGCGTTTTTTTTTATTTATTTTTTTATATATATTTCATATTCTTCTAAAAATGCCTGAGCAGTTGAACATTTCAGACAATGCTCACATTAGAGTTTGTAGGTATGATTAATAAGCAGTGAAGTATTATTGTTAAAATATTATTTTACTTTTCTAAAAGGATTATTGAAAACAATTTTAATAAGGCTTTTTGCTTCACATCAGACATCAGAACACTTGTGTCACCCTGACATTAATATTAAAAACATGTTAATAATAGAAGAAGTGTAGTCAGGTCATTGTGTGCATGAATAGCATTTACTGTACACTGTAAAAAATTTCTAACCCTCCCAAATCAAAAATTTCAAGTGACCGATAACATCTAAATTTTTCAATTGGCCCAAGTGAAATTCTTGTTGCAATAGTCTGTTAACATTGGCTCAATGAGAAATAATACGTCAGACTAATTGAAAAATGTAGATGTTATCGGTCACTTGAAATTTTTGACTTGGGGATGTAATTTTTTTTTACAGTGTATGTCAATTTAAATAAATTATTTCTTTAAATAGTTCACATTCTTCTTAAATATCTCCTATTATCTCTTACAAAAAAAAAAAAACACTTCATTGATGACAGGTGTTTATGGTCATGTTGTGATGATGATGAAGTTTAGCACCGTGAGACGAGTCAGTGTTAAGTGGGGATACTTAAGGCAATTAAAGGGCAGGTAATTACAGTCTGACCACTCAGCCAGTCTGTGTGGTTCTGCTCTCAGTCCCCTATTTATCATCAGTCTGTCTCATTATAGCACAAGCCTGCAGGCCATTGGGAGGCCAAAGCACTCATTCACATGCGCCACTCAGCACGCACCCACTGGGATTAGAAGAGGAGCATATCCTGGCAAACAGAGTTTGTGTATACAAGCCCTATATAGTTCTCAACATTCACAGCAGATGAAGCCCATTTCATGCCCCCTGTGTTCATAGCCTGCTCATGATCGGCATAATTATTCAAATCAAATGGAGGATAATTTAAAGACAAGTTACGTATTTATTAATCCACTGAGTCAACTCAAATTTTGTGCAAATAGGATATGATCGTGCTCATTCATCCAATGTAAGCGTAAAGCAGGAAGAAGGAAGAATTGAAGTTCCTGTTTTAGCCACAAGGTGGCAACAGAGACAAAGTGTTTAATAAAATCAGCAACACCAATGAAAAAAATGCTGCCAAATCAGGCAGTTGATGGAGGTCCAAATCCAATGTTTGTGTAACATCCTGTCTACTGTGATGCCTTCATCTGGTACTGGTAGTTCCTCGAAGCATAAATATACCCTTCACTGTCTATTGTCTATAATGTGTTTGAATGAGAAAAGGTCAAACTGCCCACCTGTGCATATAAAACTGGGGCTTCCACCATAGATGAGCTCATCATTGTCAGGCAATATGAAGGGACACCTCTGCTGGACCTCCAGGCAGTACTTCCTGCAGGGGATCCTGTTGCTGCAGTGCATCTGTGTGGTGTGGAAGATCTGGGCACAGAGCCAGTGTTTGTAGACAGTCTGTGCAGAGAGAAAAGTACAGAAGGAGAGCTGTTAGTGCTTGAGTCCGGATGTACATTGCAATTGATTGCATCATCAGTACCGCGGTAACAGTCATCGCTTTAGCTCTCCCACCTATGTATCTTGGCAACCTTGCAGCCTTATTTCTTTGTGTCGCTTACAGAGTCGAAACATCTCTCTACATTGTTTTGTTTTATGTTGCATTATGTCTATCTTATGAACACACACACACACATATATATATATATATATATATATATATATATATATATATATATATGAAGAGTTCAGATGCAAAAGCCTTTAAGTGCCATCTGAAATTTTCTTCTAGAATGATCATTTTTATCAAGCTCGTATATTTAAGTTCAATAATTTCACTTAAATGGCAATGCAAATTACCTATTAATTGTCATTTAAGTGAAATTACTTAACTTAAATATACAAGCTTTATAAAAATGATCATTCTAGAAGAAATTTCAGATGGCACTTAGAGGCTTTTGCATCTGAACTCTTCATATATACACACACACATATATATATATATATATATATATATATATATATATATATATATATATACATATACATATATATATATATATATATATATATATATATACACACACATATACATATATATATATATATATATATATATATATTAGTGCTGTCAAATCGATTAATCATGACTAATTGCATCTAACATAACATTTTGTGTTTATATAATGTATGTTTATGTATGTACATATTAAATAATGTATGTTTACAAACATATATTATATAAACACAAACTTTTATGTAAGATGCGATTAATCACGATTAATCAATTTGACAGCCCTAAAATACATATACAGTACAATATCACTGACCATCAGTAAGACTGAAAATCTCGTTTAGAAATATCCACACTGATTTTATAGCTAATAACTGCCTAACTTGTTTCTACTTTTCTTTCATCAAAGAAATTTTAAGACAGTTGTGGTACTTAAAGTGTGAAGTGTATTTATCCCAGCTTAATATACAAATAAAAATAAGATGATTCAACTGTGTAAGCTCTATGTCCCTATGTTGCAATCAAAAGATTGCTGTTTTTGTGGTTGTTTTTTGAGCATCCCAACCAGGGGTGCGTTTCCCAAAAGCATCATTAGCCAACTATGTTCGCAATTTCCATCGTTATCAGCATTGTTCAACGAGTCAGTGTTTCCCAAAACCATCGTTCTAACGAACATTCGCAAAACAGCATCGCAAAGTTGTGTGGTTGGAACGATAGCTCTTGACCTGTGGTTAGAAGCATAGTTTCTAGTTTGCATGACATGTGGACTTAATAAATCCTTATCTTGAGCAAAATAAGCAAGCTGACATTCAGTACAACCTGTGTCTTTTATTTAGAATACATACAAATGTCATTTAAGTCTTTTAGTTTGTCAAGAGATTTAAAGCACCGTTTTTGAAGACTGCGCATGTGCGAACGTGTTCTACAATGTAAGAACGAGCCTATGATTGAATCTGGAAATAAAGCAAAATAACTGAGAAAAATTAGAAATAGTCCTCAGATGTCATGTCCGTAAATTATAGCAAAACATCTAGGTTAATTCGATCTCAAACTGATTCATTAAAAGACGTTATAACTCCACCACGTGCGCGACGTCATAAACCAACGTGGTTGAACGACCACTTTGCGACAATACATGCCGCGTTCCAGGCAACCTGTAACCCGTGTTTTTCCAACTCGTAACTGGGAGTACATCGATCTAGTACGAGTTCACGGGTGGGAAGTCACGGGTTTGACTGCCGTTCCAGTGCACTTTCACGGGTATAAGGTTGGAAAAACACAGGTTACAGGTTGCCTGGAACGATGTTCTCCCAGTTACGAGTTGGAAAAACACGGGTTACAGGTTGCCTGGAACGTGGCAACAGTTTCGGGAAACAGTCGTGACTAGCTAGTTGATTTCTTCAACGATGCATCGTACTATGGTAGTTAAGCCGCGAGTTACGTCGTTGTTCGGGAAATGCACCCCATGTGAGCATTTCAAGTAAAATGACATAACTCGCTGCTTGACTATCATAGTAACCATGCATCATTGGAGACATTAACTAGCTTGTCAAAACTGTTTCCCTGAACCAAAAGTAACTTTGTCACACATCCTTTGTTCAAACCATGATGGTACAACAATAGAACTGTCATCACACATGTGGTGGAGTAATAACTTCTGTTAATGAATCATTTGAGATCAAATTAATGTCAGAATATTGCTGTTATGGGTTAGTTATGGTTTGCTTCATTTCCAGATGTTTGATTAAATCATGGGTTTTCTAATATGTCAAACTCTGGGGTTCACCGGGTATTCCCACATCCACACTCTGCAAAATGGCTTTTTTTATTCTCTTGACAAAATAAAATCCGTAGAATGAAATATGTTTATATATGGAATGACAGATATAGATTATACTGCATGTTAATTTGCTTAATTTGTTCAAGAGGATGGTCTATTTCACATGTCCACATACTGATTACAAACTGTGCTTCTAACCACACACACAAAAAAAAACTGTAACTGTAAAACACACAAGTTTGTGATGCTGTTTGCGAATGTTCGTTGGAACCATATTTTCAGGGAACACAGAGTCATTGAACTGGGTTGCTAATGGCGACATTTGCAACCATAGTTAGCTATAGCTACCATAGTTACCCGTGGAAGACGTGGAGTGTTCAGGAAACCTGTTCTTTTATTTATTTTATTTTTTTTGGTAACACTAGCACATAATTGTCAGGCTTTACATTAAACATGATTGAGAAATGAGCAATACAATATTCATCTGAGATCATGTTAAGATTAAAGCCCTTTTGTAGTAGGGGTGCAACAGGGCTCCGTTTGTGGACCATTATACATTTGTAACACCACCGCAGGCATTACATTGGATAAATAACCATATAAACAAGTTTTGTTTAACACCAAAACATCCGTTTTTCCCCAATCAAACAAGGCAAAAAAAAAAAAGATATCAAACCAAAGCCATTTGATTTGACAGTTTATAATATCCTACCCAGTGTTAAAAGACCAAATGAATGGACCATAATGCATTAACAGTACTTGTATGGAAGACTGAGGAGAGCCATTAGTTATAGCTGAGCCAGCACATGACATCATATCCTCTTGCCCATCAGGACCCTAATGGAACGATTCTGTAAATGGCTCATCTTACAGAAACATAGTTAAACATTTCCAAACAAACAAAAACACTTTCTTTCCCGCATCACATTTCAAACCCTTTCTGCGAACAGGCAAGGGACCTGTTGCCGCAATTCGTTACTGTCAGCTGACAAAAGAGCGCAGGCAGGTCCTCTACTCCATCTACAACAACAGCTCAGGCAATTATAAGTGCAATGAATCACTGTCTTTGCCTTAAGCACAGCGCCTTGCCCGCACACAGCTGTACATCATGTCATGTCGCCATCCCCGATTAAATATTTATGTGGCGTCACTCGTGTAAACTCTTTAAAAAGCACATTTCCTTCCTCAGCTTTGATTCTCTACTGCTTTGGTTCGCCTGTAAGTGCTTATTAGATTTGCAGAGAGCAAACCTCTCAGCGGGCGTTTGCTAATGCCTGTTCATATAATGAATCCCCCCTGAGACAGAGGTAAAGCAGACGTTTGTGAAGGATGACAGATCACAGAGAGGGGTAAGACCGCAGCCTCCTGTCTCCTCCCCGGGCCATTTAAGGCAGGTCTGATTGACATGCAAGGTAAACAGCTTTTCAGAGGTGAAATAAGCTTCTGTAGGAGTTATCTAAGGACATTGTGATGCACTTGAGTCAGCATTATATTTGACCAATAACAAAACACTGGACAGCTGTATTACACATTAAATATCTCAACGCTGTCAATATTTATGTGACGTTTAAGTGTGGAGAAACCTGAAAGCACAACAGTGACAAACTGTGGAAAAAAGTAATTCAAAATCTCTGTTCCAAAATCCAGGAAGTTGCCTTGCTGGTTACCGCTTATTTAGGGAGGCATCTTTTAAGGCAGCAAACTAACTCGTATGGAACGTTGTGTGTGATTGATTTGGAGTGCTTTACATGATGAAAACAAATAGTACTACACACATGAAGCACACTGGAGACATGGCCAAAGTCCCTTTAAGGCAAGTCATTTCACTCGGCAGCCATCTTTGAAACACCTCTCGAGCAGCTATTTCAGTCATGCATTTACAGGTCCTATACAGTATGCGTATGCGCTTTGCACACACAAATATTTCATAAATTGTAATTGTAAATTTATAGATTTCTTCATTGAATGAATTATTTTTATAATCAACATTTCTCCTAACCTGAATGGTTACTTGCACAAACTATTGATAACTTGGAGGAAATGCAAATGTTTGCCACAATGATACAAGTCTTTCTACAATAGCCTATTGAAGACAAATGTCATACAGTACCTGCAAAATGGTCCAGTCTGTATTAGCATGCATACTCTGTAATTAACACTAAAGCCTTGTAATGTGTAAATAAATCCAAGTCAAAAATCTTAATTTACTGTATTATACTGTTTTTTTTTATTTATTACAATCTACTGAATAATTACTGAAAAAAAAATAAAGCTGTTTACTTAACTGAGAAATACTTAAGGGGATAGTTCACCTAAAAATGGAAATTCTGTCATCATTATACTCACCCTCAAGTTGTTCCAAACCTGTATGAATTTATTTCCTCTGCTGAACAAAAAAGAAGATATGTTGAAGAATGTTGGTAACTAAACAGTTGACGGACCCCATTGACTTTCATAGTGTTTTTTTCCCATTCTTCAAAATATCTTATTTTGTGTTCAGCGGAAGAAAGAAATTCATACAGGTTTGGAACAATTTGAGGGTGAGTAAATGATGACAGAATTTTCTTTTTTGTATGAACCATCCCTTTAAACGCGAAATGCCATTGTATCAATTTAATTTGTTAATATTTATATTAATATTATAATTAATTTAGTGAATAAAGGAGCAGTTTTGACAAACTATCCTGAAATTTCACGGGTAATGTTCTCAGTATCGTGACAACCTTAGGGCCAGATAACACAGAATGTGTTTTTGCTGTTAAAAACGCGAGACACGTGTCAGTGGAACGGAAAAAAAGAAAAGAAAAAAAAGGTCTAGAGATGCGTTTTTTTAAAGTTGCAACAGATGTGAGACGTGAGCGCAATGGTTAAAGACCATCAATCTAGCCTGTTTACATTTCAAAACAGTGTAAAAGTACCACAGTGGAATGGAAAAATGCGTTCTGTGTGAACGACCCCTTAGTGATGAATGATGGGCGAAGTGTTGTGACAGTGACGGAAAGATACAAAAACGAAAAGTGTATTAGTGCAGTGAGCTGATAGCTTCACACATACTGTAGGCCTCAGACAGTCATGCTCACTTAAGATGGGCACACATGAGCAGGGCCCTGGAGACTGTGAGCGTGGCGACATGCTGGTGGCATTTGGAGCTGGCACATGATGACATTAATCCAGAGCTCATTTGCAGTGCTACAGTGTGGTAGGCCTGCGCGTACTGACAGAGAGAGAGAGAGAGAGAGAAGCTAATTCCTGCAGATCTGCAGAGACTGGGCATTTTACACACATAGAGCCTTTAATGTGTGAATGTCACATCCTTCATCTGGACTCTTAAAAGCCCACTGAAGTGCCTTGAAACGCGCAGTGTTATTCAATGTGTTGACGTAATTTCCACTGAAACAGGAAGACAAGGCGGGACATATCAAGCAGCTTTCGTTTAAATCACAGCTTGGGCCAGAGCTGTTGAGCTCGGTAAAGCCGCATTTGACAGCTTATGACAGCCACTGTCTAATATATTACCTTTTAGATTTAATATGAAACTGTTACTAAAGCAAAACAGTGAACATGCTGAGGATGTGTAGTTTGAAAAGTGTGTAATTTATGTTGGTGAATGGCACCAGTTTTTTCTCTTCTACTCGTCAGTGCTGTTTCTATTGCAGAGTCTGTCTAACCGTTTCTCCTCCTAATCTCCTTCATATCGCTTTAAAATATAGCATTCTGTGTCAAATTTAAATGGATCCGATACGTTTTGTGGTCTGCGCCGACTGGCACATATGATCAGCTCTGTGCTATTGTGTCTCTGGACCGGAGCAGACTGTGTGCGAGCAGCGGCGGACTTCATTCGTCTTAAATGGAAAGCATTTTTACACTGTCTGGATCGTTTCCTATCCCCTATAGTGCATTATGTGCCATTCACCATGTAGAAAATAGTATCTGTGTTAACAAGTGACCAATTTCAGCTGCAACTTCAGCGTCTATTTGGGGGCGGGACGCTTTAGATTCTAGAGAGCATTTGATTGGACAGAAAATCTGACGAGAAGCTGAAGGTCAGAGTGATGTCATCAACATCGTTGATCCTTAAATTGGCGGAAGTGAGAAACTATAAATTTTGTACGCTTGTATCTTCTAAATGCGCATTTTGTCATTGTTTTGGAGCACACTAGCTTAACCAGCTTAATATTAGCATGTTGCTAAGCTAATAATACATATATTTTCTCTTGTTTTGCCCATCATCTTGGATGGAGTCTTTAAATTTGTATGTGAACTGTTGAAGGTCAGACTTTGGTATTTTAGCCAAAATGTGTAAACATTGTGATGGACACAAGATGAAATTTAAGCAAAAGTCTCAAGTTGCTTTATCAATTTGATTTCTATTTCCAATTAATAGATGCTATTAGTGATTTGCTTTTTCATGTGAAGACAGAACAAACACATCTAATAAAGCATAGAAAAAAAAAAAAAAAAAAAAAACAGTTTTGCTACGTAACATTTTATGGGACAACACCTTTCACATCCTCACCATTGTTTTGTAAAACATTCCCAAAACCTCTCACGGCTGGTGAATATTTGTTTTATTGCAGTGTGAGTTCAGCATGACCCCCTGAATCTCTGCTGTCCAGCACTCCATTAGAGATGTGATGAGGGGTGAGTCCTCTCAGATGAGTATAAATGCATTATCGCTGCTAAACACAACCTGAGCGACGGGGTGAGCTGCATCACAGAATGCCGCTGAAGGACGTTGCACTAAAAGGGCCATTTATATTTCTAATAGCTGGTTAAATCTGCACCGCCGGCTTCTATAAACTCATGCAGTTGTGACTTGAATATTTGCCTCAATTTACTGCTACCTGAATGGCTAATATAGATAATAAAAAATAAAAAAAAATCTGTATTTTAAAATTTTAATCAGTCAATTAATCTGATGTCACAGAACTCATTTGTTTGACAGCATAATATGTACTAATTTTCTTCAGTCCTCTGTCAACCCATCCGTTTATCCATGTAATATCTTTTTCATCCATTTATACTGCAATGTTGCAGGGACTTTCCAGCAGATGGAGCTAGCATGCTAAGGTGAACCATTGCAGAGTCCCTCACTCAGCAGTAACTCATTCACTATAAGATATGTAATACCTGGAGAGAGCTACAGTATCTATTAGCATTACCATTCATTTCAATGACACAAAGTCACAGAACCACCCAGAAGTAGGTCATTTGAAATACGCCATCTTTACTCATGGGCCCTCAATTCTGCAGCCAGGTTGTTTTGAGACAATCACCTGAGCCTAAATGACACCTAATATTGATAAAATGATCTAGTACAGCAGCCAGTATGTACTGTGTACATATTGTACTGTACCATATCCCTGAGCTCCAAATAGCCCATTTGTTGGGCTACTTTCAGTGTGATGATTAGAGCCGATGTGAGCCAGATCCTCTGAATCCCATGTGCAGAACATGCTCACTATCAGTGGGGATGATTCTGATTCATCCCTGTGATTGACATCTTTTGATAATTTTTTGAGAGAAAAGATTCAGATTTGTCCACTGATTGAACACAGTGGTGAACGTGAAGTACAACATGTTCCTGGATCTTCCTTTTTTAAGATACTAATAGACTCGAGAAAGAAAGTGTTTAAGCACCACTTTTCAGACATTTTCTCCCCTAATGACAGTAAAGCAACTCTATTAGGTTTTACTCAGTTTTGTCAACTAAGCTTGGCATTTATCAAGCTATAAAGATAAAGTCATTTTGTTGTTATGGCAGTGTATGCATCATTATAATTGGCATAATAGTTTATATAATATAGACTGTTAACAATCTAGTGGGGTGTCGATTAAAAACACTATGGGTGTATTCATTCAGTAAGTCCAACCTATGATATGCTCCTTCACAGCTTGCACTCAAATGTTTTTTGTTTTTTTTACCAAAGCAAATCATTCGCTTTGTGAAGAAACAATTATTCAGTGTTTTAAAGGGAACGAGAAGGATTCGTTCAGGACCACGGCTAAAAATGCAAGCGCAAACCTCACTTCTAAATCTAGACGTGATGTGGAAAACAGGGCAGGAGCGCAGAAGGAATCAAGGGCGGTTTCTGATGCAGGCTTCGTCACTTTTTCGCTCCCAGGCTGCAGCAGACAGAGGATGGCGTGATCTCATTAGTATGAAGAGCGGAGGGAGCGTTGGCAGAGGAGCTCTGAGAATCAGCCGGCTCCTGTACAGTCTCTGCCCTACTTACCTAAACCCTCAGCTGCCTGCACTGGGACCTGCCTGAACCCGCTACATCTAACACTGCTTCTGCTCACATGATAAATGACCAGATGCATCGGACGGCACACCATGTGAGGAGGCTCGAGAGAGGAACATTTCCATCTTACATAAGCAGGCTTTGCCCTTCCTTTCCATACCGTTTTTTTTATTTTTTTATTTTTTATTTTTTATTTCGCACAACAATGGAGACTGTGACTCTTCTATTTTCTCATAAATGAATCTAAATTACATGACAATTAAATATTAATGTCATAATGCCTTAATAATTGTTTTTTCTTTTACTTTACAACAGCAGCACTCAAGCTACAAGTTTGTAAAAATAAAATAAATATTAAATGTAAAAAAAAAAAACTTAAATGAAAAGTAAACATGATTCTGAAATTACTAAAATACTAAATTACTGAAATAAAATAAATACTGTGTACACTGTGTATATATATACTGTATATAATTATATAATTTATTTATATTTATATATTTATTAATAAAGGACCTAACTAAAAATGACAAAAGCACATAAAATTATTCAAATAAAAAAATCAATTCTAAAAATAGAGCTCATTCAAATTAATAATATATACTATTATAGTATATAAAGATATAAATCTTTGACTTTTTCTGTCACTCCTTCTTTTGCTCTTTCTTTCACCTCCCCCTAATCATTCTTTCTTTTCACTTGTGGCTTTTAATCTGACAGTGTGTGTTTAACTTTCCATTCTCGGGCATTAGCCAAGCTGTCCTGGAGGACTGCATTATTCCATTATGAGAAGGCTAATAACATTGTAATTGACGAAAGGCCTTTCTGCAGTCTCAGTATTGGTTTTTAAAAGCCTCCATTGCGCTGTCAGTGCCTTGCCTTTGATGTTTTATTTGCCTCTTCCTCTGAAGCCCTGACCAGAAGACACGGCTCAAGCCTCGTGTTAAACTCTCTCCACCTCACTTGCTCACTCTTTCACTGACAACCAGCAGGTCCTCTGTCAAAAATCCCCCAGCAGTTAAAGTGAAGGTCAGACAAGAGCAGAGGTAGAACTAGCCACAGGAGTTGTCAAATAACAATTAGCTCTCTCTCTCTCTCTCTCTCTCTCTCTCTCTCTCTCTCTCTCTCTCTCTCTCTCTCTCTCTCTCACACACACACACATATATATATATATATATATATATATCACACACACTCATCTCATGGACTTTGTTTTCAGTTTGCACCGTCTTCCTTTCATTAGTTTGTTGTCATGGATGTTAATTTGATTCGTCATTCTGTTCAGCTGTGGGTGATTAATTACCTTGTTTGACTCTTGTATTTCAAGGTACGTTTACATGACAACGATATGCTTAAAACTGAGACGTTTTTTCCTTTGAGTTTTCAGCGTACAGGCGACATCATTGTCAAAACGATCCCCATTCACACAGATCCGCGGAAACTACTGAAAACGTTGTATTCTGCTGCCAGGCCATTAGATGGCGATGAAACACTATAGACTGAACACGTGATACGCATGTGCATTCGCGTTTTTGTTGTTTACACGGTGACCATTTTCAAAAACTTGCACTTTGAAACCCGTTTTCAAAAGTTTGCGTTTTAATGCACCCAAAACGCCGTTGTCGTGTAAACGAACGGCCAAACGCATAAAATGTTTTACGTTTTTAGTTGAAAACGCCGCATGCAAACAGCGGTTCCTGTGTTTCTATTCTTAGTTGACGGGTCTCATACGTGTATTTCGTATGCATTTCATCTTCGTGCATTTGTATACAGCCAAGTTGTGACAATATACTGTATTTTTGATTCATTTAGGCTGGTTTTTGGACCAAATGAACCAAGATCAGTCACTTTATTTTAAGGTGTCATGTGTAATTATGCATTTAAGTACTGAGTAATAATAATTAACTACATGTACTTACTATTGGGTTAGGATTAGGGTTAGGTTTAAGGTTAGTTGCAAGTTATTATGCATAATTTACTGTTATTAGTACAGTACATGTAACATACAGTATGTAACAAGGACACTGCAAAATAAAGTGTTACCAAAAGTAAATGAAAGATTCACAATCAGAAATTGTTACACACCATCATGCAATAGAGAATATTCATTTTTGGGTGACCTGTCCCTTTAACAATGCAAAACTTAAATCTATCCATTTGCTACTGGGAATTACTGGTCTATTTAACACCATCTATGTTAGAGTGAATAGCCATCCTGAGACTACATTGACTCAAACCTTCAGAGAATATGAGGAGGTCAGAGGTCATAAGTTGCCAGTGTCCACAGGGACTGAGGGGGTAAACAAATGCATGACAGGTCAAAGAGCAGTCCACACATTTACCACAGCGGGAGTGCATTACAACACGGCCTAGGTCGCAAGTCACACAGCAATCTTCAGTTCTACATTCAGCCACACAAAACCAGAGCCAGTTTAATCAGTAGGAGTCGGTGGAGAGACAAAACTAAGAAAGTGTGACGCAAATACACAATCTGAGCATATGAAAACCAAGCCCAAAGTGAATCAAGACTCAGAAATCAATTTCCATTTAAAAAAAAAAAAATGTTAAACTATAATTTGTGCAGTTTGAACCCCCGTGATTCTGAAGAATGTAGCAATTAAACTACTGTTATTACAGTTTCAACAAGCATTCATCCTCTTAGTTCTGCTATATTACAAATCACCATAGTCAGCCCAACTGAAAAAAAGCCTATAGTTTCACTGCAGATGCACAAAACAACACGAGGCAATTAGGATCCGACTGGAGCGTGCTGCACAATATCAGAAACTCAAACCGAATATCTGAATAAAACACAAGAGCAATGTTTTTTAACAAACCATCCCAATTCCAGTAGTCATAAACAATTAGCATAAAGCAACTACACCCAGACTGTAGTCGAAGTCTTTGCTAACAGTACGTTATGTATATTCCATGATAAAAAATTCAGATGTACAGGCTAATAATGATTGTTATTCAGCCAGCTGAACCGGCGTGCTAAGCAACAGTAATTTTAGACTAAACAAAGCGGGTGGACGCAGGGGTTGGCAAGGCAACCCTCGTTCCTCATTACGGCTCCAGATAACACCCTGCCCTAAACAAACTGCACACGGTAGTAGGTGCGAGGAAAAAGATTAGCTTCGTGTTGCCCTCGCAGTGCACAGCAATAATAGTCAGCTGGGAACTGGGAGGGGGTTGTGGAGGTTTGTCGAGTGACTGAAGTCGCACAAAGCCAGTCCTTCACCTGCGGTACACGACAAGATGACTGATCTCTTTCTGCTTCCCACAGTCTGTCTGATAATAAATAAAGCCTTTTGATATGGGATGCCGTGTAAATATCATTATCAACAGGCAGGGACTTATTACACGCTGCCCAGATTATTAAATATTAAAAACACAACTCAGACCGAATCATATTCAGCCAGAGCTAAGTGAAGTGGGCACCTCTCTGCATGCAAAAGGGAGGAAGAGAGATGGAGCGAATGAAAGAGGCGTGAAAATGAGCATTTATTTCACACGCTAATTCATACATCCCAGCGTGACCAGATTTTGCAAGAAAAAATAGCAGCCTAGTCAGACAAAATAAACCAAAATAGCTTTAATTACTATTCAAAATGACCAATAAAAAGTTTGTCCAATATTATTTTTATATATTTTTTGATTTCATTGATCTGATTTACATAAACATTACCATAATTGAAATTCTTTTAAATTATTATATTATTTTGTATTCTCAAAAATAGGTAAATTAGGTAACACTTTATTTTACAGTGTCCTTATGTTACATGTACTTACCACAGTAATAACAGTAAATTATGCTAATAAACTTCAACCTAATCCTACCCTAACCCTATAGTAAGTACATGTAGTTGCTTAATATTACTCAATACTTAAAAGTATTATTATTATGTTTAACAATGACACCTTAAAATAAAGTGTAACTGTACATGATTTCACATATAAAACCATCTAAATCAATAAATTATTCCTATAACAAAAAAGCAAGCATGAATAACACAGGAAGAAATGAGATGCCAACTATGTAAATTAACAAAGATGTGAGAGTAAAAGAACAAAAGGCAACATTGTTAAATGCTATGAATTGCAATTTAACACTATATGTTGGTAGCAAAGCAAGTGGTCAGAGCATTGAAAATAAGAAAAATTTTCTACATAAATAATAATAATAATAATAATAATTCCAGGAAGCGGCCAGTCGCTCCTAAAGCAAGTATTTGAAAATGCGCTGTGGTTTGTGCTGGATTCGGTGCTTAAATCATATTATTACATATTACTGCACTCAGTCATTCAAATGCAGTGTGCACATTTTCATTGAGGCTAGATTTGGTTAACAAAAGTGTATTGAATTGCAATTCATTCCTGCTTGCCTGGCTTGTTTGCACTAGGTTATATAGTGCTAGGTTATGTGTATTAGGTTTATTGTACTAGTAGCACTTGTTTGTATTCATACAGGAAGCACTTCGTTCCAGATTACATGCTCGCCATCTGTTGATCTCTGGTCCACCTTTTCTGAGTCGCTCTGGGTAAAAGCGTCTGCTAAATGATTTAAATGCGAGTGTGATGTAAATTCGACACCATATGTATAATTTGAGCATTCATAAATGTGCATTTTATTCCATCTGTGCCTATGTATGATGACTTTACTGGCAATCATAGACCATATTGAAAACAACCACACAGCTGTATGTTTTACAGACACAAAAAGCTGACCTCCGGTGTTTTAGGCAGTATTGAGAAGATATCTTCCGCACCAGTGCACACAGAGGGTTTGGAGCCGTCACACAGGAAGTGTTTGTGTTGAACATGCAGACGGAGTGCAATGGAATAGACAACACTGACTCACTGAAAGAAAAAAAAAAACGTGTCTCTACACTTTTTGCAAAAACTCCAGAAACGTACCTATACAATTTGCTGCAGCTTCCAGCTGAAATTACCAATAGTGGCAGTAAACACCAACAGCTTTGATTCATTTTATTCCTATTTGAAAAGTAATACATTTTCACAATTGCATCTAAGTCCTAAGTTACATAACCAGCTTCAAATGCATGGCTTTTCTGATATAGTAAACTTGCTCGATAGCTTGCAGTGCAGTCCACTTGGGTACGAGTCTTGTGAAACACGAGTCACGACACTCAATAAAAGAACTCAAAATACTTGTAGAAGCAAGATAAAATGGCATGGTTACTTCAGCAAATGCCTTTGTATCTTACTTAAAGCTAAAAAGCTATCTTTGCTTAAAGCTATCATTTAGGTTTAAGGTAGGTGGTACATTAGTTTCAAACAAGACAGAGCATTACATTCACATTCATCTGTTTCTGAGAAAATTGAATGTGCTTTTAGGGCCACTCAATGGACATTTCACTTTCTCGATCCGTATTTGCTTTAAAGGGACACTTTTACTTTTTTTTTTTTTTTTTTTTTTTTTGTGTGGAAAATGAGGATATTTTGAAGAAAGTTTCAACTGCTTTAGTGCAAATAAAGAAAGTCAATAGGGTCCAAAACTTTTTTTTTTTTTTGTGCAATATATTATTTTGTGCTTCACAGATGAAAATCATAAAGGTTTGGTACAACATGAGCTATCTCTCTTTAACAGCTGAAGTGGAACACAAACAATAGTAGCTAACAAGTTGCATCATGTATCACTGTTTGTATTATGCATCTGATTTCGGCCCATGTATTTGACCAGTGCTGTTCTTTTTGTCCTTAATCCTGCCTGGACATGCTGCTGCCTTCTTCATTAAGAGGCAGAACTGGCCGTGCTGAACACAGATGGGTGTCACCTCAGCCCAAACCCACTCAATAAAGCTATAATACGTCAAGATTACAGTCGGGCCCTTGGCTTGCCTTACAAAGAGAGTCAATAGCAGGAGAGCCTTTAGAGTGACAAGATAAGAGAAAAACACAAGAGAGATGGCCTGGACCAGAATAAATACTGCCTACTAAGAAGACAGAGGGTGAGAAAGACAATGATAGAGAGGGAAAGACACCACTATTTTATAAAACTACCAATTGAGGTATGCAAGAGGGGGGTAGAATGTAGCACAGGGGGCATGAACTTTGGACAGGAGCCCATTAGCTGGCAAATCAATCACTTGCAAAAATGAGGAGTTACATAATATTAGTTTTTTTTTATTGAGTTTTGGGATTATCTACAACTACTTAGTGTCAAGCACCAGTCAGCTAAAAGTGATGAAGTTTCCTGCACTACTACACACAGAGAGAGGCAAATAAATATCAGAGGACGATTTGAGGTAAACTGAACGTTTGGTGTGATTGTGTTTCTGACAGGAAGTTCCTGTTCCATTATGTCGTACAAGGCAGCAACACTTCACATGAGCAGCCAGAGGAACTGGTACTATCAAATATTAAACGTGACATTCAGTTCAGCATAAGCAAGGCTTATGAAAAGCACATTCACTCACTAGAGTCTAGAGAATAGAAATGAGTTTTAGCTGTTGCAGCACCCTCTCTTGAATGCATGAAAGCAGTCAAGACAACATGAAATGGTTTTCAAAATCCATTTTACTTCTGTAATGTAAAAGTAAGTAGGCTACATTTTAATGCAAAATTACATAATACAAGAAAAATTAAATTTTTTGGATAGTTTTTGAAAATATGGAAAGTCTTCCATTTTTTACAGGCCTTCCACTATCATTGGCATACATTTTTTTTGCATTTTGCCACCTAGTGGCAGTCATTGCCTGCTGCCTATTCACCATGGTAAAATGAATGAATAATGAATGTATGAACATATCCACACAAATAAAAAATTACAGCCTTTGAAATAAAAAAAAGTAGGATTTATTGGGCTAATCAGTTAAAACGATTATGTAACCATTAATATAATTATTCATATTTGCCCATTTTCCAGAAATGTTATCATTTTAATGCAATAATACTGGTAATTTTCACCTCACGCTCACAGTTTTAATTAGATTACATTCAATCCGGTATGTCGGTCCCATGCTGTCAAGCCGCAAAACTTCAAATTTTAACGTAACTGAAGCTCAGATTAGATCCAACAATACACATATGCAAATGAGCGTAACTCCACTCCGCTCCTGTACTACTTTCCACTGTAAATGAATGACTTCCGGTCTGTTGTTTGTTGGGAAAAGTGAAAAGGCAGCTTTAGGTCAAACATACAAAGCCTGTATTCACATTAATGTCGGGCTGAAACGATTCCCCCAATACCCATACAAATCTTTACTTTTCTGGCATTTAGAGATGCCATTTCAAAACCACTTTCCGCAATGTTTATACAGTCTTTCAATAAACTGCCAAAAAGAAATCAGGCCAAGAAATAGGTAACCTTGCTTTAAGCAATTCTAAATATAAAGTATTGATTATATTCAAGGTGCCTTTGCAATCACATACAACAAGACCACTAGACAGATAAAACGATAGATAGAACGATAGATAGATAGATAGATAGAACGATAGATAGATAGATAGATAGATAGATAGATAGATAGATAGATAGATAGATAGATAGATAGATAGATAGATAGATAGATAGATAGATAGATAGATAGACAGACAGACAGATATACAGACAGACAGACTGACAGACAGACAGACAGATATTTTGATACGTGTGTCACAAAGCAATTTCAGCCATCTTTAAATGATTAAGGACTGGGTCACAGTTCAGGGACAGCTCAGGGAAAGGAAGACCAAAAGAAAAACAGAAATTATGTTTATTAAATTTAGTGCTGCAGAGCTATGATTTGCTTTTCTGCTATTGCCTCTCTCTCTCTCTCTCTCTTTCTCTCTCTCTCTCTCTCTCTGCAGTGTGTGCCGCAGCAGACACATGACAAATGGCCTAAGAGACAAGAACTGTACCACAGCCTCTGGTGCAAGGTTACAAAACACACACACACACACACACACACACACACACACACACACACACACACACACACACACACACACACACACACACACACACACACACACACACACACACACACACACACACACACACACACACACACACACACAGAGTACAGTGCAGGATCAAAACAACATGGCACAATGCACAGACAAAGACACTCCCATTCAAACATTTGACGGTCTGTAATCAGATGAGTTCAATTCATCCATTATCCAAGATGTATTCTTACACATATTTGTTTGGAGAATTTAAGCACTTTTGTAAGGTTTTTGTTAGCACATTTACTTCATTTGGACTATTACTTACCAAGTTTTAATTGAACTTTGGCACTGTGGAGATGGTGCAGTGCTGTGGTCAGGAGTCAGGACGGATTTAGTCAAGTGAACTAGTAATGGAAGGGTGTTGATATTTACACCAGATTCACTCCACTTCTATCTCTGCATAAGCATTTAAAGTGCCCCCTATTATGCTATTTTATAGTGGTTCCTAATTTTGTTTTGGAGGTCTCCTAGGTTTACAGTACATGCATCCAAGTCGACAACACAAACTCATCCAGGCCTCAGCTATAACTACAGTGTTTGAGGGCAGGTCAAAATTGATATTGTTCATGGGTAGCTAATGAAAACCACAGGCTGAATGTATGCAAATTTGTTACATTGTTATGTAGGTTTGTAACAGGAAGTATGACTGGATTGCTGACGACTCATTTTTGTAGTTCAGACCCGATTATTTCTTTTGGGAGACAATAACAATAACAAACTGTTGTGCACTTCTCTAAAATCTAAGATATTTAAAACTTTGCCGACCTTTTACATTCACAAAGAGCTATATTACTGCATAATAGCATAATGGGGCACTTTAAACACACATTCACACAACAGCTGATATTTGGCAGTATAGCCAGTGCTAAAAAGTAAGCCAAAATATTCCCAAAAGGGAATCCAGACAATTAAACAGACAGCGAAACATTGGAAACTTAGAGTTACCATCTGTTTATGGACTGTCTCAACAGGTGCTGCTTTTACATCAAATCCACTATATTGAAAAGAAAATCACATTAGTTAGAGAAACAGGCAGAAAGAATATGGTTAGTGGGAGAGTAAGAACTATAGAAAGAACAACAGAACAAATTACAGCATGATAGATCAAATGATAGATAGAACGAATTAATGATAGAATGAATGATCAAACAAATGAACAATAGATTGAATGAATGAACAATAGAAAAAAATGATCGGATGAATGAACAAGAATGAACGGACAGGCAAGCAGGCACACAGATGGACGGATAGATAGATGAATGGACAGAGCTATATACAGTATAGATAGATAGATAGATAGATAGATAGATAGATAGATAGATAGATAGATAGATAGATAGATAGATAGATAGATAGATAGATAGATAGATAATTAATTAAGGGAACTCACTGTGTGTTCTTCAGGAAAAAGCAAGTCTATAAAAAGTTGTGTTAGATAATCTGAATTCCATTAAAGAAACCGTGATAATTAGACACGAAAAATCAAATGAAAGTGACGTCTCACTGCAGTAATCTTCAAAGGCCATCAAAGAAACACATGCATGTGTTTACATGTGTGTGTATATGAGCGTGTGTGTAGTTCGCACCACGGCAGAGCAGAATCAAAGCCACGGTGAAAGGTAAGTCTCTTCAAAGCCGGTTACTGTGTGCATCAGGCACGCTGTTTAATTAAAACGTCATTTAGGGAGAAGATCACGGCCTCTTTATCCCACACGCACAGCTTTGGCTCAAACAGGCGGACCAGAAAGCAATCATACTCTGTTCCAATTTGTGTTTATCGTGATGCTAATGCCATGTATGGATCAGCCAGAACAGCATTCATGAGGAACATGAGCCAGGGTGCCGGACTCACTTTGGTGTGGACTCATGCATATTCAGTGAGACTGGAACAAGATGGCCAAATAAATACAGAGAGAGAGAGAGAGAGAGAGAGAGAGAGAGAGAGAGAGAGAGAAAGAGAGAGAGAGAGAGAGAGAAAGGGAGAGAGGGAAGTGCATTTGTGTAGCAGGTTTGTTCTTCTACCCACACTGTATTTAACTAATCACACTCAATGCAACCTCATAAAATACTCTAATGATACATAGCTGCACTATTATCAAACAAGCCATTATATGATTTGATGAAGTTGTTTTTCAAATGACTGACAGTTCATTTTGCATTTTGAAATCTTCTTTCTCACAACATAAGCTTGTGCAATTTCTGCGTCACTAGTGGCACCAAACAGAATTGCAGTGGAATCTGTTTGTTTGAGCAGCCGACTAGATCTGAAGCAGCCGACTAGACCAGTATAAGGTGGAGGAAGATAACTCTAGAAAAAAAATGGTTGAGTTTGTTTTTCTCTAAGGGTGTGTTTATACTTAGTATAGTTCAGTTATCTCGGTTCTTTCCTGGTTCACTTAGCATTCACACTGTCATGTTTAACATCGAACCTGAACATACAAAAAAAAAAAAGAAAAGTTTTCGACGGAACTTAACGAACATCCAAAACAAGGGTGCTGGTATAAATGCGCTCATTGTATGTGCGTATATGATGGTGTTATTACCAGCTGAGAACTTACAAAGAACTTATAAAATGTGTACAAGAGTCAAAACAGCGGCAGGAGTTCCTCTATTGCAAACACAAAGGAAGATCTGCTGCAAGAAGATGGGATTCTGATGCCTGAACTGAACTGTGATGGGCAATATCGCGACTATGACGAGAAAAAAACGGTATGCTTGAGAAATCTGTCCTTTTTATGGTCGTATCTTGTGACATCACATCCTGTTTTAGGTTCATTTAGATGTCTTTGGTCCATGTTGTGTTGTGTTTGGTCCAAAGTTTGTTTTGAAGCGAACTAAGACTCACCTTTTTTAGGGGTCTCAGTCCGCTTGTTTGGAGTGCACCAGGGTTCGGATGGCAGCGTTCAGACTTATTCAAATGAACCACACTAACAGAGCATTTGCACCAGATTGTTTTAATCGAACCAAAACTGCCAAGTGTGAACGCAACCTAAAACAGACCTGCATAATTAACTGGACCAGTCTAAATGCACATATTTAGTGTAATTTTGTGCTAAAGGAGTGAAATTTATGATCAAATTTGACAGCTGATTTGGCATGCTAGTGCTGGAGATTTCAGTTTTTCATCATTTAAGTAGCAGGGTCGCCGTGATTTTGTTGGACATTCCTGCATCAACATGTTTTGATGATCAAAAATCAAAAATCAGATGGAAATGATATGTGAATAGGAATGGTGTAGAAGCCCCTAACCCATGTTGTAAGCCTAAACTT
The DNA here is from genome assembly GCA_021554675.1 of Leuciscus idus. Taxonomy (NCBI): domain Eukaryota; kingdom Metazoa; phylum Chordata; class Actinopteri; order Cypriniformes; family Leuciscidae; genus Leuciscus; species Leuciscus idus. The sequence continues at coordinate 22,641,120 of CM038626.1, forward strand.
GACATTAACTGTAAACCTATACCTCAAATCTGATTGGCTGATTTGAATGTTGTTCCAGGATTAACAAGGATGTTGATTCAGGAACATGTTCTACTTGGTGAAATGACGTTCAACCAAGTGGCTGTGCTTGGGGTTTTCACCAAAATGGCTGCCATGTAAAGTAATTTCCCCTATAAGGGACTTTGGGTCTTTAATTGATTGATTGATTGATTGATTGACTGATATTTTATACTATGTGCAGAATCACTTATAGAGCTTTAATTATAGGCAAAATAAGTTTTGTTTATGTAAGTTATACACAACAGGTTTCGATGTACTTTTAGAGGGTTACCAATAAAAGCTCCAAATCATTTCATTACTACCACTATTGGGACAACTCTGGAATCGTGCATATTTTCTCTAACACCAAGAGCTATAGTTCTTGTTGTTACACTCAACACTCAATATTGTGTCAGTGTTTCAGTGGTAATATTGTGTGCTCCTGCATTTTCTGTCGGCTGTTTAATTTCTGTGAATTGAAAGACTTAACTGGTGAATGATTCACTCATTTGAGTTTGTCTTATTCAAATGAATCACTGCAAATAAAAGACAAAGATTGTTGCAAATAAAGATTGTTGGAGTACGCTTTCAAAATGTTGTTTTTCACATTTTACTTGCTGTTTATTTGTAGTTATTATTATTATGAGTGAACATTGTTTCACACCAATTTATTTTCAGTTCACTTTTTCATTTCAGAATCTTTTTGACTGACAAAACTATAGTACCATCATTTTTTTTAAAGTACAAACAAATATTGGATGTGGAATATTTACCTACAATCCATTGACAACTAGCTTAAAATGCATCCCATCATTTGCCAGTGATGAAGATCTTTATTAAGATCAATGCCTGTAGCTTGTGAACAAGACATCTATTTCTGTGATAACTGTCAGGTAGAGAGATTTTATTACGGTTTTGTTTACAGTACCATACGTTTTAACCTAATTATCTTTGATATGTTGAGAAGAGCCACCGCACTGGGTTTGTCAGCACTATTATTGTGTTGAAACAGTATTTAACAGCTTGATTGTGATCATGCAGAGTTATGACCGAAAGTATGCTTTCAATCTGCCAGCTCCCCTGTGATCCTATCCGGGAAAAGACGGATTGCTTCTGTCGGTGAACACACAACACGGGGATACGTGGCTCCACACATGCTTGTGGACTCAGTGGAAATCAATGCGATTCTGTCTTTAATTACGAGACGAATAACTCTGTAACCGTGCAGGCATATTAATAATAGAAAAAGTCATCCAAACTCTGGAGCCATTAGCGCCTAGTGCGCTGGGGCTAATGCATCTTTTTAATAGGGTGCGGAAGTGTCATTGCTTATGGAGACAGGCATCCTCTAAGACCCTCGGCCCCTCCCTTTTCAAACCCTCTGATCTAGTGGAACAGGCATGAGCAGAATTTCTCCATTTCCATTTCCTTTTCTTAGTCTTTTTTTCTAGTATTAGAGCACACAAAGTGCATAGGCATTTAGCAGACTATTTTATCCAAAGAGATTTGCAATACAATTATAAGACGGACGATTCACCCAGAGCAACCTGGGGTTAAAGGGATAGTTCATCCAAAAATGATTTCTCTGTCCTCATTTACGCACCCTCATGTTGTTCCCAATCCCCCTTTCATGCTTCTTAAAATATTTTTTTTATGATTTAAAATAAGTGCAATTTCTTGTCTCTAATTCTCACCAAGGATGCATTTACTTGATAAAAAAATATAGTAAAAAGAGTTGATTTTTAGTCATGATTTTGTTCATGCGTTTAGGATTTTTGGACATCCTTTCAGGATATGTTTACACAACAACCATGTACTAAAAGTGGAAAGGTTTTTCCTTTGCTGTTTTTTTTTTTTTTTTTGCATACAGACGACAACGTTGTCAAAACGATTCCCGTTAACACGGATCCGAAAACGACTAAGAATGCTTTATTATTCATTCTTGCGTGAATATCCTTACATAACAAACATTTCATTTACCAGTATTTAATTCAAATTCAGGCTATGTTTTAGTTCTGACATATAGGTCAACTCAATCAATAACCAATAGCTTAGTTAGATTAAACAGTAAAAGATATCCAGCATACAGATGAGACCTACTTTTATAAATATCAACTTATTATTTCTCAGATAGAAAAATCTATTCAATAATCCCCTTCTTTTTGGTGCTTGACCACAGTGGACACTAAACTGACCTTGAATGGAAAAGAACTGTGTGGTCTCCTTTTGTGTTTCTCAAAAAAATTACATTATATGGACTTGGATCAAGGCCAAGGGTGAGCATTTTTGGTGAATTATTGTTCTTGCACAGCGGTGGTGACTCTTGGATCAACCTGGTTTTGAACCTCAACCCTGCAGTTACTGGTCAACTTCAACCAGTACACCAAACCACCACTTGTTTGGTATGCACTTACTGTACTTTCAGTACAGTAGCTCACCTCCCAACCTTTTGAGCACAAGCCTAAAAATTACATGCTGAAAATACAATAGTTGCAGTTCATAAACCTTCATGAACAGAGGCATAACACTGGTCTCTTTTAAAAACAGATACTTTCTTTATAAATGAGCATGAGGAGATGATAATGGCAAGCAAGGATGCATAAACCATGCAGTTGAATTGTGAGGTATGAGGTAAGACTTCAGATGAACTGTCCATAAATTTGGTTTCTCTTCATCTAGGGGCTTAGTGACAAAAATGAAGTGATGAATTAGCATAGGCATATTCATTTTTATTATACTGCCCATGGCAAGCAGAGCCCCCAGTGGCACTTACACATTTCACAAAGCAGTTAGGGGGCGAAGCGGGTTCTCTGACACACACTCTCACAGTATGAATATACCTCCTCTGGACACATCATCTGAATTTCACACTCACAGTGGAGTCACTTCCATATTCATCGCTTGCATTCATTTGTTCCACGTGAGAGCATGCAGTTTCTCCTACTGAGGCGGCCAAGTTTCCCACTCTCTCTGTTTTTGCAGTTGTTCATCTTAATACATAGATTCATGTGCAAACTGTTATCCAGATTGAGATGTGAGGCAGTGGTCACAGCTACTGGCACCATGCTTGATGACTGATGGTCACATGCCCAGAAATGCAAAACGCTTTATACTTCACAGTCTGTCAATCAAGCCATTGATAACTCAGCAAAAAAAGAAAAAGAAAATAAACTTCCCTTTTTCAGAATACTGTATTTTAAAGCTAATTTTGTAAAATCCAAATAAGTTATACAGATCTTTATTGGAAAGTGTTCAAACAATGTTTTTCTTGTTCAAAGAAATATAAACTAGTTTTTGTACATGCACCTGTGGAAGAGTCCTTAAGAGGCTAACAGTTTACAAGCGGAAGAAAATTAATGTCACAGTTCCAATAACTTAAAACATTAGAGAGACCTTTCTTGTGTGTTCACTATTCACTGCTCCTAAAGTGTGTGCACTAACTTGGATGGGTTCAATGCAAAGGATGAATTCAGAGTATGGGTTACCATACTTGGCCTTCACATGTCACTATCACTTTCTACTGACACCAGAGGCCTCATTTCTAAAACGTGTGTACATAAAGTTTTGATCTTAGAGTGTGCGTAAAATCCACACCAACGTTCATGGTTATCCACCTTATTCCCATGCCCTATGACGCTTTGCACGAATTATGGGTATAACTTCCGTTAAAGGACAATTCCGGTATTTAACACTTTGAGTCTATTTTGAAGTTTGTTTTGAATGAACAAGAGTGGTGGACAAAGACATTTTGACAATGGTTCCTGTCTCGACTTTTTGACTATTTTAGATTTGCCCATGACCGCTTTAGAATGGGAGTCTATGGCCATGCACAAACATGCCCTTAAAACAACCCTTAACGTTCGTTTTCAAAACTGTTCAACTCACCGAGTGGTTAGTGGTGTTCGTTGATATTCCAAAACAAGTAGCGTAGCGAAATACAGTTTCTGTCGTGTTTTATTTGGCATTTTGTAAAATCCCATTGATTTCCGTTGGAGGACTCATTGCTCGTTGATATTACTGCGCTACCGGAAACGGAAAGGGGGCTGTTTACATTTGGTTGTAGTCTTTTCGGTCTTTTCGCTCGGTTCTCTGACTCTCGGAAGGCTAGTGTGAGCAGAGCAACGGAAGTTGCGGAAGAGCGGAAGTTTATTCGCGGTTGTGAGGTATCTGAAAAAATAGGTCCACTATAGAAAAATAAACGGATTGAAATCATACATTGCGCCGATATATTTGTTTTTAACCCTCTGGGGACCAAAAACGCGCCCGCGCGTTTTGCTCGTTTTTTTTTTTAGCAATGAAAAATAAACACAAAATGCTCTGTTAATTTTGATCTTTCATTTTCGTGTAATACATCAATCGATCCTGTTCAGTTTCAATTTTTTTTCTGTATACTCACAATACAAATAAAGTGTTTTGCTTTTTGACAAATAAAGAAAAACTAACATGATGCTATTTCTGCCTTCTCTCTGTCAGTAAACTCCCATTTGAAATGCGTTCGAAAATTATCTATAACTCCGCGAAAATTCAGTCAAACAGGCAAACAGACCCACGGGCATAAAGCTTGAGATCGCAGCTTTTAAATGAAGTAATTTATATAAAAAACAAATATTATCAGCTTCTGTAATCTGTATAAAAAGAGAGCGACTCCAATCGAGCTCATTACGAGCCATTCAAAAGTAATTTGACCACGCCCCGGAGAGCGCGTGCTATTCAAACGCAAATTCTGAGAACCATTTCAGTCTGTGAAACGCCCCCACATCAGCTGTAAACAAAGAGGCATAATATAGCCTACCTTATGGAGAAAATTTTCCGTGCTGATATGAGGAGCAGATCCCGCTGAGGAGTGAGGTAGGCTAAGTTATCCTTTCTCAAGTGTTAATGTGGAATAACGTTATGGAATAACGTTGTAGGCTTATGTAAACAAAAAGATGAATCGCGTTTCTATAATATGAATCGCGTTTCTGTGAGATGAATGAAGGGTACATATTTGTAAAGACTGTTTAGCCTAAATATGAATCGCGTTTCTGTGAGATGAATGAAGGGTACATATTTGTAAATACTGTTTAGCCTAAAATGAATCGCGTTTCTGTGAGATGAATGAAGGGTACATATTTGTAAAGAGTGTTTAGCCTAAATATGAATCGCGCGTCTGTGTGTGAAAGAATAAACTGCTTTTACAGTTACAGTTACTGCGTTACAGTCAGGCGAAGTATGAAAGACAACATTTTGTTGACTAGATTTGGGTACAGTTTTTACTGTAGAATATACTGTCACATCAAATAAGCTTTTCTGCTCATATATATAAAATACTATTTTGTCAAAAATAAAGTCATAGACTAAGATGTTCCAATGTTGGCTATATTCAAACTAATGAATACATATGATAAAATGTAGGCCTATAATCTTTTTTTTTTTTTTTTTTACAAAGAAAGAGTACTTTTTTGCAGAAATATTGCTGAAATTGTAATTATTGTTGTAATTGTAACCTTTTTAATAAAATAGCAAAACATATTTACAAGATAGATGTAAGCAAAATCTTAAATGGTCAATATAAGTCTTCTTCAAAATATATATTTTGTCCTTGCATTGTGGCTCAGTCAGTGTCACACCTGAATGAATGGCTAATTATGCAGAGTGGGTGGGACTAAGGTGTAAACTACTCCTCCCCCTCGCATATTGGCTTTCCAAGCAAAACCTGTTTTACACCATTTAAATCAATGTATTTTTTTTTGTGAACGATAAAGCAAGACTATTTTCACATAATTTTGAAGCTAGAACTGAAAGGGACAACATCCATTAGTCAAAAGTCTTGTGGGCACATATTTTGTATGAGTTTTGTGGTCTTATTTCAGCAACTTTCATTTTAATTTTTTTAAATAACCACGCATAAACATTATTCTCTTAAAAATACAAACATCTACATACATGTTGCTCGCATATTATGGTAGGCCTGTTTGTGCTATATAGAGTGAATTTACACCTTTGCCATTAACATGTTTATAAATAACTGAAAAAAGCACAAATGTCAGAGCATGTCAGAACATCTCAAGGGCCCCAAAAACAGCTTGGTCCCCAGAGGGTTAATCATCAACGAACACCACTAACCACTCGGTGAGTTGAACAGTTTTGAAAACGAACGTTAAGGGTTGTTTTAAGGACATGTTTGTGCATGGCCATAGACTCCCATTCTAAAGTGGTCATGGGCAATTCTAAAATAGTCAAAAAGTCGAGACAGGAACCATTGTCAAAATTTCTTTGTCCACTGCTCTTGTTCATCCAAAACAAACTACAAAATAGACTCAAAGTGTTAAATACCGGAATTGTCCTTTAAGCTGTAAACAATCAGTGAACGCAATACGTTAAAAAAGTATCACAATGAGATTACATTAATCGGGAGCATGTCTATGTTCCCACAGCCCTATGTTCCCACAGCCCTATGTTCCCACAGCCCTATGTTCCCACAGCCCTATGTTCCCACAGCCTTATGTTCCCACTGCCCTAACCCTAACCCTAACCCTAACATACCTAAACCTACCCCTCACAGGAGGGAGACTTGTCTGGGATGTTATTGGGCTATCCCTGTACCAGCACAAGCACTAAAACTTACCCTTCATAGGGGACTAGGGCTTAATTAGTTAACATACCTAAACTTACCCCTCACAGGAGGGAGACTTGTCTGGGATGTAATTGGGCTATCCCTGTACCAGCACAAGCACTAAAACCTACCCTTCATAGGGGACATAGTTAAATGAGAGAACATAGGACTGTGGGAACATAGGGCTGTGGGAACATAGGGCCTAATTTTCAACATTTTCAGTAAAAAAAAAAAATTCTTAGAAATGTGGGAACATTGGGCCGTGGGAACATAGGGATGTGGGAACATAGGGCTGACCCCCATTAGTCTACTCACCCTTCAACCATTGAACATTAAAAGGACATTTAAAAGTGTAAAAGCATCAACAAAGTACTTTCAACAGACAAAATAACCCCAAAAGAGCGCAATAACGGATGGGTTAAATATCACTGTAGTAATATCTGTATTTGCCTTAATCTAAAATGTTCATTAACTTCAGCATTACGTGATACTATTTCAAAGTGATTTCCGTCATTTTGACAAATTATAAAATGCATTTACCTGTGAAAACAAACCTGGAAAGAGACGTGAGGATTTGAGGAGAATAACGAGAGATTCTTTGTGCATTTCAGTGAATTATTAATGGAATATATCGTAAATTAAATTTGCGAGAACAGACCACAAATGTGCAGTATATGTTGTCCTTTTTCATACTTTTACAGTGGATTGCAAAGGGAAAAAAGAAAATAATCACGAGGAAAAGAAAGAACGTTATTCTCATGATGTCTGAAAATAAATCATGAAGGAAAATGGACAGCTCTTCCAGTCAAACTGACAGATCAGCTTTATTTGTAGGGCAACCTTATGATTTGAAATGATTCGTTTCAGCCTTTTTGAATGGATGTTCCCCAAACCGGAAGTGCCACCCATAATTCAAAACGCAGTAAGGTCGTCAGGAATAAGGTGGATAAAAACAGTCTTTGACGAGGAAAAGTGCATATCGCCATGGGAGGATCTGAGCAGATGTATGCAATTTTCCTTGTGGCAGAGAGTCGGAGAGCTCCAGGTATTTAGAAATCTAAGCAATTCTTGCCTATCACTAGCCTGGAAATCCAGACCTAAATCTGAAAGATGAATGGTCTGGCATCGACTAATGAAAATCGGCCAGCTCGAGGGGCGGCACCAAGCATGCATTTAAAAATCTCACTGCACGCAATTGGATAACACTACGACCAATCACAACAAGCCCCATACGCTTAGCTTCCAGGGCAGCTAACTGGTAGATTAGACTCTTGCCGTATCCGGTCGGCAAAACAGCAAAAACACCCTTCTTGCAAAGGAGCGCCGTCTTCTGTTCCTCTTTTAGATAAAAAGCCAAGTATAACTCGTTCATTGTAGCGGCCAAAGCCGTTTCAAACAACTGGTTTTCATCCATAGCCATCTTGCAATGTTTACTAATTACTTCGATGTCACAGCGCTGTTGTCATCTGTTTAGCTCGCTTCTGGCCCGCCTATATCAGATAACCCGATGTGATTGGTGCAGCTCGGATACAAGAGCATATTTAATGAGCATCATTACTCAACGTCAGAGTAAACTCGCTGAGCAAATTCAACTTGTGCTCTCGCGAGAACTCTGTATTTCCAGGGTAGCCTCTCATCATTCTGAAGTATAGAAATTGGATGTTGACTGGTGCTCTTTTATATGTTAATGACATTAATTAGGAGGCGTTTACAAGATGGACATCTGAAATCATTCAGCTGCGTACAATTTCACGATCATTTGCGATTTATAGATTTCACATCTGGACAAGAGGTGTACGCACATTTTGTAATGTGAAACCACATGGCCCCCAGAATTGTTTGAGAACCAGCAAATACCTTGGTAGTGTAATGTTTGGCTGCAGTAATACACATGACTCAGGAGATTCAGAGAAACAAACAGTATTAAATAATAAATCCAAGGAAAAACTAAAAGAATGCAACCATCAAACATAAGCGGGACCAAACCAAGAACAGAGGAAACCAAGTGCTTAAATATACAGATAATGAGGGAAATAATGAACAACAGGTAAACATAATATGTAACTAAGAGAACAAACCAGTGAACAGACTTAGGGGCTGTTAACACGACACCATTTTCACCTAAAAAATATATGCATTTTGGCCGTTCTTTTACACAACGTTCTTTTGAAAACGGTCTCCGTGTGAACAACAAAAATGCAAATCTCTGAAGACTATGACAATGACGTACGTGTTGAATCTATAGTGTTTCATTGCCATCAAATGGCCTAGCAGCAGAATACAGGGATTTTAGTCGTTTTCGTGGATCTGTGTGAATGGGGATCGTTTTGACAATGGTGTCGATTGTATGCGGAAAACTTCTCCGTTTTAAGCATATCGTTGTCGTGTAAACGTACCCTTAAACATAACCTTGAGAGGTGGAAGAGTGGAGTAACATCTCATAGCAACAGCTGGAAAATATTTCTCAAAATATATATATATATATATATATATATATATATAGAGAGAGAGAGAGAGAGAGAGAGAGAGAGAGAGAGAGAGAGAGAGAGAGAGAGAGAGAGAGAGAGAGAGAAACAGAGAGAGAGATTGATATATAAAATACCCTGATTGGTATTCCACAATGTCTAATGTCTAACACTATTTTTTTATACTGAATTGTGATCGTTCTCGTCTTCCTTGGATACATTTAACCATTTATATTGTGTTGATACTTTTATGCTTTTAAGCATTTAATTTACACAGAACTAAAGCATAACATTTAAACTTACATAAAACACAACACAATTTTGCTGCTTAGTAAGCATTGCTATTCCTTCAAGAAATGCTTTATAGTTCTCCATGCTTCTTACCAGTCCTTGATGTAATATATCACATTCATCCATTTGTATGTTGGTATATTTTCTAGAAGAAGATTAAATACTTCATATTCGTAATTAATATTAATTAATTCTGAGGCTAAATAGGCTAAAAAACCTCAAGCTTCATTAAAAGTATAATTGAAGTAACGTGGAAATCAAAAACAACCTCTAATGTATACTGTATAACATACAAACACAATTAGACTCATTAACAATACTTCACCACTAATTGCACTGTAATGGAACACAAAAGGTACATTTTTGAATAATATAAATTTGGCAATCCTAGTCCTCAATGACTTCCAGCATATACTTTAAAAAGTAATAACTCCAGACCATTAAAAAGCCCATAAAAGACATATACAAATGAAGGGCAACCACATCTACTGTAAAAAAGTAGTTTTTCCATAAAACCAATGGCTGGCGAACTTTAACATTCTTAGCTGATCTCTGCATAAAGAGAATGCTTTCATATTTTCAGCCTCAAGGACTTTCAGAGAAATCTGCTTCTGAGATAATGGCACTGAGAATCAGTACAGTAAGAGGGTTTCGATAGACCAGTATTTTAGCAAAGGGTGAAAGAGAGTATAAGAGCCCATCTGCATTAGTGTAGACCCATGAGGCCAACAGAGTTAAAAATTACTGCATAGTCGGCTGAAAAATTTATATAACGTATGGGGCGATATAACTTTTGTCACGCGCTGGCAAGACGTGATAATCCGCAAAAGATGCCTGAAGCAGAAGAACGATAAAATCACATTTAATAAACATCAGTTACCATACATAGCATGAAACGTTAACAGCAGACCAAGAACAGAAAATAACTAAAGGTATAAATACACAGGATGACGAGGAACAGGTGAGACACTAATCAATGAAACAGTAAATAACTTTGGAAACCAAGGAAACAGGAACTAAACACACAGGAACTAAACACAGGCAATAAAAGACAAAAGAATATCAAAATAAAAGTTCATTAACAAAGACAAGGGAATTGTTTGAAAAAGTTTTGAAAAAAAGACAAACATGATTAGCAGTTTTCTTGTTAACCCTTTATAATTCCTGTCTACTCCAGTATTGTTTGATTCAATACACAGACTTCATGATGGACCCTGATAGAAGCGATATATTCCAGAGCACCATGTTCTCTTCACCAAGTTCACACCCCTCTCTAAGACACACACTCTGCGGCCCCTTCTCCATTCCAGTGAGCTCACTAAATAAAATGCAACCAAATGCTCCCTTATTTCTCATACAGCCTACATCCAATTATATGCAGCTGCATTTTTGATTTATACAAAACTAGTGAAAAGGCATTCAAATGAGTTCTGTCATGTCCAGACCATCAGAATCACAACCACATATTTGGGTTCACCACCTCTGAAACCCAAGTTAACCCCAAGACCATCCTCTACCCTCATGCATATAAAAACAACAACAACAACAACAATTAGATTTTTAATGAAATAACAAAGCACAAATTAGATGAGGTTGTCGCACCAGCAGACATATCTGCATTCCCAGCTTCCTGTCAACCAGCCATGACATTATGGTGTATAAAATAAAAAAACTGGAGTGCAGATCTGCACAGTCACAAATCCCAAAAGATTCCATTCGATTTTATGCAAATGCACTGAAGTCTGGACACGTGTGTCATTGTTTTAGTTTATGAGTTAACCAGAACCTTAAAACAAACTGACAGGCAAACAGACTCCGTTCTACAGGACTACACTGTCCGCTAGTTCTTATCGACCTAGTATTGACACGTCCATAACTGTTGGCAATGATAGATATGAATATTGATGATGTGTGCTTAATGAAGCTGTAATTCCACATGTATGTCTACACATGACGCAATGCTTACGTCAATGCAAAGGTCGTTGAGTTTCAGATGTGGAAGTGATAGCAGGTGCTGCCTTTCACAGTGTGCCCCGTCAACCTCATCTCATGGATGTTATGTAAATAGCACGGTACATGTCCAGTTGACCAAGACAGAAAAATCACATAATGAAAGAAAGTAAACGCTATTTCCCTGTTACTTAGTTGCATACTATTTGAGCTTAGTATAGTTAGTATACTCTTTGAGCTTGCACTCTTGTACAGCCATTGCCAAAAGCACATTAATTTTGTGTTTTGCACAAGTCTGCTACTTCAGTATTTGTAGATTATTTTTTCACGTTTCAATTGTATACTGGGAAACCATAATAAGCACTTCACGTTTTAATGGTTATTATTGGCAAAAACATTCAATATGCAAAGAGTCAATATTTACAGTGTTGACCCTTCTTGATTCATAACCTCTGCAATTCGCTCTGGCATGCTGGATATCAGCTTCTGCTGCCAAGTCCTAACTGATGGCAATCCATTCTTGCCTTATAACTGTTCGGAGTTGATCACAATTTGTGGACTTCTGCTTGTTTACTTGCCTTTTAAGGACTGACCACAGATTCTCTATGGAATTAAGATCAGAGGAGTTGCCTGCCCACGGATCCAAAATTTCAACGTAATGATCTCAGAGTCACTTCATTATCACTCTTGCCTTGTGACATAGTGCTCCATCATGCTGTAAAGTGCACAGATCATCACCAAATTGTTCTTGGATCGTTGGGAGAAGCTGCTCTTGCAGGACGTGATACCATTGAGTGCTTTTGGGCAAAATTGGGAGAGAGCCCACACCCTTGGATGAAAAGCAACCCCACACATGGATGTCTCAGGATGTTTCACTGTTGGAATGACACAGGACTCATGGTAGCTTTCATCTTTTCTTCTGTCCCAATCAGTCGGAAGGGGGTTTAATCAGAGAAAATAACTTTGCACCAGTATTCTTCTGTCCAATCTTTGTACTTCTACCAGAAAGACTCGGGAGATAAAATGATGTAACGAAGCATACATTTATTGACAGCCCAGCAAGCATTATAAAGTTCTTTGGCGTAGGCCCCATTCATAGTTCGTAATCCGAGGGTAGCGGATCTGCATCTCCTGCCTGAAGACGAAGGCAGGGGCGCAGCCGACCCCCCTGGAAGGTATGGACAGGACCATCCTGGTGGTGGTGGGGAGGGTGGAGGTTGTTGTCGCGTCGGCATCTGCGAACTCAAACATGTGTACTGTAAGTACCGATCTTTTATACAGAAAGTATAAAGACGTGATTGGATAGAGATGAAAGTAATAAGTGATGTAGTAATTAAGTCTTCCTGGCAGAACTTAAGCTAAAGCTTTCATTTCCTGCATAATTTCAGGCCAAAACATCCCTGGTGCTGACTGGGCACTCTGGGACATCCTGAAGCCTTCCTTACTGCACTTTTTCACCTCTCTCCTTCAGCAATTTCCTTGCATGTGAGGCTATTTTGATGCAACGCAATGATGGCTGCACGTCTTTCTTTGGAGGTAACTATTGCTTGTCACGGTTCAGGGTGCTTTATCGGCTTCCCTGTTGTCTGTGTTGTCCTGTCATTTTCTGCAGCTCGTGACCTGGGCAATCAGCGCTGATTCTTCAGCGCTGGTGTGTGCAGATCACGAGCTGATTGCCCTCACCTGTTGCTCGTTCCCTTTCTCCCTTATATTCTCTGCTGTGTCTGCCCCTTGTTGTCAGTAGATTTCGTGCTGTTGTTTCATGTACGGTTGTACCTGTGCTCTGTGTCTTTTACATCCTCCTTCTGCTGCTGTGCTCAGGACGCTTAGACGAGGAGCCTTTCAGCTGGCCGTGTGCCCGCTATCCTCAGTCTCGATCTGACTGACGCTCTGACGTCCCGTTTGGGCATTGCACCTGAGGTGGTCTCCACAGCCTGTGTCCGCAGGGTTCTGTACGGACGGCTCTGGAGTTGTTACACCAGCTTTCTGTTTGTGTGTGTGTGTGTCACTACACACGTTGGATGTTTATTGGATTTTTGTTGTGCCAAATAAACTGTCGCACTATCCTCTGCATTTGAGTTCTCTCTTTACGGACCTGACATTGCTAACACAAGAAAACAATGACTGGAAGCACTTCTTCCTTAATTTTATAGCAATCAGCCTGCTCTTATAATCCAATTAGAAGGATAGAGTGATTTCACCTGACTAGTACTCATTCACACTTTCCTATGTGCTGATAAAAAGTTAAAGCTGCCGTCGGCAAGTCTGGCAGATTGGGTCGATTAGCCAAAATTTTGAATGTTTACAACTCTCATGCCCCTCCCCACTACCAGCGAGCACCCTCCCATCGAGGTCGTGCTCGTCAGTGCGTCACTGTGCGTGTGTACCTGATTTTCTGTGAACGCGTCCGTCTCTTCAGCATCTATCAACACCATGGACTCGGAGGTAGGCTGCCCTGGCTAATCTATCCATAGATAGCAATAACCGAGGAATTGGAAGCTTGTTAGTAGATTTTCTCTCCGCCATCACGCTTCATGCAATCTCCAGGCGAACTTCAGGCGTGGCGTGTGCATGTGATATTAACGTGCGCGAGTGAGGGGGGATCTGTGGCGTGTGCACGACCTGTGATTGACAGTCAGATCTCACACCCCCCTGCGCTGATTGGACCTGATGAAGCGGGAGCGCTGGATTTTTGCAAAACAAATAACACGCTCCAGGTGGAGTTAGAAGCTCGGGTTTTTTTCTAAAACCACCTTATTTATGTTGTTCTGTCGGATTATAGTGTCGATTACACTGAATATGATCAAAAAAATGTTGCCGACGGCAGCTTTAAGTGAAATGAGCTGGTCATTTGTGTCAGGGACAAAAAACTGTTAGATTTGGGTTAATCTTAATCAGAGTAAGTTGACATGTAGATGCAAAGTTAATTAGTATAATGTCTAAAGTGGACTATCGAAATAAAGTGTTACCAAAAAATTATTTTTCATATATTTTACATCATTGCAGTACCTCTCTTCCCACACTCTGTTTTGTTCCTGTTTCTATGATGCCACTCCTTCCAAAAAGCTAAATTTGCTCTGATTGGTCAGCTGGATCAGTGTGTCATGATTGGTAAACCTCTTTGGTGAAATATCATGCCCCTTCCCATAACCACGATTTTCAATACACTACTAACACAACTCATCCACGTCTCGCTCCTATTTTTTGCATATGCCTTGGGCGGGAATTATTTAAATGAGGAATATTGTAACGTGTACATTCCTGAAAGAAAACTCAAGACTACAATCAAGGCATTTCAGGGAGTTCAGAAACATTTCTTACATAGAAACACTGTGCTTTGTAACTTCGCAGACCTGCTCAAACAAAAACACTAATCAACTAATCAACACTAAACAGCGAAAAAAAAAAAAAAAAAAAATCTCCAGTAGGACCATTATTTAAATATTGTTTCACAAATATTTGTAGGAAAATGTATACTAGAAGTATCTTGTGTGAATATGTTAGGGATGCATTACATGTTATATAAATATTTAGTTCTCATAAGGCAATGCTTTCATGTTATTGGCAATATTTAAATTCTATACCATACTAAATAAAAAAATAAAAATACACTTAAAAAAACATGCAGATGCTATAAATGAATTTAGACATTATAACATTATAATATGCAATATTTTAAAAAAATATATTCATATTTATATTTGCTTAAGATTTAATTTAACACTGTTATTAAATTGTCTTTAAAGTTTTGAAAGACAACTTGAGTTAACTTGAGGGTTAGATGATAAAGGTAAGGTAGGGAAAATGAGAATGACCGATTAAGTATCCAGTATCGACTGAAAATATTGTAATATTAGCAGATAACCAAATATCGAATATTCAGATACTGAATATCAAGCTTCCCTAGCATACATTTTTGGTTATGAGTAAAGCCCTTTTTTGGTAAAAAATAAAGTATTTAAATAAGACCATCACAATACAGCAGTTCAAAGGAAAGAGCCTGGGCATCTCAGTTACAGTGGCTTCAATGCATCAATGCAGTGCACAGAAAGACATTGCTGATTGGGATCAATAGCTGTCCTCTCTCTCAATTAATCCATCTGTTATTCCACACCATTAGCAGAGATCATTCAATAAGAAATAGATTTGTTCATGCTCAGTGTTTAACTAATAATATTGTAGGACTGAAAGAGAAAAAAGGAGAACAGAAGATGCTGATCTGTATATTGGTGTTGTAAGCATGAAAAAAAATGGTAGAAACAAATCCTTACCAAACAACCCATGATAATCATCAGTAAAAAAAAAAAATGAAAAAAAGAGATGAATTGTAAGGCTTAAGTTGAAATACCACTGCACTGTTGATTTACTAAATAAAAAAAAAAGAATATGATTATTTATACATCTGTCCATTAATCTTCCAAATACTTACACATTCACACTCAATCATATTCACAGGCATTTTAGGGCGAATTCCAAACAGCGTCCTTAAAGGGCACTTCTGGGGATGCCATTTTTAGGGGCATTCCAAACAAAAGTGAGCAACTGAATTCCTTCACAAAGGGCTCTTCCACAAGTCTGTTTGCGAAGGGTACATGTGATGGTCACTTCAAGGAAGTAATTTTAGAGTTTCTGGTCATGTGACCCAGGGTGGCAAATCTTTGCAATTTATTTTAAAGCTTCTGTAAATATTATCTAGTCAAAAATCAGCACAGCTTTTGAAGTATGCACGTGCATATATATAAGGGAACCCCCGGAGTATGACCTAATAGTAGTGATGGCAATTTTAAAACACTGCTTCATGAAGCTTCAAGGCTTTTACGAATCTTTTGTTCCGAGTCAATGGCTCGGAGCGTGTATCAAACTGCCAGAGTCACGTGATTTTAGTAAATCAGGCTTTCGAAACACTACGAAATTTCAATGGATCACCACTGGGGGGCGATGATCTCTGTCGATCCATGAATCATGAGGAGTCACTAATAATACCAATGAACAAGTGTCTGTGGGTTTTACCTGATCTCTGATCAGTTTTATACATTTGTTTTAATTAGACATTTGTATAATTCAAATGTATAATGGTAGTTAATAGTCTTATGGCGCTTTTCCATTACCAGTACCGACTCGACTCGACTCGACTCGGCTCGGCTCGGCTCGGCTCGCTTTTCGCTCCGTTTTCCATTGCAGATAGTACCTCCACAATAGTACCTGGTCGTCATAGCGACGCCGCAGGAAACTGCTGTGACTTAAAGGGATAGTTCACTTTGAAATTAATTTTTGATATGTTTTAGCTTACCTGAAGGGCATCCAAGATGTAGGTGTCTTTGTTTCCGCAGTAGTTTCAATTTTGATATTTTTAGGTCAAACCGTTCTTGTCTGTCAGTCATATAATGCAGGTCGATGGTCACTGTCTCAAAACACAAGCACAGAGTCCAAATTAAAACAATTCCCCATCGTCCAAATAAAACAATTCCCCATCATAAGTACACATTGATGGCCTAAGACACGAAACGAGCGGTTTGTGTGAGAAAACGAACAGTATTTATATCGTTTTTACCTCTTGTAACCACAGCCACGTCCAAGTGATCTGAGGGCGCGGGCGCTTCGGTCTGCGCAAGTGCCGGAAGTGATCTCTCGCGCCTGTACGTCACTCATTGTTTACACAGAACAGAGATTGTAGGTAAGACGGCTAATAGAAATGGTACTAATTTGCGCTTATCCGGGATGTTTCAACCGTCGTAAAAGAAAACAATTACGTATGCTCGCGCGAACTCATCCGGGAGTGGTGTTTTCGCGAATTTCCAATTTATGAGCCTTCTCTCTTGAAGTTATGGTTGATCGCTCTTCGGCTGGATATCAACACACCCATAAACTTACTAAAGTTGAGGAGGGTCTGCAGCGATCATTTTTCCCCTGATGATTTTATAAACCAAGGAGTGGATCGCTTAGTACTGACATCATCAGCTGTGCCTATGATGTTTTCGAATCCAACGGAGGTATGTGAACAACGTCTTTGTATGTCCTTTCTATTTGTAAAGCTGACAACATATGCTCTCCACTTCTGTTGGCATCTCACAACACTTGCTACAAGAACACCACCAATTTTGAAGAGATCTCTGTCTCTCTGAGGCTTGAAGACGTGCTGCTGCAGCGGATGCTTCCTCCATCGCTCTGAGTTCTTGATCTGTGTATTCTGGTTCAAATAAATATGGTTGTGAAAAAAATTCAACGTTGTCTGTTGATATATCGAAATCGTCTTCCATTGCGATTTCCTGTATATCTAAATAGGTTTAGATCTTCACAGTGAAAGGTAACACTTCCGAAATCTCTGTGTAAACAATGAGTGACGTACAGGCGCGAGAGATCACTTTCGGCGCTTGCGCAGACCGAAGCGCCCGCGCCCTCAGATCACTTGGACGTGGCTGTGGTTACAAGAGGTAAAAACGATATAAATACTGTTCGTTTTCTCACACAAACCGCTCGTTTCGTGTCTTAGGCCATCAATGTGTACTTATGATGGGGAATTGTTTAATTTGGACGACGGGGAATTGTTTTAATTTGGACTCTGTGCTTGTGTTTTGAGACAGTGACCATCGACCTGCATTATATGACTGACAGACAAGAACGGTTTGACCTAAAAATATCAAAATTGAAACTACTGCGGAAACAAAGACACCTACATCTTGGATGCCCTTGAGGTAAGCTAAAACATATCAAAAATTAATTTCAAAGTGAACTATCCCTTTAATCTTTTACGTGAGATGCGCGGGACACACCCGCTACCCACACACACAGGACAATGGAGGAAATCGAGTGTATGCTGTTTTTGGATGTTTTTGTTTTTGTTTTTGCTGTTTTTTATTCAGGATACTCCGTCTGGCGCGTGCAATGATGACGCAGTGAATAGTGACGATTCTCTCTGACCAATCAGCAGTCTGCCGTGTTTTCACATCACATTTTAGTATCGCCTCAGCTCGCCTCAGCTCGCTTAGAACCTCGCCGGAGGTGGTACGAAAAAAAGTACCTGGAAGCAGGTACAGGTACAACTTTTACACAGTGGAAAACCAAACAGAGCCGAGTCGAGTCGAGGCGAGGCGAGCCGAGGCGAGCTGGTACTGTGTAGTGGAAAAGCGCCATTATTGGCCTGTTTATCTGAGCCATTCATAGAACAAACAAAACAAACCCTGACAATTGATAAAATAACATATATACACTTGATAATCTTATTAGATGGTAAATTAGTTGGTAAAATCATCGCGTCACTGCAGCTGCCATTAGAAGCTCCAGTTCCTATTTCAAATATGAAATTTAATCGTAAACTTGGCCAACAATTTTGGAGAAGTCATGATGTTTCTTCATGTTTCCCCATTCAAAGAGATAGGAGCTACACTTGCATGCCAGGCGTTTCAAAGATGGCCGCTCAGTGAAAGTACTTGTCTTAAAGGGTCTTTGGTTGGGATCAATGTGGAATAGCTAAATGGGCACAGGCACAAGGGGGACGGCAAAAGAGAGAGTGAGAGAGGGGTCATTAGTCCTCCATATTATCACGCAACACACAAATGGTTGGGAGTGTCACCGCCCTCTCCATCACCCACACTCCTCGCTGGCTTTCTTCACACTGTCACGGCTGTAAATCAGCAGGAGTAAAGCTGAAAGCTGGAGTGCACCCAGAGGATCTATGGGCTCCACAGGGGAGATTTTCATTAGCACTATTGGTTCCTCTATAAACATTATGTCTTTCAAGGCTGCCAATGACTTTAAATACACGTTGGCTTGCAAGCACAACGTGTTATACTTAACTTTAATTGAAGTAAATGCCCTGCCATGCCCTCTTTCTTTTATACAAAAACAGCAGCTAAGTGCTTGTCTAAAGAGCAATGGAATTTATTTAACAGACTACTAAAAATATTCCTGCAATTATTTGCTATAAGAAAAAAAATTTGCCAGCAGTAATAGCTTGTGAAGTACTCAAGAAAATGTAAGAATTTTTCTAAAGCTAATGTAGTGGTACCTATTAATACTGTATTAATTACATCATTCAAGATTCTTTTAGTCCAGTCATTCAATATTTTTTCTAAAATTAAATATTTAATCAATTTCACTTAAAAAAATGCCCTTATACTTAAAGCAGTGTAAGCAAATTGATAAAACATATGTTGCAACAGTCAAAGATGTCCATCTAACGCATCTTTAAAAAAAAAAAAAAAAAAAGCACATTCTTTGTGAATCTGTCCCAAAACTTCTGCTTTTGAATGATCTGACTGTCATAAACACTGAGAATGCAGAAAATATGTCCTGTGGCCCTGTACACACAGCAGCTAAATTCGGTTGTCAATTCACTTTTAAGTGCTTAATCCTGTTCTGTAGCCTACACACACAGTTCTGGGACTCGGAAGGCGAGATGATATCACAATGACATTTATTAATTCATGTAAAGTAAAGTAAAGTTCTTTGGCGCAGGCCCCATCCGTGGTTTACATACAAAGGGTAACATACTCTGCATATCCTGCCTAAAGATGAAGGTATGGTGGTGGGGGAGGATGGAGGTGAATGTTTGCGTCATCATCTGTGAACTCAAACATGTGTAAGTAACGATGATCTTTTATACTCCAAGTATTAGATAGTGATTGGATAGACCAGGAAGTAATGAGTGACATAACATTGAGTCTTCCTTGCAGAACTTTAAGCTAAAGCTTTCATTTCAGTAATTTACGGGAGTGACAACCGTGATCTATAACTGAATTAACTCCTGAAAAAGGTAGTGACAACCGCATTTACAAAAAATCTGCATTTGTGACTCAGTTGTATGAGAGATGACAGATGAGAGATACAGTAATTCACAGAGAAATCACAGAGAAAAAGAACTAATTCGCGTTGCCAGATCTTGCAAGCAAATCGGCAGGCCAGAACAAGCCCATAAAAAATTCAATTGAAAATGCTTTATGCAGAAAATAAGACCAAAATATCACGACCCTCACCTGCTCACTTTAATAACTCCACAAACTTAATTGTTGTATGAGCCTAGCTCAGCCTAAACAACAAATCCAATAACGTTTAAAAAAGTGAACATGGCAACATTGCAAGATTGCTATGTGAAGCAGCCTTTAAGCAAAAACACAAGGCCTCTGTCGACTGAGTTAAAATTCTAAATTCTAATTCTAGTTAAAATTGCTGAAAGAGTCTTTTGTCACTGTACTATTACTTTGGTCAGAATAGCAGTTTTACATGAGATGCCAGAATGTGTCAATCACAGTTTCGGGAGTGAGTCATGTTACGTAAACTCATGGTAGGATCATTTAGGGGACTCGCTCCTGCAGTTGTCACTTTTGAAACTCCACCGTGTGTGTACATGGCCAATGTGTTCTTATTGTATATATATACAATATATTGTATTGAGAAGGCCAGCTCTGGCTAATTTTTTTTTTACAGTCTATATTTACGATTTATAAATCTTAGTTTTCAGTTTCATATTTCTGTAAACCAGAAATTTCGGTAACACTTTATAATAACTGCACGCTATTAATCATTAGTTAAGCATTAGTAAACAGTTAATTCATCATTTATAAAGCATTAATATACATTAATAAGCAGTTTATAAATACAGTTATAAATGCTGTATTCTTGATTTATAAGCATGTCTATAATGTGTTTAATAATTGTATTTTCTTAATTTATTAATGATCACTTTATCATTTTTAAATGAAGTATTGCATTATTTACAAACCGGTTATTTAGGAGTTGTCAGTGGCTAATAAGATCACTTAGAAAGTGTAAGTAAATGTAGTAGATTCAGGTAGTTATAAAGCATTTAGTAGTGGTCAGTTAACTATGTTTGTGAGCTAATCTAAAGTGAGGACTAGTTATGCTTTGTAAAGCATTTATAAAGGAGATTTAAAGACTCAGTTTTCTTCTAAACAGAAAAAGTAAACAAACACACACAGCGATACAGAACATAAAAATATTAACAGCCTTTAAATCTTCTTTATAAACGCTTTACAAAGCATAACTAGTCCTCACTTTAGATTAACTCACAAACATAGTGAACTGACCACTACTAAATGCTTTATAACTACCCGAATTAACCCTGAATTACAGTAGAAATACATGTTAATAAACCATTTATTAACACACTAAGTAACTATTACTATATGTCTGAATAATAATATGTATTTAAACAGTTTATTAATAATTTACTTACACTTTCTAAGTGATCTTATGAACCACTGACAACTCCTAAATAACCGGTTTGCAAATAATGAAATACTTCATTTAGAAATGATAAATTGATCATTAATTAAGTATGAAAACACAATTATTAAACACATTATAGATATGCTTATAAATTAAGAATACTGCATTTATAACTGTATTTATAAACTGCTTGTTAATGTCTATTAATGCTTTATAAATGATGAATTAACTGTTTACTAATGCTTAACTAATGATTAATAGCGTGCAGTTATTATAAAGTGTTACCGAAATTTCTGCTCTTCAGCATTTCACTTACATTTTCTCGTAAATGACAGCATACAACATGTTAACACTTTATAATGATTAATGATATAATTTGAAATGTCATGAAAGTTTTATCTATACATTTATACAATTCATTAAATATTATAATAAATTATTATTATTATTATAATACATTTGTTCCATAAATAGGCCATATTAGGCTTTTTTTTATTTGGTTTGAGATTTGGTTTTTGGGATCTACTGTAGAATTGGTTTTAATGCTTAAAAAACACATTATTTTTCACACATTTTACATCATCGAGGTACCTCTCTTCCGCTCTCTGTTCAGTTCCTGTCTTTATGAAAGCCCCTCCTTGCAAAAAGTGAAATGTTCTCTGATTGTCCGGCTGGACCAGTGTGTTGTAAATTGGTCAACCACTTCGAGCGTGTTTGAGAAATATCACACCCTTTACCAAAACCACAAGTTTCAACACACTACTAACACAACTGAATCAGGCTTCGACCCCTTTTTTTGCATATGCCTCAGGCGGGAATTATATTAATGAGGAATATTGTGACATGTATGTTCCCAGAATAAAACTCAAGACTACAATCGAGGCATTTCAGGGAGTTCAGAAACAGTGCTTTGTTATATTATGAATAACTGCCTTTTTGCAGTGACTTTGTGGTTTGTAACTTTGCAGACCTTTTCCATGCCCAAAAAGCAACATTACACACTAAAGAAAGTTGAAAATTTACCTATAATTTTAAAATGACAAAAATAACCAATTCTCCAGTGGCGTCTGTGAAAAGTGTTGTTATAAAAGTTGAATTTTCCTTATTTGAATAACCAAATAATCACATTTAATTGCACCTTATCTACTATTCTGTTAAGCAGTATTTGTAAATGACCAATGTACTGTACACAGTATTTATACATTCATTTTAAACTATAATTCTCCTCCTGCAGATTATTTTTGTTTGGTATTTAGTTTCTTCTAAACTCTAAAATTGATTCTTCTCTTCCTCAGCATGTACCTTTAACTGAGGATAGTAGGACTATAGCATTCATGTTTACCCTCCAGTGCTTTCCAAGAAAAGCAGTGAGCTGCAGACCGCCTGCAGTCCACATCCTTCATCCCCAGGTCAGAGCTGTGGAGCAAGAGTGCATCTCACTCTCACTGTCAATGGCATTTAATCAATTTCAGAGCATAGCTCCAACAATAGTACAGAAAAGCTGAGAGTATCATCTCACAAACACCACAGGCCCACGGAGTTAGCTGGGGTTTTATCAACCTAAATTCTGATCTCTGTATACATTCTGTCTTTCTCCAAAAAATGTGTTTTGCGAGATGTCTACATAAAACAATGGACAGTCATGTTGCTATTACACAGAAACACACAGTTCCAAAACTTCAACCATCAAAGGGGTTGTCTTCAGAAACATCATTACTGGTTATTTTCAGTGTCATGTTCAATGTAAAGCACATGCGTCGAATGCTATCGATAAACAGACACTAATTTTGATTCTGATATTGTGTTTCCACTAACCCTTGCAATAGAGGTGACGGAAATAGAAGCCTAGAAGGCAAGGAATACAAATAAAAAAATATTAATTAAATTATGGAAATATCACACTTATTTGAAAGTATAACCTTGTACTCATTCAAAATATGGCTATTCTTTCAAAACAGTGTGATTTTCTTTTAATAAAAAGCTTTTATTTTTATTCCATGTAACCATGGTTCCCCGAGAAGGGAACAAAACTGTGGGAAGCAGAATGAGGCCGAGAGCCGTGGGAACGAGTGAGGCCGGCAGCGCAGTTGCTAACGAGCGTCACCTGCTCACCACACAAGTCTCGAGTCTCACGGAAGGAGATATAGATTAATAAAAAGAGGAGCGATGACAGTGCAAGACGAGAGAGGACAAGGCCTGGGACATTTACGTTATGTTTTGTTTATGTGTGTGCGGCAGTTGTCTGTGAGGGGCTGCCACTTTACTTTAGTATTGTGTTTGTTTATTTTGAAATTAAAGTTGTTAAACGTTAAACGGTTCCTACCTTGGTCTTCCCAGATCCTTTAACTTTGTTACAAAGAAACTGCATCGTATGAATCCACTTTGGGGAACGCCCTCACCGTGACAGCGCCTGAAGCACATGTGCAACTAGTCCAATTCTGATACATGCGTAATCTAAGACGTTCCCTTTCAAGGGAACTCGCGCTGCGTCGTATGATGACACTTTAGGGAATTAAATACCCACTTCGCCAAGCTGACAAATGCCTGTCCTAGTGTGAAGCTGCTCAGGCACAACTCAGAACACAAGCACTTGAGACCTCGGAGTAGCCGGCAGGTCCAAGCTATAAAACCTTATAAAGGTGTTCCACATCACATACTTCTTAGAGGGATGTCCCTGACAGTAAAGCTTTAGATGACGCCATACTCTATGTGGAATATGCTCTGACTAGAAGAGGCAAAGGCAGACCGTGCGCATCACAATATACCTGCTTATAGTCTGTTTGGTGGCTGAGCATCCCTTCTAGGGGGGCCCAAATCATTCCAGCAACTGCTCAGTTTTTCTCCACTGAGAGGTCCTCTGGACATAAACCTCAAGGGCCCTTAGCAGGGCAGAGTAACTGTAGCTTCTCCTGTTCCACCAACACATGAGGAGGAGGATGAAAGGCCTGAAGGACTATGGACCAGGAACATTAGTGGGTACTTTAGGTAGTGAGAACTATGGACATTAGTGGGTACTTTAGGTACAT
The DNA here is from genome assembly GCA_021554675.1 of Leuciscus idus. Taxonomy (NCBI): domain Eukaryota; kingdom Metazoa; phylum Chordata; class Actinopteri; order Cypriniformes; family Leuciscidae; genus Leuciscus; species Leuciscus idus. The sequence continues at coordinate 22,665,671 of CM038626.1, forward strand.
AACCAGGCCTTGGATGAAAAATAGCTTTCACCCCTCCTGGAGAAAATTCCAGACAGGAGGAGGCAACTGACAGAACTTGTAAATCTCCAACTCTTTTAATTGCCAACAAGAACGCAATTTTTCAAGCAAGCATTTGTCAGATGCAGAGTCCAAGGACTCGAAGGGTGCCAGGGACATCCCTTCTGGAACCATGGCTAGATCCCATGCCGGGACTCTAACCTGAGCCGTAAGCCTCATCCTCAGAGAACCACGAAGCAAACAAGTTATTAGGTGGTGCTTCCCCAGGGATCCACCACCTAACAGCACATGGAAGGCAGCTATGGCAGCCACGTACACCTTAAATGTGGACTGGAAAAGACAGGCAGAAAAACGGTCTTAAAGGAACTCCAGCACTGAAGCCACTGGGCAGTTAACTGGGTCCAACAGGCACCTTCTGCTCCATAAAGTGAAGACTCTCCACTTAACCCTCTGGAGTCTGAGCGGTTTTCTGGGCCCTGGAGATGTTCTGACATGCTCTGACATTTGTGCTTTTTTCAGTTATTTATAAACATGTTAATGGCAAAGGTGTAAATTCACTCTATATAGCACAAACAGGGCTACCAAAATATGTGATCACCATGCATGTATATTTTTGAATTTTTAAGAGAATAATGTTTATGCGTGGTTATTGAAAAAAATTAAAATGAAAGTTGCTGAAATAAGACCACAAAACTCATAATAAATATGTGTCAATAAGACTTTTGACTAATGGATGTTGTTGCTTTGAGTTCTGGCTTCAAAATTATGTGAAAATAGTCTTGCTTTATCGTTCACATAAAACAATACATTGAATTAAATTGATGTAAAACAGGTTTTGCTTGGAAAGCCTATATGCGAGGGGGGAGTGGTTTACACCTGAGAATACAATGTCCCACCCACTCTGCATAATTAGCCATTCATTCAGGTGTGACACTGACTGAGCCACAATGCAAGGACAAAAGATATATTTAGAAGAAGATTTATATTGACCATTTAAGATTTTGCTTACATCTATCTTGTAAATATGTTTTGCTATTTTATTAAAAAGGTTACAATTACAACAATAATTACAATTTCAACAATATTTCAAGTGTACTCTTTGTTTGTAAAAAAAAAAAAAAAAAAGATTATAGGCCTACATTTTGTATTCATTAGTTTGAATATAGCCAACATTGGAACAGCTAACAACTTAGTTGATGACTTTATTTTTGACAAAAATAGTATTTTATATATATAGAAATTGCTAAACAAAAGCTTATTTGATGTGGCAGTATATTCTACAGTAAAAAATGTACCCAAATCTAGTCAACAAAATGTTGTCTTTCATATTTCACCTGACTGTAACGTTGTTTTTATGAAATATTAGGGCATATAAATGTTAATTTGCAGTTTAATACGTTGCTTATACAAATAGCCTACATTTCGATTTTTACTCATCTCAGTATAGCAATACAGTTTGCTAAAACATCATCATTCATTCACACACGCGATTTAAATTTAAACTGTCTTTTTGCGAGCTGTGGTTAACAGCGCGCATCTCTGCCGTTCATTCATTCATAAACAGAAACCCGATTCACGTGAGAAGGAAAAAAAACGTACTACAGTATTCCTCAGCTCGCTCCTCGATATACCCGCACTTCTGAGGTACATTTTCCATTATTATTATTCCTCACAGCGCTGCGAGACGGTGTAAACAAGTAATGATCTGAATAAACTTGTGTTTTCTCGAGCTGATATGGGGGCGTTCACAGGTTTTGCGTGGATTGCCTCAGCCATTTGCGTTTGAATAGCGTGCGCTCAGGCGGAGTCACATTACATTTGAATGAGCTGTAATGAGCTCGAATGGAATCGCTCTCTTTTAATACAGATTTCACAAGATGAGAATATTTGTTTTTTATATAAATTACTTCATTTAAAAGAAGAGAATTCAAGCTTCATGCCTGTGTGTCTGTATGCCTGTTTGACTGAGTATTCGCTGAGTTATTGTTCATTTTCGGACGCGTTTCAGAATGGACTTCACTGGCAGAGAGAAGGCAGAACTCGCTTCGTGTTTATTTTTCTTTATTTGGCAAAAAGCACAACACTTTGTTTTTATTGTGAGTATACACAAAAATAATACACATTTAACAGAATCGATTGATGTATGAAACTCCTATGGAAAATCAAAGTCAACAGAGTATTTATGAGTTTCTTTTACACTGATAAAAAAAAAGCGAGCTGGTATCGCCGGCGATACAGCCGACCTCAGGGGGTTAAAGGCACAAAGTATCCTCGTGGAAAGAGCTCTAGAATTGAGAATGGTCTTACAACCTCCGCTGAGAGACCTGCATTTAGGAGCTGATCCCCCTCAGGTACCAGACCCACAGTTTCCACATCTCCAGCCGGGGTTGATATATTGTGCCTCCGGCCTTCGTCAGAAGGACCCCCCTGACAGGAATCTCCCACGGGAGACTGTCTAGGAGGACTACAAGGTCTGAAAACTATACTCTGGACGGCCAGAACAGGGATGCAAGAAGAAGACGGATCACGTCCTGGTGAACTCTTTCTAAAAGACCCAGAAGCAGAACGAGTGGAGGAAATGCGTACAGATGAAGCCTCGGCCATGGCTGTACCATGGCATCCAGCCCCAATGGAGCTGGATGTGTGAGGGAGAACCAGAGGAGGCAACCAAGGGACAAAGGCATCTGCGCATAAACTTGATCGTGCGAAACAGTTAGCCCCTTTGGGTGAAACCCCTGGTTCTGAGACACCACTGCAAAGGTCTCATGTTCAGCAGGCCAAAAGGTTTCACGTTGGAGGAAGCTTCCATGAGCCCTAACAGTCTCTGAAACTGTTTTACAGTGATGAGCTGTCCTTGCTTGATCCTGGTCACTGCTACCAGAATCAACTCGATACGTGCAGGAGACAACAGTGCCAGCATTGTAACCCGTTGTGAGTCCCATACAGTAGTAATCAAAAAATAAATTCATCCCCCATTGCAAATCAGGATTATTGGCAAAATGTACAGACTTTCAGCTGTTTGCAATAAACAAATCAAACAAAACTATTTGAAAAAGCTCAACACAACAAATGTTTCAAGTTTCCCCAAATTCAGCTCAAAATACTTTTAATGACTTCTGCAGTCTCAAAATTATTCAACCCTTTCATGGCAAACATCTATAGTACTTAGTAGAACACCCTTTTGCTGTTATGATCTGCTGCAAACGAGATGGACTAACCCAACATCAAGCTCTCACTTGGGGAGGAAGTAGCCGCCGAGCGGGCTTCCGGGTTTGAGCACTGGAGCTAGCGGTTGAGAGCTGAGAAAGGGCTGAAGCCGTCTCAAACTCCTCCGCTAGCTCCATCTGCGATCCCCACGAGTGAAGCCGCCGAGACCTTCACTGCAGGGTAAGCACACCTGGCCGCTTTTATCAAACAAAGCAAGGCGGGAGCTGAGGGTCCTCAAAGGAAGCCGTTCACAATGCACACAGTAAGCCCCCTCGAGAGCTGACACTGACTCTGCTCCCAAGCAGCTCACACAAAATTCTTGTGTATTCCTGTCCTGGAACATACTTTTTAAATTGCTGCTCGCTTGCTATTTCTAATAATAACACCACCAAATAGGACTCACACACAAAGAGTGCTTGGTGATGATCAGAAAGCTGACGCTGTTGTGTTGCCAGCTCCCTTTGTATCTTCCAAGTTACGCCGTCACATGTCATGGGGCGACGCAGCACCAATCAAAATTGGACTAGTTGCACCCATGCTTCAGGTGCTGTCACACTGAGGGCATTCCCCAAAATGTCTTCATAGTCTCAATAGGGAAACGTGATTTTATCAGCATTTTGTTCATGAAACTTACCCACATTCAAGTTTTGGTAAACAAATAAATAAAAGAAAGCTTTTTTTGAAAAAGCAGAGGCTCTGTTCTTTCTTTTGATATATTGCATGTTCAGATATTCACATAAAAAAAATATTCTGGGGGCCATGACATTTATGTGAAAATTAACAAAAATGCTGTCAACTTTAAAAATAAACGCTGCCGGGGAAAGACTTAAGTTAAAATTTTGTTGAAACGTCCATATTGTACATTTCAGCATCTATCCAAACGGATGTTTTGTTTTGGTAAATGCTACATATTAATACCAACTGTATATATTAACAATGAGACAAGGCTGGATGGAACACATTATTTGCTCAACTTTATTTCCAAAGGTCAACCAGGGCCACAGATTCAGTACACAGACAGATTTAATCTTTTAAATAAAAAATAAATAAAAAACCATGATATTCCTCTAATAACCTGCAGTGGACCTTTACTTTGGACATCACAGCACTGCGATCAAACATTTAAAACTGGGATTCTTATTTTCTGTCTAGCAAGTAAAAATATTTGATTAGTGTCTTAATAACAAGCTTGACCCGTATTAAATGTGCAACAGTAAATCTAAATATGAGATAAAATAAAAAAAGAAGTCCTTTTTAAGTTAATCCCCAGACTTTCATGTGTCTTACAAGTCCATTGCTACCCACTGATCAAACAGAAACATGAAATGCTGTGAAATCTCCACATAAAGTGGCCCATTAGCCAGAGAGATGCCCAGAGATGAAAGGCATCCTTGCATCCTGTCCTACCGACGCAGTGCTCCGTGTAAATAACCTTTTGCTCCGAATACTGCCCATACATATTCAGTTATAGAGAGAACGATAGAGTTCATGGGGGTGTTTTCTTAGTGTGTGTGCAACAGAGCGAGAGAACAAATGCACGTCATGGCTGTCTGATTATTTTCCAGGAAAAAGCATGGTTATAAAACTCACATTCATAATCACACACATACACTTACAAAACAGCAATATACAGTATGTCCAATACAGTTGCATCTCCTCACATTGATGTTAATGTTCAGAATATGTGTGTGTGTGTGTGTGTGTGTCAAAAATTCTAATGGTTTTGTCAAGTTTATAAGGGGAAATTCACAAAGAATAAACTGCAAACAGCTTTGCACACAATGCCTGCATTGGATTATGCAAATCAGGGGAGGCCACAAACATACCCACATTCCATGGTGCAATCCCCATTTTGCAGGTTCTAAGGAGGATGCATGATCTGACATATTTTGCCTGTACAGCATCACTCCACCAGACACCTTAATCTACAGTTTAAAGTTGTGCTTGACTTGACGCCACACATATGGATATACCTGGCTATGACATTCTTCTCCTTCATTTGATGAATTACTGCTGGCATGACCAATAGAAAATGTTCAAAAAACATATTTTACATAAAATTAAACTGATAACTGGTAGAGCTTAGTGAAACAATTGTGCAACTAAATCAGCATGGTAAAAAATGAAGAGAGGGGACGTGGGAAACAAAGGAAACAGGAACAGAACACAGGAAAACAAGGTGATACAAACTAAAAGTCCAAACACTAAACTGAAACAAGATTAAGGCTGTAACCGAAATTGCATACTTCGTACTTCTGTATGTGACAAAAGAAGTATGTCCGATTCACAGTACTGATAAAAGAGTGGGCAAAAAGTACCCAGATGACCTACAGTACTACTTCTAGCTACTAGATTCTGAAGTGCGCATACGATGGACACTTTACTATTCCATGAGGCCACGGGAGAAGACTTGAATAATGGATAGGGGGCACAAAACATCTGAACTTTGGACGTAGATGTCTGGACATAGATGTTTACTTTCATAATAGCTGGATTTCGATTGAGTCATTTAAGGTAGGTCCAGAGCAGTGTTCTCTGTTAGATAGAATAAATCCCTTTGTGGGAGACTATGAGCTTTGTAACTTTGCAGATCCTAAACATGCACAGACACACTAAAGGAAAATATTTAAAAGCATCACATGGGCCATTTAAAAGTGCTAAGAAAGGTCATCAATGTGTTTTGGTCCAACTGTGTTACTGTATTGTACACACCACTGTCTTCTCCATCCTAATCGTGGTCGGGGATAAGACATGGAGAGTGAGGAGGAGATGTGAGCACCTCTCTCTGAATGCACAATGGAGCAGAGGGTGAGATGGGAATGTCAACTGCTCTTTGGAGCGCTGAACAGCATGAATAAACAGGTCAGGCAGCGAGCTAGGGGGATTTTGTGTGTACATGTGTCAGTGTGTGTATAATAAGACTGAGTGTGAACCAGCACATGGTTTACAGCTCAGGATGTCATGGTGAAGGTGTGGATGATGGTGCACGTCCTGATCTTGCAGAGTTAGACAAGTTCCTGGGTCAGTATTTTGTTGATCCAGGAACAACATTCCTGTCTGAAAATTTAGTCCAAACCATATCCCTACCCCTAAATGTAACTCTCCCGATAAATTATCCTTTGATCCAGGAACATGTTTTACTTGGTGAAATAAGGTTCTGTGATGAGTGCAGCAAGCTCAGCTTGACTGATGTAGGTCTATTATGATTGACAGGAGTTTATCAGTCCAGATACACTACAGACTACACCACATGTAAACGCTGTTGTATAGCTGCAATTTCAGACCTCATTCACTAGCATCTGCTTCCACTTTATTGGGTTTTAAGTGATCACATTCACCTGCAGGTGTCCTCCCACAATTCACTGTGCTTCAAACAAACACACTTATCAAAATGAAATTCACACACAGTGAAGCCGTCTGATGAGAGCTGTGAAGAGTTTACATTTCACTATCTGCATTAATTAACAGTGCACTTCATAATTTCTACATATATTACCATTTATGAAAAGGAGCTGCTTCTAAAGCAGATGAAGATGCGGGTCATGTAATACTCTCATAAAACCCTCCCATACAGCAAAACTGTGACCGCAGCAGAAAACAAATAGTCACAGTGAAACCACAACACTCTATTTCACTTAACTAAACAAATAACTGTCTGTACACACTTGACCTTACATTAAATACAATCATACACACAATGGTTCAACTTGCTCTTGATCCTTTAAATCAAACAGGCCATTTTTCTGGCAGTGCTTTTAAGACTCCTGTATAAACACCCTCTTTGCATTTAAAATTAGTAATAGAGGTTTGTAGTCCAGCACATTAGTGATGATAAATCATTTCTTTACATTAGTTATTTAAAATAGTTTGTTTAAAAGATTAAACAAATGCAGCTTTGGTGAGCATAAGATAATGTTTCCAAAATTTTGACAGGTACTGTCCCAATATAGCCTGGGTTTCCCCATGCTGCCTTGAGCGCAGCGCGATTTTTTTCACGCTGCTAGGCAGCCTGGACACCATGGACCAGATTTTCCCCTCAAAAAGGGATCCAATCACAGAACGGGGAGGGAGCAGCAAGACGATGACGATGTCTATGCGACACACCGAAGTAGTTTGTTTATATCTATGGATCCAACATGGCATCAGACGCGAAGTTACCTTTCGATGCAGCCTTAGATAGTGTTCTAAGTAGTTTAGAACGCAAGTTTATTTCGTCTTCTTCCACGTCGCTCTACATACGTCATCTGGTATAATTGAAACGATTGGCTATGAGCTACGTACAGGCGCATTTGATAGACATTCGTAGCGCCCAATAAACGGCTCAGGGCATTCGTAAACCACGCCTCAAATACGAGAAACTGAACATATGGTTCCCAGACCACGTCTCAATGAGACTTGGTCTGACGTTAGCCAGGCTAGTCCCACTATATTAGGTGTCTTTAACTACTATGTAATACAATTTAAATGAATCAATTTATACAAAGCAGTCCAGACAAATCACTTTTCTTTTTGAGTAAAAACAGTGGCAAATTTGAGTAGCTGTGGCATTTGAGCAAATTAGCTGATAAAGCATCTTTAATATGAACATATGGCTAAGAATGATGAACCACAGCTGCCCTGTGTCCGAACATGCGTTCGTCCTTATAGCAAGTGAAAAACAGTATGTAAAATGAGTAGTACAAATTCATTCATAAAACAGTAAGCGAAAAGTATTCGGATAATCTATTACTACTGCCGAGATTCTGAAGTGTGCATCCATATGTACACTTTACTATCCCATGAGGCCATGGGAGAGGAGTCGTGAATGGCAGTGTAGGTCGCATGATGCAATATGACAACATGGCGGATGTAGTACATCCGGATTTCATTCTTACTACATTTTAACACATTTTTTTTGCCTTTTGCCTTTTTTAATTCCCTCATTTACCCTGTGTATTTATACTCCCTGTTCTGTTCAGTCCTCTGTTGGTTATTGTTTGTGTAAATGTGATGTTACTCCTGAGTTTACTATTAAATACCTGGTTTCTCTGAATATCCTTTGTCGTGCGCTTTCTTCAGCCCAGGGACGTTACAGAATAACTGACCAATTTAAACAAAGATGAACATGATGGACTCACCCACTCTGCAGCTTCTCTTCCGTCTGGAGAGCAGGCCCTACCTTAGTTACCTAGCCTGGTTGATCCAGAATGGCGACCTCCCCCTCATAGCCAGCGAGGCCGAGGCGCCCACGGTGGTCATTCAGGAACCAGCCCCGGAGTCGACTACAACCTAATAGACCTGTGGTCCGAGGATCCTATTCCCACCCAATTCCCCACCCTCAGCTCATCTTCTTCGCCGGTCCTATCTGGAAATCTTCCGTCCGCCTCTCTGCCTGTCATCCTTATCCCGTCTCCATCACCGGTCACGACCAGCCCCCTGGATCCATCGGCACCACTGCTGTCATGTAGCTCCTCGGCCCTGCCTCCGCCGCTCACTCCGTGCGGCCCATCCTCCATGCCTCGGGTCCCTGGCTGCACCTCGGGCCTCCAGGCCCTCACCTCCACCTCGACCTGTCAGCCCGTCGCCTTCACCTCGACCCAGCACTCCTTCATCGCCTCCGCGGTCCGTCTGCCCTGAAACTCCACTGGGCTCGATTGCCACTCCTGGTCGGCCTTCGGCGGTCGGGCTGCACCCTCACCCTGCACCCCTTCGGCATCACTGGACTCCTCCCTTCCCATAATACTTTATGGGGCTTCTTTGGTCATGTTTGAGCTTCCTCATTCAGTAATGGAAAAGATAGGCAAGGATATTGCTTTTGTGCATTTCACAAAAGAATGAAAGTAATGCTGGTTTGGAAACATGATGGTAAGTTAATGATCTTTTTTGACTGGTAGGGAGTTCTGAAAGTTATAATATGGTTTCATTCTACTTTGAAAGTTTCAATATGTGTCTTCTAAACATCACTAGCAATACCTAAAGGAAACGGACAATCTGAACACTAACACTATTGCTTCATATTCATTTGTGCCCTTCCATCTAATTTTCTTAGCCACTTTTTCTTTATGAACACTCCTGTCCTCATAAATGAGAGCAGTCAACCGTCATCATCACCATGCTGATATTACAGTCATGCAGTATGCTGGTGCTCTTCTGTTATTCTCGTTCTGCTTTTCAGCACTAAACAAGAAAAGTAATTTCTTTGCTTTTTTTTCCCCCACTCAATTGCCTGTAACATGCCCAGGGGGAGATGGGCTAAGGCGCACTCATACATCAGAGCTAAATATGCCCCATAAATAAACCCCTGAGCTGCAATGTCAGTGATTCTACTGTTGCTGCACTTTAAATACACAGTTTTCCTGTTTGAGAATGACATGTAGCATGAGGACGCCGACAGCTCAATTACAATAACTCAAACGCCATGTTTCGGTATGATTACATTACACCATTCACCACATTCTAAATCAAGCAATAATTAATAAAGTGTGCTAACAGCAAGACAGAAAAGAACAGTTCCCCCCACACCCCCCTACCCCCCTACCCCAGAGTTAAGAGGTAAGTCTGGTGTATATTTACCTCCTGTTGCGCTAATTGAGTTGATGGACTGAATGGGCTCCTCCCAAACTTTGCTAATAAAACATCTGAAAAACAAAAAACATCCCGGGGCTCTCCTATAGCAAAAACGGCGAGACGGCAGCGTAAGTATCTGGATTATTACAGTTAGTTTTTTACACAACACTAGAATATGGTTGTCAGTCTCAAATTTTGTGCTTAATACGGCTGCATTGCATTATTATGTTTTTTACAAGCTGCTGTGGGTGTGAGGCTGCAAAACTCGTGGCTCAAACATATACTGTATGTATGCAGGCAATGTTGGATGTTCTATATAACCAATTTTAAATATCTTGCTGGCTGATAATATAGTTAAAAGTATGCAATGATATACACAATCAAGAAGTTGAGATTTGCTGAATAGCATAAATCGCAGTGTTGAGATGAAGAAACATGGGAGAAAGCTGAAGATGTCATCTATCCTTGCAACACAGATCTGTAAAAATGATCAATACTTTATCAGACAAGGGATTTCCATCTAAATTCAGCCTGCCTTTGGTCAGCCAATAGACAGAGGTTATATCCCAGCAGCCATTGTCAGCGGTGTCCCCTGCCATTTGTCATCATTTGTTCTTATTTTGTGCTTGCCTGTTCAGTTCAGCCTAATTTAAAGACTTACATGCATATATTGACCCTTGAAACCCCACTGAAGATATGCAGTTAACCTGCTCACCCACGGTGGAGTGTGCTAGGCTAGGCTATATGTGTTTATGAAAGTATTAGCAAGGCAATTAGGCCTATGTTTATTCCATGTTAAGAAACACAAAAACATATGAACATATGAGACCTGAAAAATTATATGAAACGAATGTTCCTCAATTGCAGAAGTGTTTGCTGCATCACCAACACTACTAGAAAGGGTATATACTGAACTGGAGTACTGGACATCAAACAATCATGTCTGGATTTCACAGAGCCCTTTGTCGAGTATTGTATGTGTTTGCTTGAAAGCTAAAGCTAATTTTGAACACAATTTAGCTTGCCTTTAGCAGCTAACTAAAACAGATTTAGCAATTAGCCTCATGACTTTGTCTACAATTGGCAAGAAAAACATCACAAACTTGAGTAGCACAAGGGGATGTGATCAATACCTATTATCCAAAAATCATGCAAGAACACATAGGCCACGCTCACAATAGCATATAACAGTATTCTTATGCTACATTAAGGCTATTTCATAATTACTGCAAATAATACCGTAATTACCGGGATATTCTAGTAGGAGCTGTTCACGTTCTGAGAATTCTGCATTTCTATAGCAACACAATTAACGCCAAAATGAATCTGCTGAAATTTTTTTGTAATCAATAGACAAAACCACAATACATAAAGTAATGGTTATTATGTAAATGCTTCATTAATAATAATAATAATAATAATAACAATAATAACAACTAATAATAAATAATTATTTAGAAGGGCCTAAAACATTGTGTGCTAGCTACATTAAACTGTTGTATATCATGTATTTTCAGATTATACTAAGACAATAACAGTAGTCAATTCTAGGAACAATTAAACATAAATAGTATGAAATAACTGATTAACTACATTTAACAGAGGAAGCTGTTTCCACACGACTCTTCAGCGTCAGGTGGTGCAAGTCGGAGCTCTCAGAAAATGTAATTTACAAGTTATGATTACGAGCTCTACTAGGACGTGAATCTCGTAATTATGATAATTCCAACACGGCGTGAACACACATACAGTTGATTCAGTATATGTACATATGTACAGTACACTGTGCACAGTATGTGTAGAACACCCTGAGAAAAAAAAACAAAAAAACAGAGCTTGAAATGCGTGAAATACAGTATCCCACAATGTACTGCACTCAACTTGACCTTTCATTTCCAGATTGACGGATGAATTGGAAGCAATATCAGATGCAATCTCTTTTTTGACTCATTTTTTGATTGGAAAGAAAGCTTTTATTGATAACTGACAAGAATGTAGCTAATACTATTTGCAACATTTAAATTCATTACGGAATAATGCCTACTGTTTCCTTTTTTTTTCATTCAAAATAGTATACAGTGTATACTGCACAGTATACAGTAAGCATTCCATTCTGAACATACATTAGGCATACACTTTAAATTCACTGGACTTGTACACATAGAAGCATGCCCTATATAGTAAAGCATATAAGTTAGTATGCAAATTAGTCAAGGATCTGAGACTGGAGGTTAAATAAATACTGAAGGTTAAATAAAACAGGGCCAAATAGACCTTTTAAATTATTCGTGCAAATTCAGGAGAGAGAAACAGCAAAGTCAGACATGACAAGTTGATCACGGATGAGTGCCATGTTCCTGATGTGTACAATCACCTGTCAATTATTATTATAATTTATGGACCACATGAAGCTGATTCAGCACAGGGGATCCTATCTAAAATCACACAGCGTCACTCAGCTTAAACTTGTCTCTATGTAGCTTTTCTTACTCTGCATCCTGCTGAGCTATACAAATGGCCAGGAAGCTTCCTGTTTCTGAAAGACGTCAATGTGTTTCTTTTCCGACTTTTTCATGAATGGTCACAGACCCTGGGTCACGTTCACAGAGACCACCCTCCTTCCTTCCCTCCCACGCTCTCTCCCAGGGGGCGTAAAGAATGAACATGATCGATACATCTGCAGCTCTGGGCTCACCGGCCAAAAGGCCGATTCCATTGAGAGCAAAACTACCAGCTGTTACAGGAGAGGAAAGAGCAAAAACTTATTGAGATAAAAAAAAAAAAAAATACACCATATGTGTGTGAATGCCAGAGAGAGAGAGAGAGAGAGAGAGAGAGAGAGAGAGAGAGAGAGAGAGAGAGAGAGAGAGAGAGAGAGAGAGATTGATGTAGTGATTTACAGGTAAGCGTACGTTGGGCTGGTGCATTGCAGGTGAGACTGAGCTCTGCAGTGTTTTGCAGATGACCCTTCTCAACACACACCCACTCACAAGGACATACACACATACATATTCACTAGGACACACACACATAAATACTGACAAGGACACACACATGTTGGTACACTTATCATTATGAGAACATTTCATAGGCGTAATGGTTTTTATACTGAGCTAATTACATTTTCTATCCTCTAAACCCATCACAGAAAACTTTCAGAATTTTTTAATTTTTAATCCCCCTGTAGTCAATAAACTTAAAACTCATATTTGATCACTAAAATGACATATTTAAATGTTTTATTAAAAAAAAAAAAAAATTCTGTGAAACAAAATCTTCATGTCTTTAAATATATTGAATGTAACTCTACACCCTTGCTTCATGTAGTAATATGCTGATTAATGAATATGCAAATTACCCCCACCTCCACTCACACAAGCTCAGAGATTAGAGATTAGAGATCAACTTTACTGTAGTAAACGCTGCACAATGTCAAGTGGAAATACTGATTTAATTCAGCCATGTTTGAACCAGAAACTGAAACAGACACTTAACGGTAATCTATATGCCTTTTGCTTGACTATGCTATCAAACAGCTAATAATGTGTTGCTAATGTTACACAAACCATGTTCCTTTTTGCCATCTCAGGGTTGGACAGCTGCCTTTCTAAAAATCTGATTTCTCAGAACGTTGGTGAAGAAAGGCATATAGTTCATCATAGCATTGTAATATACATCATATGATGTTACCGGTGCGACCAAGGGTATATATATAATCATCCCTAAGGCACACCAGCAGCACGATCATAGACTGGAGCTTCTCAAGAATGGAGGCCTCAACAGGATTCTAAAGAAAGGAAGCCTAATGATGTTTATGTTCAGGCCAGCGTCCAAGGAGGCTCACAGAGAGCCTAACAATCAGGACTTCTGTTCAGGCAGTTCAGGCCTGAAAAGTGGAGGCCTCAAACAAGAGGCCTAGGCTACTCTAACCCAAAGGCAATACCAAGAAAGCTCAGAAAGAGCTAAATCTCAGTCTAACTGGCCCGCGAAGCTCCGCACAGTGGAGGCCTCAATACAATGACTCTCATAATTAGATGAGGCCTAGCAACACTCCACACGAGGTCAGTAGCCAAGGAGGCTCCCAGAGAGCCTAACGGTCTAGCATACTACCTTACCGCCTAGCCGAGCTCTAGGAGCGGAGGCCTCATTATGACGACTCTCTAACTCGAGAGAAGACCTAACAACTCCCTATGCTCAGGACATCTTGCAAGGAGGCTCACAGAGAGCCTACCACTCGCAATCGCTATCGCTATCTTAGTGGAGCTCAAGAGAGTGGAGGCCTAATTAAAGATAACTCTCTCTCGCAAGAGGAGGCCCATCAACGCTTACAGTAGCCAAGGAGGCTCACAGAGAGCCTACCAATCGCAATCAATATCCTAGCTGAACTCAAGAGAGCTGAGGCCTCAATAAAGATAACTCTCTCTACTGAGAGGAGGCCTGATGACGATCGCAGTAGCCAAGGAGTCTCACAGAGAGCCTAAAAACTTAGCAAACATTAGCCGAGCTCTAGGAGCGGAGGCCTCAGCCTAACGGCTCTCTAAATCGAGAAGAAACCTAACAATGCCCCACGCTCAGGATGTCTTGCAAGGATGCTCACAGAGAGCCTACAACTCGCCATTGCTATCCTAGCGAAGTCCTGAGGAGTGAAGGCCTCAATAAAGACAACTCTCTTTAGCGAGAGGAGGCCTAACAAATGTTTGCAGTAGCCAAGGAGGCTCACAGAGAGCCTAACCACTTACCCTATGGCTGAGCTCATAGGACGAATACAGTACGTCCTATTCCTGTCAAGGAAGTTTCTAAATAGCAGGGATAGCAGTCTACCCCAATAATGGCAGGAGCTCAGAAGAGTGGAGGCCTCTAATAGAACGACTCTCTAAAGCGAGAGGAGGCCTAATAATGCTCTGGTTCAAGAGCAGTGACCAAGGGGGTTCATAGAGAGCCTAACAACTTAGACCCAGGTTGAGCTAGTGGAGGCCTTAAGATAATGATGAGGAATCAGTGGAAAAAAGTTTTGTTTCTATCCCTTACGGTTCAAAAGTTATTAGCTTAAATGTGAGTGCAACTTTGGACAGTTGGTGGCGCTAAAGCGATAGACTCCAAATTTGATCTTGTGACAGTTCAGACTGTCCTCTATCTGTGTGCAAAATTTCATAATTTCCCTGCAAGCGGTTCGATGGGCTGCCATAGACTCAAGAGTGGAAGAAGAAGAAGGAACGGAATAATAATAAGAAGAAGAAGAATGACAACGGATACAATAGGTGCCTACGCACCTTCGGTGCTTGGGCCCTAATAAAAACTATAATATTATATAAATAATACAAAAATAAATTGATCATTTTATGTACCAGTGTTACGTAATATATATATATATATATATATATATATATATATATATATATATATATATATTAGGGGTGTAACGATACGCGTATTCGTATCGAACCGTTCGGTACGAGGTTTTCGGTTCGGTTTTCGGTACGCATTACGTACCGAACGGTTCGTTGGACCATTTTTTCTGCCGACCAAAATTTCGTTATTTCAAATGAAGGCGCGTCGCGGGTGGCAAGCGCGCTCATAGAGGCTGGCGCGACCACAACATCAACTGGCAAATGCAATGTAAGGAACGAAACTGAGCTATTCTTATTGTGTTTGTGTGGACCGTTTATCAGTTTTGACCTGTGAAGCGGGACTCGCGAGCCCTATGCGCGAGCCTGATCAAGCAACACCACACAGCGCTAAGGGATCCAGACCAGTAAAGAAATCATTTGAATTTCAAATGCTTTTTGAATTCGCCACTGAAGTAATAACATCGCTGCGAGATCTAGTGAGAAACATGCACATTTCTCTGTTATTAACGGATCAAACAGCGCTGACGTGGAAACCAGGAAGAAACATCGTGCCATGAATGAACTGGCCGGTGTCCACAGATAAGCAACATTCACCGTGGAATGGATTTGCTGTAGTAACACTAACTGCAAGGTATGGAAGTTTGTCAGGAATAGTAGGCTATAATGCTTTCAAGTAACATTACGTCTGTTTTATTTTGACATTATGAATACAATTGCTGCCCTCAAATGTTAATCTGAACTAAAATAAACCTTTGTTTATAACTAGCCTACTACTACAATATTAAATTTAATTTTGTCCAAGGAGCTGTTTTGTTTTATATGCTCAAAAGAAGAGTCAAGTATAGCTCCATTATTGCTCAGTAAAATTTTTTTTTAAAAAAAACTAAAAAAAAATTAAAAAAAAAAAATTATAATAATAATAATAATAATAATAATAATAATTCAAGGAAATTTCTCTGGCATTTATTTATTTTTGCTGTAGCCTATGGAAAACGTACTGAACCGAACCGTACCGAACCGTGACACAAGTATATCGTATCGAACCGAACCGAACCGTGAATTTTGTGAACCGTTACACCCCTAATATATATATATATTTATCTCAAACATACAGAGACACAGCCCTTTCAAAAGCCTTGCTCACATCTAAATCAATTAGATTACAGTATTCAATTCCTAAACAGATTACGCTACAGTCTTCACTTCCTAAATCAATAAGTCTTTACTTCCAGCCAATCACATTCTCCCTCTCATTCGGACCACAAATTCACCTGATCAGAGTTTCAAGAACAACACAAAGAATGAAATGACTGCATTTTGTCAGTCTGGGATCTTACAGAGAACAGACATTTTACGGTGGTTATAGTAACCGGTTAATTTCTCAGAGGGTTTATAATTTATTCATGTTGATCATTATTTTGGTTTCTCTGAAATGAAGAGGATCATTATTTTGGTTTTACTGAAATGAAGAGGACAAAAAAAATATATGCTGCTTCAGTATGGATGCAAGCTATACATCAGGCCAGCTTCAGCTCCGTTTCTGCTGGTTCTTTAGTTTTGCTCAGTTGATATTAAGACTGTATCAGACACTGTAAATATTTGATGGTTTGGACTGTACAGAGAGGGAGAGTGGGTGTGAAATAAATGTTTTCATCCCCTCTTTTACATTCTACCTCAATTTGTCTTCCTACACTTTCTTGAGGCTTTTTCTTCCTACACTTTTTTTGTTGTTCTCATCCCAGTATCTAAATTCCTCATCATCTTTTACTCTGCACGCAGCATACTTTCCACAATCATATGTTTGTGTCTCTGTTGTATGCCATTCGGCGGGCCATAAAGCATTCTGATATATGATACATCACACCTTTCATTATCAGAGCACAGAGTGTGATACCGGCTTTCAACCTATTCATTTTCCAAACTAACTGATCCTTGTGTAAAACAAGCTGCCATCTGATCTGTGCTCCAGCATGCTCATTTCACACCCACCATCACAAACCCATAAAAAAACAAAAGTCTGACAAGAATGCAGGGGAAATCGACACAATGTTTGGTGTTTGCTCCTGGCGAGAGGGTCATTTGAGGCTTTCAGAGTTGTACATGAGAGAGTGACTCAGACCATTAATGGACCATGGACACGCTGCTTTGATAGGGGTCATTACGGAGTAACGCCGGTAAGTGGCCGTTAGAAGAGGAGGGCAACTGTGAGAGGTACATATGAGAGGATTGTGTTGGGTCATGATAATAGGAGAGAAGATTTGGCTGGTTTATTAAAAGGACAAGCAACCCTGTTTGACTGCCATAATTATCGGGTCATTTTCAGCCGAGGTTCAGTGTCTTGTTGTAATGCCATAAACAAAGGCCTGGTGGGAGACCTCAATTCGGCAAGCTCTTATTTGATTGGCTGACTCGTAAGGGCACACTGGGTTTTCAAGAGCTCTATTCGGATGGTAATAGACTTTCAAAATAGTCTAAATAAATTTGCTCGGCACGTCAGTGATAAAACTCGTACATTCAGATGCCGATATTCATGGTGGAGGAGAGAGTTCTTTGATCCTATGAACCTGGAAAAATGCTGCTTGAATTCGGATGAAAGTTGCATTTCCACACGACCTTGGTGTTTGTCAAAAACAGTATGTAATTCAACCAGGGGGTTTTACACTGGTGGTGGGAGAAAACAGTCATTCTGCATTTGGACGATAAATTACCTTACGCCCCCGTGATAAACAATTAGGGTACAACAGGGCTAAAGGCACACCTTAAGAAAAAAAAATTGCTTTTCACTATTCCCATAGTATATGATTACAGGAAAAAATATATATGTTTGTAGTGAACATTTATGGAGCAACATATTTTGTGTGAAAACAGTTGTACCCTACCATAAAAATGGGGCTAAATATAACCCCCTTAATAGACCTTAATAGAGGTATGAAAGCGAGGCTGAGGGATAGACTTACATTGTTACACTGTATAAGGCTCCTAAATCACTTTAAATTTTTCACAGCTCATGTTGTCTGTAGTTTGTCGACTGAAGTTTCTTGGAAAGTTCTTTTTGCAGTGTCTCGTCAGCAAAACAATCAGAAAGAAAACAAAAATAATAGTACAACCCACTTCAGAGGAGCATGTCTTTCCTTAAAATCCTTGCTTTCGTTCCCATTACAAATCAAAGATGGTGCTGCTGTGAATAAGGTCTATGGCAGGCAAAGGCAAAACAAACAGTGAGTGTCAATTTACATGTCAATCAGATGGTCTCTTCCTGTCTAAATTGGCGGTGCTTGGCTATACTAAGCAGGAATGTGAACTTGACTTTATTCCATTATGTAAATGTCAAAATGAAATCGACCATGAGAATGTTAATTAAATGATTAATTTGTAAAATCAAAACGGGAACCAACGTGAATTTCATTGATTTCACATTAATGTCTTTGATATTTGTGTAGCTGACAAGTTTAGTCTGCTCAGACAGGGTTGCGCATCCATGTTTGTCATGGCTCACATATTTCATCTCCAATAAAAAGGAGAAGATAGAATAATCAATACTAATAAATCACGCTGCATGTATGAGTGGATACAGGAATGAATGAATGCACACAAGTAATCAAAAACAGCACGCCATAGCTCACGGAGCTAAAGGGTCAGTCGATAGGGATTTAAGGGATCACAAAGGCTTTGTCTCAAAACCTAGTGAGATGGCTAGCTGTCAACATGAATAGTGTTCTAACCTGTTTCACAAGTCAGTGTCCTCACAATTCACAAAAACAAATAACTTTGTTTCCTTTTCAGCCTCAGTATTTGGTTGCCATAATAATAAATTCACACGCTTCCTGAGGCTCCCTGACATCAATTTTTGTCTAGATGGGAAACATAAACTTATTCTGGAACTTGCGTGAGTCCAAATAAACAGTAGCATACAAATGCCAAATTTAAATCTTGCAAGACTTTTCACAGGATTTTTCATCTAGACATGAGCTAGTCATTCTCTCAGCATACATAGCTTTAGCTAGTTAGCTTAGCTTGTAGCTTGTAATGTGCAAGCGAGGTGTTTTCATTTTAAATGTTAATTTTCTGAGGTTTATCAGACATTGCAGATTTTATTTTTCACTTCAATGTTATATGTGAAATTACTTTTTTAGGGTTTTAGGTTCTAATGGTAAATTTAAGTTGATGATACAGTAGTCTTGTAAATCCTCATAGCAAACACAGTCTGATTAAATTTTTTTAAAGTATACAGTATGTCCTACAATTAACACTGATACACTACAATATACTTTTACAAAATATTTTTTTTATTATTATTATTTCCACCAAGAGGTGCATGCATTTTTGGTCAAGATCTTGTATTGGCAATGCAAGAGTCAAGCACTCTATAAAATCTACTTCAGCACAACCCAAGGACTTTCAGTTAATTTAGACTCAGAGGTGCCAATTTATGTGTAAAAATAATTCTTCATGCTCCCTCCCATCCACTCATTCACAATTTGAGCCTGATGAATCTTGATATTGTATGTCATTGAAATATATAGCCATGATGTGTCTTTCTACATGGTTGTTTGAGAAATGAAAAGCTACACACTCCAACAATTAGGGTTAAAAGAGTTGTTGCCAAACATAGGGGAGAGCGGGGCACAACCTAACGCTTTTTGACTTTCTCGGTTTGTGTAAATCTACTTATGGTTCAGAGTATTTATTTTTTCCCACATTAATTTCCCACATGTCTAGTACAATTATGTGGCTTTGTTTTATTAATACAGTATATACTTTTTTCTTGACATACCCCGAAAGAATGGAAGTGAAATGTGACAACATGCCCCATAGGTGGGGTACATTGTAACATGTGTGGGGCACATTGTAACATAACATATGACAGCTTAAAATGTTATCTGATCTAATAAAAAAAATATACAAAACAAACTAAAATATTTTCTAAATAAAATACAATTAAAAAACGTTTTCATATAAAATAATGGCAATTTTTAATAATTTAATATAATTTTTTTTTGAATTTTGACTACGAACACATGAAAACACAGCTATACAACATAGTTCAAAACAAATAAATAATTAGTCATTTCTGAACATTGACTCTCAGTCTTTATTCACCTTTTTCTCACGTTTTCCCAATAAAATTAATAAAAGTATAGAATACAATAGCATATTTCTAATAGGGGCACATTGTAACGCAGTGTTACAACATTCCCCCGCTTGCACAACTGGGGTTTAAACCCTGCTAGTGTCTTCTGCTAGTTAGCGAAGCATTAAAGAACTATCTCAACTGTTAAATAACATCTTGGAGATTAAAATAATATCAGATTTGTCTTATTTTAAATAAACACAAAAAATAGAGATGAAAAATTAACTTAAGTAAGAAATGTACTTTTGCTATGGTTTAATAAATGTCTATGGATATCTTCCCCAAAAAAACCAAATTTTGGCGGAAATTTTTTTTCTATATAGTGTTGACATGGCAACTAGTAAATACACAAAGTTTCGTCATCCAAGCATGTGCGGAAGTATTTAAAACAAGCGTGTTACAACTAGCCCCGCGTTAGGTTGTGCCCCGCGCTCCCCTATAACATGCGAGAAACATAATAATGACTGCAATAATTATCCAAACATAGACTCTTAATCATTTGTCTATTTAAATACAGGCAACTTTCTTTTTCTTTTTTTTTTGTTCTTTTTTTTTTTGCTGTGTATGTTGTCTCTATTGAACTACTTGGATAGCACTTTTGTCACTGAGCTTGTTGCTTACGGGATTGTCTTACTCATGCACGATAAATGCAAATTAGAACTTAGAAGGTATCAAAATATTTTGAGACTTTGCATTTAAAACACGGCCAAAAGCCGTCTTGGTAAGCAGCTTAGTAGGTTTAAAGCAGAAGAAAGACGAGCAACAGAAGATGAGGTCATCACATCGAGACATGGGTGAGTAGCAGCTGCGGTAGTTCTTAGGTGTTTACAGCTTATCAATAAGAGTGCTCATGTGATAGACCGACAGTCATTTGAAATGCACCCCATTAAAGCTAAATCAACAGTGCAATCATGTGTGCCTGCACGTGTTTATGTGCATTTAAGAAAGTAACTGATTGTGTGATAATGACAGAGCCATTCAGAGGCTTACTTGTCTGTGTAATCCTTTATGTTTTGCATCATTGACAGTTTGTTCTTTAAGGCTGTTGAAAGATTATTGCAATGTCTCATTCTCTCTTCCTTCCTTGGCCTTTCTGACTTTTAAATGCCAGACCTTTTGTGGAAAAAGGTCATGTGCTGTAAAACGTTAAGCATATCATGTTTCCTGATCACTGGAACCCGACAGATCTCTGTTCAATTAGTGTCCCCTTTTTGATGATGGCACTGGCCTCCACAATGCAAAAATCAAGGTCAGACTTTTCAACTTGGCTGACAGAACCAGAAAGAATATCCAAACTGACTGCCAAGGAAGTACATTAAAACATTTATGCCGGGTTCAGACTACACAATATTTGTGTCTGTTACGATAGTCACTGTGTCAGATTATGCGATTTTGACTGTTGTGTTGTGGACAAGAAACAAGACAAATGTTGCTTCCTGACCAATCATCGCTAGCCATCTTTAACGACGTGCTTGAGGTCATCAAGAAGGCGGAACTAGACTTCACAAAAACGTAAATAAACAATGGTTGCACTAGCCTAATGCTAATTCACTAGCCTAATGCTAATTCAGTACTCACCGGGCTGCTGAAGTGCATCCACTATCGTTCGCCATACAGCATTTATCGTCTTTCAATCTGTCATAGTAATTCCTTGAGGAAACACCATATAGGTAGGAGTATAGTTGCCATAGCTCCACAAACCTTTTCTCCACTTGCATAATTCTACCTAGCAGCACCAATACAATCATCTCTCTTTTGTTTCACCATGTTTGAAAGCTGTGTACAGAAGAGCTTCTGTGGACCTATTGGTTAATGTCACAGACATGACGGACCCGTCGTAGAGAACCACATTTTTTTAAACATGCTAGCACAGAGAAAAAAAAGAAAAGAAAAAAGAGATCTCTTTAACATCTCAAATGTTTCTCCTAGACAAAAATAAGTTTACTTTAACATCAAATGGAGACTTTTGCTTGAGTCTCCTGCTTCTCACACTTGTCTCCTGAGACAAAAACTCTAACACCCTCTCAACGGTCTCCTATAAAGTTTAGAAGAGATCTCAACAAACATCACATACTCTGCTAATATTTTTCTCCTTAGCTAGAGATATTGGTGGTCTCACATTTGACTCCTCTAAAATTTGTAAGAGGTCTCAACAACATCACACATTGTGCTCAGATCTTTCTCCTTAGCAAGAAAAATTGGATCACTCACCTTTGTCTCCTCTAAAGACTCAGAAGAGATCTCAACAACATCACATACTGTGCTCAGATTTTTCTCTTAAACTAAAGACCCTGTTGGTCTCATAATTGTCTCCTCCAAAGTTTCAGACAAGAACTCAACAACATCACACATAGGCTCAGATTTTTCTTCTCCGCTAGAGAAACTATCCAATCCAAACTAGAGAAGCTAGAATATCCAGTGTATCTAGCTAAGGAGAAAATCTGAGCACAGTGTGTGATGTTGTTGAGATCTCTTCTAAACTTTAGAGGAGACAAATGTGAGCGATCCAGTGTCTCTAGCTAAGAAGAAAATTCTTAGCATAGTATATTTTCAGTTACAATATTATACATATACGTATATACATATATATATATGAAGAGTTCAGATGCAAAAGCCTCTAAGTGCCATCTGAAATTTTCTTCTAGAATGATCATTTTTATCAAGCTTGTATATTTACTGTAAGTTCAGTAGTTTCACTTAAATGACAATTAATAGGTCATTTTCATTGCTATTTAGGTGAAATTACTGAACTTACAAGCTTGATAAAAATGATAATTCAAGAAGAAAGTTTCAGATGGCATATATATATATATAATTTAACATGTTTCTCCTAAAATAAAATTAAAGACATCATGAGTGGCACACTTAAGACAAAGCTGATGTGAGACATATAATAGAATCACCACTTACTATCCTGAGCTTAGAGAATCCTCTGTCAGAGCCATAGATTTGTGGGCAGCACATCGACATCAAGACACAACTTTTTTTCCTCTGGGAGTGTTTCTGTCGTGACATTGCGTCGCAGACGCAATCGGTTGTCATCTACTATGACACACTATACAAGATAAAATGATCGATTCTTGCAAATTACCACGAGATTCTATCAAACGAATCGTGCCAAAATCGGGCTAATATTGTGTAGTCTGAACCTGGCATTAAAAAGCTTTTTTTATATTCATCATTTGGTTTTGACATTATGGGGTTTAGAAAGAGATCTACCAAAACAAATCAGAACTGGATTCTGGATTTGGGATGTGTGGAATGGATTTAAACATGGCTATTATGAAGAGTACTGCAGTGTTGTTGGTAACCAAGAGCCTAATGAAATATGATAAAATATTTATTACAAGAATGTGTAGTATTTTCTGAATGGCAGGCGTTCAAATTCTACAGAAATCTGTGAAGCTTTCTGCAAGCTCTGCACACACAAGACGAGTTTGCTCATGAGCATAGAAGTGATGATCACAAGCCACATGTCATCACTGTGAGCCCTGTTGGTGCTGATATGTGTGTTGCGACAGAATGAAACTAGAATGACTGCAGAGGTTCAGATCTGACTCTTTTGCATCCTTCACTGTCCTTCAAATAAAATGTTTTTTTCTTGTTTTGTGTGTGTGTGGCCTGGTAAACCTTAAATTATGGGGACAAAATGTCCCCGCAAAGATGTCAATATCCAAAAATCTTTGTCCTTGAGGAAAACAGCCTATAAATTATACTGCAATGTTTTTTGAAAATTTGATTTTCTGTGATGGGTAGGTTTAGGAGTAGCCTAGGGTTAGCGTTAGATGATAGAATGTAGTTTGTACAGTATATAAACTTATGGCAAGTCCTTCCGTTTAAAAGCTAACACAGGCGTTAAGATTCTACATAAATCTGTTAAGCTTTAAGCTTTTTAAGCTATTTATGTCGCTTTTAACTATACATCATTATACGGTGAGTTTGTTGCATATCTACATTAAATATATATATATATATATATATATATATATATATATACTGTATATATATATATATATTTTTTTTTTTTACCTGCTGTCCATGATCCTATCAGGCCTATTTCACTGGTCTCATGTTATATAGACTGAGATTACTTGATTCCGAATGGATATGTGTTTGTGTTCAAACATCTTCACACATTACATAATGCATGTAGCACTGTATCTATAGCATAAGCAATATTCACAGTTTCTATTAGATCACACCTATCTGCTTGTGTATATGTGCATTTATGAATTGATAAATGAGCAGATTTCCCACTTGAGTGATTGCTTGTAGGTTTGTGTGCGCATAGAGATGATTGAAAGGAGGAACGAGCGTGTGTGGAAGTGTGTGCGCACTACCTTCATCGTAACTCATTCATGATTTCTTAGTGAGTGACACATTGGGGCTGCCTGCGGTTGCTAAGCAGTCTCTCGCTGGTTCCATCTCAGCACCCTATCGTGGTCTTTCCTGCTGAGCCCGGCTCACACACTCCCTGCTGCAGACCCCAACACACTGTAAATCACCCAATAAATGTCTGCTTGACCTAATAAACGTCCATCATCTGCCCCTGCACACACAAAAAAACTACATTTCCCAAGCTGAGCTTTAGTGAGATGCAACAGAGCTCAGTGTCCTTCACAGAGGTCAGGAGATCTTGCTGCAGTGGACAAAGGATTCAATTGAGTCACGTGATGCAATCACATGATCCACAGCATCTTGATTTATTAAAATGTGGCAAGATTTTTACAGAGGTAAAAAATGGGGTAAGACTGATGAAAATAAAAGTCTAATAAGAAATTAAACGATTAAAAATATCTTCTCCCAATGAAAGAAAGTCAGTTTGGAATGACATGAAGGTAAGGAAGCTTGTTTTCGCCACTGAATGAAAAATATAAAAGGTAATTGCGACATTTATCTCAGAATTCTGACCTTTATTCTCGTAATTGTGAGTTTATATCTTGCAACTCTGACTTTTTTCACAGAACTGCGATATATAAACTCACAATTCCGAATAATGAAGTCAGAAATGCGAGAAATAGTCACAACTGCGAGTTATAAAGTCAGAATTGCAAGATATATACTTGCATTTGTTCTAAGAGTTGGACTTTATAACTCGCAATATAACTCGAAACTTCAAAATCAGACTTTTTTTTTGGTAATTGCTAAATTTATATATTACAAGTCTTTTTTCTCTTAGTCATGACTATTTCTCGCATTTCTGCAAGATAAAAGTCCGAATTGTGAGATAAAAAATTGTAATGACCTTTTTTATATATATTTTATTGTTTTATTCTGTAGCGGAAACAAGCTTCCAAATATGAAAGAAACGGATAAATGATCAAAGAAACAAGTATTTCCGGTCCTGGCTGCTGATTGCTCAATATAGAGTCCTAGCTGTGCTAAAATACACACATATATTTATAACAGCTGCTAGGCACAGTGCTGTTATTGTTAACAACGTAATTGAATTAACCTTTGTTAATTGAAATAAAGTTAAATAAAATATAAATATTAGATGAAAATGTATATTTAAAAACAACTTAAACAAATGAAATTTGAAAACAAATTAGAAATATAACTGAAATAAAGAAGTTGAAGTTGAAGGGCTACAATTGGTGCTACAATACAAATGGCAGCTAACTGAAATAAAAATAAATTAAAAAATAAGTTGAAGTGTTACAAATGCTAAAACTAATAAAAACAAAGAAACAGAAATGGAGATTTATAAAAAAAATATTTTAAAAAAGCTAATAAAAATTATGATAGCATATAACACATTAACTAAACCTAAATTAAAATGATGACAACTGAAAATCTAAAAATAAAAATAAAATTCTAATGAATAAAAAATACGATTAGATGCATAATACTAAAATAACACTGGCCAGGGAGTAAAATGCCTAATATATTTATGAAATAGTAACACTTCCATGAAAGCAACCAGGCACTCAAAACTGTGCTATACTGTGAATAAAGTCACAGCTATGTGCTTTACACCCATTAGTAATGCAATCTAATAATACAATATTTTTCTCCTTCACTCCTCCCTTTCTCTCATTGTGTGCTGCAAAACACTCATGAAAGGTGTTTTACAGTAACCGAGTGGGAAGACAGAAGAGATCTCAGGTGGGAAGAGATGAATTAGCGCCATGGCCACTGACTATAAAAAGATCTTGAGTCATGATGTGTGAGGAACCTGCTTCAGCTAATTACAACAGTCATGAAGATGTGTGCCTCCGTTTCCAGGCATTTCATTGTGCAGTGCTGAATTTTGTCGAGTTATTATTCATCAGAGCATACAGACTAGTGATCGATAAAGGCTGTGTTTGCAGATATAATGGTCAGTGTATGTGCTCCGACACATGACGCATGTCCAAATATAACTCACAAAATGCCATAATTTCCTGCCCTCTTTTAACTTGTTTTATATTATTTGGACATACTACTTTGTTGGCGTACTGTTTTTCGCATACTGTAGGGAAGTATTCGATTTCAGATGCAGCGTAGGAACACAAACTGCATAGCAACACCTTGGCAACTACCCACAACAGCCCAGCAGGCATTATGCACATTTGATTAAGAAAAAATAAATAAAATCACTTTGCATTGAGCCCATCTAATGTTTAAATTGTTTATGCAGGGTAGATAGAAATTTGCTAATGGGCAGCAAATGGAAAAAGAACCTGCAGCATGCTACATCTTTTCATATTATGTCTGCCTTCTACATTGCCACAGCACTTTTGAGCTATTCTAGAACGAGCACATAATATGCAAAAGCTTTGCGTTGTTAAAAAAGCCAAACAGCATTAGCTCAGTACATGATTCACACAGGAGGAGGCAGACACACTATGGTAACAATAACAGCTCACACACAGAGGTGAGAAGCCAAAAACAAGTGCACCAGACTCACCTATAGCTTGTGTTGTGATGTGTGTAATAGTGTGCGAGAATGTGGCTGGCTGGTCTGCAGTCATACTAAAGTCCTTGATGAAAGACTTTCAGCCATCCCTTTAGATTCTTCAGCTTATGTTTGATAGGTATGTGAAGTTAACAAAATAAATAAATAAAAATCAAACATAAAAAAAAAACAAAAAAAACAGTTGACACCCCCCACTGACTTCCATGGTATTCTTTTCTACTATGGAAGTCAATGGGCCCCATCAACTGTCTGGTTACCAACATTCTTTAAAATTTCATTCTTCTTTTGTGTTCAACAGAGGACAGAAACATACAGGTTTGGAACAACGTGAGGGATAGTTCCCCCTAAAATTAAAATTGTGTTATTAGTTACTTTCCAATAACACCATAAAAGTGTCATAAAAGTCAAATAAAAGTAGACTTGTGCAACATTTTCCAAGTCTATTAAACTTCATACTTTATACTGATATGATAAGAGTTATATGTACAGTTTCATGAGTGTAACAATATAAATCAAGCGTAGCGTTAGTTCTGGCAGGTCACGTTAGTCAAGCTCGCATCAGCTGACCCTCAGCTGATCCACATCTAGTAATACGACACCTATCACCGTATACATATATAAGCTTCCTCAGTATTATCAGCAGCAGCTATCGCGTTTCTCAGGAGCTAATTACCCTCCTCCATCCCCAGCTCCTCCTCTCGCCCTGTCAGGATTTGACATTCTGATCCCCCTTGAATCAGAATAATTATCGAATAATGTTGTACTTTAAAATCTTGAATTAAATATATTTGCACATTTTCATGTTGGTTCTGTTCTGTTTACCCCAAGGGGGATTATTGCTGCTCTCCCTGCTCTTATCCACGCTAGGCTGCATGGATGCGCAGGGAGTTCTCGCCCAGAACGGAACCATACCGCCAATCCAAACTGTATGCTAATTGTCAATCATATTTGACGGTAGTGGTCCTGACAGAACTTATCACATTGCACATGGTTAGGACATGTAGCTACTAATGAGAAAATCAACCTAAAGCAAACTTGCTTTTCCAAGGGCACAATAGAGATAGGACATAGATCACCCTTTGCAGGGTTTGAACCCAGATTGTAAACCCCTATGCCTCAGCTTTCATACTGCACATTGTATTATCAGATGGATGTTGACACCTGCAGGTCTTGTTGACTTTGTACAGGTTGTGAATATGTGTTGTATACTGCATGTGGTGAACATGGTGACCACCTGCTCCACCATTTCACCACTCCTTTTATCTATCTTTGTCCCTTATCAGAGCAAGAGAGAAATAGATTTAGACTTCTAGAATAGCCACAAAAAATAAAAAAAAGTTTAATTTTTTTTTAAAAAAGTAATTAATAAAAGAGGCCAAAGTGCCACTGTGACTGTGTTTATCTGTAAGACTTCTAATTAATTTGCACACGAGTCCTGTGGACACAGTCTGTGTGTTTTGCTTCCTTCCATAGCTTTTCTTTGAGCGTTCATTATGGAGTTAATTTTGTGCCATAATTAAACAAACAAATCCAGCATTTTGCAAACAAACTCGTTCTGCTTTGCAAAGGAAAACTCGACTCGCAAACAAACAGAGAGCAATGTGCAAGTACAAAGGTCAATTTGAGCGAAAATGCAGTGGAGTAACAAATTTGTATTGTGTTTTACAAATATAAATAAATGAGCCTAGATAATATTTCACAAATAAATACAAACCATCCTATTGCATGTAAAATTTGAACAAATACCAAATCTAGTGCATACAAATGCATATCTGTCTGTTATGATTGTGAGACACTCGGCTTTTCATGAGATCTCTCGGCTTGATTTTCTCACAAATGCAGTTGAGCAACTTCCTCTTCTAAAACAGTAGATGGCGCTAAGCTTGGGGATGAATTTAGCGCTAGTCTCCCTGGAGAAGCACTGATTTGAAACGCGTGCTTGCCTTTGCCTACAGCTGAGAAAATGAGCAGTGAACAGGTGAGTTTCTGTCTTACTGTATCTATAATTAACCTTTTTGAGGTTTTCTTTTGCAAATTTTTTATAACATATATAGACAGAAACTCACATTGGCAGTAGCACTTCACTCTCTCTAGGATAGGGGAATATATAAGCTGAAAGCCCTGCCATCATTTTTTCTGTCCAAAATAACACTTCCACGACTTGATTTGATTTTTTCTCAGTTACTAATCTGTACAAATCTGTGAGACCATCAACAATACTCTCAGGAAGAGAAATCTAATCAGAAAATGCACTAAACAACACCATCTCCTGTGTGCATATGAATTGTAAATAGTCTAGGTCCAGAGGTTGCCATCTAAGAATGTGCTGATGTCGAGATTGAAGCCGCTCCATCATAATGCAAACCACCTGGGAGATCAATGGACAGACACAGACAGATAGTTATTACAATTTGAACTGCAATATGCTAAACAATAATGAAAACTTGTAAATGGTTTATACAAAAATGTAATCTGGAATACAAGACTGTAATGTTCTAGAAAGGGTGGTACTTAATTTCCATTAAGAACCTGAAATGGTATAAGGAAAAAACATAACACATGATAAAAATATCTTTCACTCTGTACCTGTCCACTGATTACCCCTTTTTGTCTACTTCTTGAAAGGGTCTCAGCCTCTCGGCCCAATTTGTTTATTTAGTTATTTAGTTGGAATTCAGTCAGCTTAACTGTCAATGTAATAAAATAATTAATGAACAAAACAAACAATATATAATTGTTTCTTAACTTGCCTGTGACGTATGCAGTGCCCAAATTATTATTGTGGACGGAAAAATTAAACCCTTCTTTCAATTAAATGGAATGTTTTCGTTCGGAGAACGATTTGGTCAATTGGTTTTTTTTTTTAAACAACATATGATGGCAGAGCTTTTAGCTTATAGATTCCCCTATCCCCTATCCCATCTACTGTTTTAGAAGAGGAAGTTGCTCAACTGCATTTGTGAGAAAATCTGCCTGGACACGTTTGTAAGAAAATCGAGCCGAGAGATCTCATAAAAAGCCAAGTGTCTCACAATCATAACAGACAGATATGTATTTGTATGCACTAAGGTTACATGCAATTTGAAGGATGGTTTGTATTTAATTGTGAAATATTATCTAGGTTCATTTATTTATATTTGTAAAAACACAATACATATTTGTTACTCCACAGCATTTTCGCTCAAACTGACCTTTGTACTTGCACATCGCTCTCTGTTTGTTTGCGAGTCGAGTTTTCCTTTGCAAAGCAGATCGAGTTTGTTTGCTAAATGCTGGATTTGTTTGTTTAATTATGGCGCAAAATTAACTCCATAGTTCCTCCCCTCACAAATCTTGGGCATTACTTTATTTGTTGATCCCTCATGCTCTCTGCCTCATAAGAACTTTATGAGTTTGTTACAATTAAAATGCACCATAAAACACAAAGAAGATGGAGAGTGCTTTAACTGTGTGTGTGTGTGTAGACAATGTGTCTCAGAATGAAGTACACGTTAGGGCTGATTCATTCAGTTTATTCTAAAAGGTCCTTACAATCATACATAACACTGGAAAATCTATTCATTATGGTAAATCAGTTTATTCTAAATGGCCCCCCTCTCTTACTTTAGTGGCATCATAAATACTGATTTATTCTTGTGAATCAGTTCATCCTAAATGGTCCTTACTCTTACACATAGTGCTGGTAAGTCTGATTCACTATGGTGAATCAGTTCATCCAAAATGGTCTCTCTCTTTCTCTTTTTTTTTTTTTTTTTTTTGGATTACAAAGACTGATTCATTCTATTGAATCAGTCATCATAAATGTCCACTCTCATACATACAGTAGCGTTGGTAAATCCGATTCATTATGCTGAATTGGCTCTTCCTAAATGGTCCTCACCCTCATATAGTTAGATTTATTTTTTATTAAGATGACAATTAATTTGATTAAAACATACAATTTTTTATTTGAGTCCCTGACCTATCTGTTATGTTTTCTGTTGCTTGGTTAAGTAAATTAGGATGATTTTAATGTAGTCAGTGTAAATTTACTGTTTCAAGTCTGATACTGTCATCCTAATTGATATTTTTGTTAAATCTGTTTATTTATTCATTCAAATCCTCTCATTGATATTGAGCAAAGACATCGCTCAGATCAGATATTATAAATTATATCATTGGCTAAAGGTTTTTTATTGATGCAATCACCTGTCCCCCTTAAACAATTTCAATATACAGCTTTACTTTTTGTTTGTACCGCAGCTTGTAGTGTACCTAAATACTTTTTCAAAACTGTAACTTGAGTTTAACTACTGTAACTTGTTAAACAAATTCAAACTATAATTAGCATGTAGCTTAGCAAGTTGCTATAACATAATTTGGCAGTAAAATAAATATAGGCTAGTACATTAGAAAGTAAGTTTTAGGGGGCTGTGCAACATTTCCACTGTGGATCAAAGGAAGTTGTACCACATCAGGCACTAAATAAGGAAAAAAATTTAAATTATGTATGGACAATATCAATTTATAGCCTCCTCCCAAACAGCACAACAAGAAGGCTGTAGTTACAGATCTTCCCGCTGGCAACCAGTTGCAAGTTAAATAACACATTGTGTCGCGACTTGCCTCGTTTACATCCAAGTGAATATACAGTACAAATAGTGTGTGCAAATCTATGATTACCTGGCAATCAACTTTAAGTTCATAGCTCTCATCCCTGCAGGGGGCTTTATATCCAAAGTGATATTTACGCGCTCCTTCTACATGCAGCTTTATGAAAACCCCCCAGCGTGAATCAGGGTTTCCCACCAGGTTCCAGCGAGCAACATGGAGTCCACGACCGCCCCACAAATCGCAGGTACACAGCCCATCAGATCTGCATGTAAATATGTCAGGGGGATTATAAAAGCCTAGTCACCTAATACAACCCCGCTGCAGCTCGATCCATGCACAGAGACAGGAGGTCTTTCATATGATAATACCGCAGTGATTGCACTCCACCTGACATATGTTCTCTCTCCCTCTCTGTCTGTCTGCCTCGATCTCTCTTTTTCTCTCTGAACGCCCTTTGGAGACAGACTGAAATAACCTTTGACACAGCTATGTATACACAAGCTCTCTCTAGGGAAGGACTGAAATAATCCTTTGATATTTTCATGATTTCCTTGAGGGCTGAATTTCGTTGGCATATACGCCCATGAGGACATCTAACAGGGAACGCTTGGAGACACCGGACTGTATCTCTAACAGCGCACACAGTCACATGTTCTTCACCGCCCTAAAGCCTGAGCTTTAATTAGCTTATGAAATATTAAATGCTCATCTGGCATTGTTCTAAGTAAAGGCTGCGTGTGGCTGGGAATATTTAGAATAGATCGAAGCCTGAATCTCCACAAAGACCTTCTTTTGTGCCTTATGTTCTTGTTTGCCCCTTACACCGTGTCGTAACCCGCCACAATCCGACAAGCTGGTATTGCAGAATTGCAGCATATCAGAAAATATTTGAGATTTTAATATATTGTTATTAGAGGTAGACTGACAGTGGATTTTATAGATAGCGATAACTATGTTGGCCCATGCTGGCTGATAACTGATTAAAAAAACAATAGTTTTTAAAATAGATACTGAATAAAAACAAACATAATACATAAAATAGTTCTGAAAAAAATTAAAACAGTACTAAACCATGAAAATGTACTATTAAAATATTAACTATATCTTGATCATTCATACAGTTAATAGTGCATTAACTAATGTTAAGAGAAACAACTTTAAAATGTAAAAATCAAGTAAATGTTGAAATTAAATAATTTCATACTTATATACGTATTAATTAAATAATTATTACTTGTCTTAACCTCAGTTAATATTACAAATGGAAACTTATCATAAAGTGTTACCATTTCATATTAATCCAAACAGTTATGCTTGAAGATCTTAAATAGCTACACAAATGCCATAGCATTGAAATTAGACACATTTGTTGTATGTATATTCTCACACTTTATTTGCTTCTATTTTAGAACACTTGATTATCTAATATGATCTAATTCTTGATGATCTAATATTATCTAATGTTTCTGTCATTTGCTTTATCATGTCTTTAGCTTTAACTTCGCTGCATAACAACTGCATAAAAGCAACCAGCTGGATATAAACTCAAATTAATTACTTTATAATGATATGAAAACAAGTACGGTAATGTCCTATACAACATACCAACCCGATATCACAGCAATACGTATGTATTCTACGAGATGGCTAATTCGTACAAATTCATACGACCTCACTCGTACGGATTTGTACGATTTTTCAAGCGTCACCAGGAAGGACCACACCTAAAAAACGTATGGGTGAGGTCGTACAAATTAGTACGAATTAGCCAGCAATTAGTCGATTGCTGTGAGATTGCGGTGAACATACCATTTCATTCCGAATCTGAAGTGTCCTGAAGTGTCTCACGTGTCAAAACAAACTCCACAAAGCATCAGTGCACCAACTAAATTTCATGGGGTCGGGGCTGGTAAGCATAAAACCTCCGATTTACAAGGACATTTACATTTATGCAATAGGCAAACACTTTCATCCAAAGCATTCAAGGTATACATTTCATTAGTTCATGAATCAAATCATTCAAAAATTGACTTTGGAGTTGTTAGTGCCATACTCTACTGTTTGAGCTATAGGAATGACTCATTTAAAGGGGTAATTCACCCACAAATTTAAATTAGCCCATGATTTACTCACCCTGAAGCCATACTTGTATATGACAATCTTATTTCAGACGAATAAAATCAGAGTTATATTCAAAAATGTCCTGGATCTTCCAAGCTTGATAATGGGAGTGAATGGCTGTATGTCTTTGGAAGTCCATCAAAGCGCATCTATTCATGATTAAAGTGCTCAACGCGTCTCCGGGGGTTAATAAAGGCCTTCTGAAGTGAAGCGATGCATTCGTGTAAGACAAGGAAAATCAAGACTGAATCAAGATGGCGCCAGGTTGTGTGTTGGCTTGCCGTCGCTCCACATTTAGGATGTCTGTTTTTTGTTTATTTGTTTTACTTTTATGTTTTATCAATCATTTGGATTGCTCACAGTTGATCTATGATCGCCTTTCGTTGCTAAGTCTTCGATCTACGGCCTTGGATATGTGCAGCCGTGATTTGAACTTGAAATTGTTCGCTGAACAGCCATGCATGTTCCAGCCGCCGATGAAAGTCTGTCAGGTAACTGGATGCGCGTGCTGGAAGAGGAGCCGCTGCAGGAGACGAGGCAAACGGGCTGGAGTCTTGGTGAAACTTAAGAAATTGAGGATCCTGAATAGTGGAGTTAGACCAACGGCTGAGTCGCGGCCTTCCTATTTGATACCTGTTCTGCCATCCACATCAACATCATTGCGTTGGACTACACGGAGAGAGACGAGACGCGGAGGCGCGGTGCATTCAAATTTGCGCTCCGTGAGACGAGCTGGGGGAATGAAGCTAAGTGCTGTTTCTTCCTCTAATCGGTCCGTTGAGTCGACCACAGTGCTTATGGCTTTGATAAACGCACGCTCAGTTGTCAACAAAACATTCATCCTGAATGACTATTATTTAACGTATGGGCTGGACTTTCTTTTTATCACTGAAACTTGGTTAAATGACGCTGATACGAGTCCTCTTGTTGAGCTTTTACCAAGGGGATGTAGCTATTTAAGTACTTCGAGAAGTAATCGTCGAGGTGGAGGCTTGGCTGTTATTTTTAATAACATGATGAAGTGCAAGTTACTGCCTGTTGAAAGTTCCAAGAGTTTTGAAGTTCAATTAATGAAGATTGACTTGCCCTCGCCAGTGATTTGTGCCTTGATATATAGGCCTCCTGGTTATAATAAGAATTTTCTTGATGAATTGTGTGAGTTTTTATCTGTGAGTTTTTATCTAATTGGTGAACTCTTTTAATCATGTTTGCTCTGAGATCTTGGATATTGTTGCGCCTTTTAAAATGAGATATCAAAAAGTTAAAAAACGACCGTGGTTAAATGATGTAACGCGTAATTTGAGGCGGGTTTGTCGGCTTGCAGAGCGTAAGTGGCTGAAAGATAAATTGCTGATATCTTATGTTTTTCTTAGAGAATCTCTATCAAACTATCAAAACGCTGTTAGAGCCGCTAGATCTTCGTATTTTTCGCGAATTATATCACATAATGCAAATAATCCGAAGGTACTATTTTCAACTATAGATAAAGTACTGAGTCCGTCTATTAATTATTTTCCTTCCCCGTCGAAGGATCTGTGTGAGAGTTTTTAAAAATATTTTATTGATAAGGTTGTTCTTATTCGGTCGAATATTGTGTTTGTAGGCAATGTCTATGTTGTATAATTAACCCTTTTCGTTGCTTAAATAAATTTGAATCTATTACATTAGCTCAGTTGGAAAAGATAATAATGCATTTAAAGCCGACTACCTCACTCTATGACGTTCTCCCGTCGCGATTGTTTAAAGAGGTTGTAGACACTATTGGTCCTAGTATACTATTGATTATCAATAGTAGTTTATATCATGGAACTGTACCATCAGGGTTTAAGCATGCTGTTATTGAGCCGGTTTTAAAAAAACATAATTTGGATTCACATGAGTTAAAAAATTTCAGACCTATTTCGAAATGGCCTTTTATGAATAAGATTTTAGAGAAGGTTGTCCATAATCAACTTATAGATTT
This sequence comes from Leuciscus idus, assembly GCA_021554675.1. Taxonomy (NCBI): domain Eukaryota; kingdom Metazoa; phylum Chordata; class Actinopteri; order Cypriniformes; family Leuciscidae; genus Leuciscus; species Leuciscus idus. Next base: position 22,701,499 of record CM038626.1, read on the forward strand.
CTTGATTGTAAATAACATAATGGATATTTTTCAGTCTGGATTTAGGACCAAACATAGCACAGAGTCAGCATTATTGAAGGTTACAAATGATATTTTGTTAAGTATTGACTCCGGGAAAAGTGTTGCCTTAATGATATTAGATTTAAGTGCAGCCTTTGATACTTTAGATCACGCAATTTTAATAGACCGCCTTAGAGATTATGTAGGGATCAATGGTGTAGCCCTTAAGTGGCTTTCCTCTTATTTGCATGACAGGACGTTCTCTGTTAAAATTGGAAATCATGTCTCTGCATCCGCTGCTATTTCTTGGGGGGTTCCTCAGGGATCAATCCTTGGTCCGACTCTGTTCTCACTATATGTTACCCCTGGGGTCCATTTTTAAGCAGCATAATATTAACTATCACTTGTATGCTGATGATTTACAACTGTACCTTCCTTTGGAGTGTGATGGCTGTGCATCTTTTACAAATTTTTATAAATGCTTGACTGAGGTAAAGGGATGGCTAGCAAATAATTTTTTACAATTAAATGAGGATAAGACTGAGTTTATTATGTTTGGGAACAAGGAGCTTGGGAATATTCTGGCTGGAAATAATAGACTACTGTCCAACAATATGCAAAGTTATGTAAAGAACCTTGGAGTATTTTTCGATTCTGAAATACGCTTTGATCGTCAAGTTAACAGCGTTGTGAAATCATCTTTTTTTCAGTTAAGAAAACTGTCTAAACTGAAACCAATCCTTTCGTACAAGGACTTGGAGATTGTTGTGCATGCCTTTGTTTCAACCCGGCTGGACTATTGTAATGCTCTTTATCTGGGCATAAGTGAATCACTGGTTACTCGTCTTCAGCGTGTCCAGAATGCTGCAGCGAGATTCTTAACAAATACCAGAAAACGGGATCACATAACACCTTTATTGATATCCCTTCACTGGCTACCTGTTAGATACAGAATACAATATAAGGTGTTGATGTTTGTTTTTAAAACACTACATGATCAAGCTCCTGAGTATATAAAAGACATGTTAATTCCTTATCAGTCTCAGCGTCACCTTCGCTCCTCTCAGAACATGCTCCTAACCGTCCCACGGTCTCCCTTGAGGCGTAGTGGAGATCGCGCCTTTTCTGTTGCGGCTCCTGCACTTTGGAATGTGTTGCCATTATCCTTAAAAACCTCATCAGGCATGGATATTTTTAAAAAGGAATTGAAGACTTACTTATTTAATCAAGCCTTTGGTGTTTGATCAGGTCTGAGAACTGTGAGTGATTTGTTGTTTGATTCGCTTGTGTCCTGTTTTAATGTAACTTAATGTTTTGTATGTATTTCAGAGTTATTGATTAGCCTACTTATGGACAGCACTTTGGTCCATTCTAATGGTTTTGAAAGTGCTTTATAAATAAAAGTTGAGTTGAGTTGAGTAAGACGGCAGACGGCCGTACGCAAGTCGACTTACGCCAAAAAATAATTAAATAATAACAATTATTTTATTATAAAAAATAATAATGATGTGCATGGATAAATAATTTATAATAAACACTGAATTATTTCATATTATAAAATAAGAATTGTCCAATTTTATTTAATGGTGAAAATGAATATTTTTTTCATACTATACATTATAATGTCATAAATTCACTTGTAGCAAGTGGTTTATTTTTTGTGTTTAATTTGTAATGTATTTAGACAAAATAGTATGAAATATTAATATCTGCCATTTATCGGTTAATGGTCATAAAATTATTATCGCTTATCATATTGGCTAGAATTTTAATATCGGTGGATTCCTAATAATAATAATACACTGATACACTGAGATTTTGTTATTCCAGTCCTAAAAAAACCTTCCTGTCTTCTTGGGAAGTGAAAAATATAGAAAGGAAAATGAACTTGCCTAGCACATCTATTTTATTCATCGGTAAGAACTTCCCATGAAGCAGAGTCGCTTTAAGGCGAGCCTCCAAGGTTAGCAAAAAAATAAATAAAGAAAAAAATTAAAAAGGCATAATGATGTGCTACACTGGCAAGGAAACAATATGCTGTGGAGGAGTTGCTTCGGTATGCTGAATAAACTACTTTCTTAAGAAAATTGCTTATTGCTTAAATAGCTTATGTGAAATTTTTGCCATTAAATGTTTCTTTTGGAGTGAGCTATATTTTAATAAAAAACAAAGCTGTTTTAAATGATGCGGAAGTCAAGACAATTTTGCAACATGTACAGTAGGTATTAGTTTGCAGCAGTTCTCATTCATTTCTATGGTATCCTCAAAACAGTGGCCGACTGTCGTAAAGCTCAGAAACTGATTCAGTGACATCAAGGCTATAATGTAATTCAAGGCACACATGACTCAAGTTGACTGTTGCTTTATGCAATGATAGAGCCGCAGAGGTTGGTATCTCCTGATATAACAAGTTTCCCCTCTCTACACGCCTGTGAACTTTCTGTCAATGGCAGACACACTTTCACAGAAAGCCTAATGTGTTTGTTTATGAGTATGTTTATGAGAAAGTCTTGATGCAAGAGTAACCATGACTGTCTAAGATGTTCCTGCACATCCATTTTTCTTTGAGATGTGAGTGACTTCACTCCTCTGTTGTTAATGTAAGCGTATCCCACAGGTCATGACACACACTAAAACAGTTCTGTCCTGGTAATGACCGGGTTCAATTTTGACATTTCACTGATGTAAATGCGGCACACAAACACTGTAGTGCAGCTGCTACTAGTGATGTATGTCTCGAGACCGGTCTTGGTCTCGAGACCGGTCTCGAGACCACTTTTACGTGGTCTCTGTCTTGTCACGGCCTTGACGGTCTTTGGTCTTGGTCTTGTCTTGGTCTCGGACCTCTCGGTCTTGTCTAGGGGCGCTTTCACACTGGCAGTTTAGTGCGGACCGGGGCACGGTTCGCATGAAAAATCGCTAATGTGAACGCTGTCATCGGACCCGGGTGCGCACTAGAGTACCGAACCCGAGACTACCTGGAGGAGGTGGTCTGAGCTCGGTTGCTCCCGAACCGTGGCGCGGTTCGCGTTAATGTGCAAGCAACACGGACTCGGGTGCGCGCTTGTTCAGGAAGTATAGTATCCCGCGCATGCGTATCACTGTCGATATCATTGTTTCCTCACACACGACAACCATGAGTGGCAGGGGAACGTTGTGGGACACTGAAGAGGTGATGTCTCTCACTATGTTGTGCATAATAGCACCAAAAAAACAGACAAATTACAGCTATGCTCAGTCGAGTTGTATTATCCATGCATTTTCCGTGTGCGTTTGCGATGACGTAAGATCACTGCAAACGCACCTGGGTTCGATACAACTAATTGAGTGTGAAACCAGACCAACGCTGCGGGGGGCGCCGGGAACGAGCGCACTCGGGTTCGGACCGCAGCAAACGAACCCAGTGGAAAAACGCCCTTCGTCTCGCTGTCTCAGACCGACATAGTGGTCGGGGAATTTAGCAATACAATACTACAATATCCACGACGACACAACGTTCGATAATGCAACATTATTATCCGCAACGGAACGGATTGAAGCGCGCGTCTGAGTGAAAGTGCGGCGTGTGCGCGAGCCACACCAGAAAACACTTTATCCGCGCCACTGATCGCAGCGTCAACGACCACTTTGATCACTTGATTTAAAAAACACATATCAGTGACATGATGGGTTTTAACTTCATTCAGGAGAGTTTGGGTAACTGCACAACTGACAGATGACTTTGAGCGCACCGCCAACGGTGTGTGTGTGTGTGTGTGTGTGTCTTGCGACAATACCAAAACCATAGCGACAAAACGACCAACTTTCGGATCCTGCACTTACTGTACGTTCACACCGCCGCCGACTTGAGCTTCCAAAGTTACCGGAAGTCATTCATTTTCAATGGAAGCTGGCTTCTCTCAGCTGCAAGGAGCGTCAAATCCATCGGCGTCGCGTTTTGAGCGTCAATATGAAAGTTGAAAGTATCTCAACTTTATGGTAATGAGCTATGACGCGGTTCAGCGGCAAGCAGCGGCAAACGCCAGCAACCAATCGGAATATAGACGTCCTTCGCGCTGGCTGATTCCGGAGAAACATACGATGTAAACTTTCGTTCCTACCAAAACATTAGTTCCGAGAAAATGGAGGAGAAACTGATAATCGCTGTTGCTGGGTTTCCTATCATTTATGATATGACGTTATTTTCATATAGGGACCAGTAACAAAAGAGAGAGAGCCCCGGCCGCGCGCGCGCACTCACCTTCACCGTCTTCAAACAATAGAGCTCGGGATCGTTGCGTCACGCCGCAATGCATTGTGGGAATCACGGTACGGAAGTAGATGTACTGTATAGTAGGCAGTAGGTAACGTTGATCATTTGGTCATTAATTTAGGTTATTTTTTGGAAAATGGTTCAGTATTGCTGTATTGTGAACTGCTGTAATCGGTCTCATGATCGACAGGGCAAACGCCTCATAAATCATATTAGTTTTCCCTATTTTCGTCGGATGGCTTGGGTCGCCGCTGGTCGTCAATATACTAGCAGCTACCGGACGAAAACAGTGGATTATTGCACGTATGATAAATTACTCCTGAAGTGTAACAAACCCGCATAGACAAGCTTCGTAGCTCACAGAATCTGACAAGTGTGTGTCTGTCACCACTGATGCTTGGTTAACGGTGCAAACGATTGTTTTCTCCGCGTTTACTTTTTTAGATCTGCAGATCTTGCACTCATTCATTTGTGAAATGCAAGTGAGCCTCCAGTGACAAGTTTTTAAATTGATCGGAGCAGAGACTTCAAACAGAAAGCACAAAGCCTTTCTTTAAAGTTAATTTCGTTTTGCATTAATTTGTATTTTAATAAATATATCTATATAGAAATGTCTACTTTTAAACAAACAATTCAAAACGAAAGAAAACAGACAGCTCTCTGCTTATGTACGTTAATCCGTATGCAATGTGCATTTCTCTCTGGCGCGTTCACTACAGCGAAGATCGCCAGTCCTCAACCTCATCTTTGCAGCCGACTGACAAAAAAAAAACCCACTTGTTTATTAATAAACAATTAAAATGTGTGTGTGTGTGTGTGTGTGTGTGTGTGTGTGTGTGTGTGTGTGTGTGTGTGTGTGTGTGTGTGTGTGTGTGTGTGTGTGTGTGTGTGTGTGTGAATGTTGTTGCCGAGGGCACATGAAATTGTTAATCCGGCCCTGGATAGGAGAAAATACCAGGGAAACTGAGGCTTGGTAAGTTTTCATATTACTCCAGGCTTTGTTCATAGGGATCGATTCCGCCTATAATCAACTTTTTTTTTAAAGTAGCGTTGTTTGGCTTCATTATGAAGTTTGTCCGTATATGGTATAGCCAACTTTTTTGTGTCACGGTCCATAACTCTTTCTGGATACCGGCCGGCTACGCTAATATCTTATAAACAGGCTTTTGCGGTGCCTCTAAAATGGCCGCCGTTACCCACAATGCACCATTCCATAACATCTACGCCCGAGCTCTACATCTCGCTCTCTCTCCCTCGCGCATATTAATCCAAATATTTTTTTTCCCGACCAAATGTGACCAAAACGGTATTAAAAATTCTGTCATTATAAAAGGTTCCTAGTGTCAATGTATTGCTTGTTTTTTTTTTTCTGTTTACATTTCATGGTGTGACACAGACTTCAGAGCTTTTTGACAAGCGTCCTTGACAGGGCGGCCAGAGCTTCTTTGCAGCTCAAGTCGGCGGCGGTGTGAACGTACAGTTAAGCCTATAATTTCGTTTTTAAAAATTGAATTATGTATTTAAAAGTTGCAGAATGGATTCATTTGGAGACTCCGAAATCGGCAGAGATAGGCAGGCATTTGCTTAGATGAATTTGTGACTTTGATATCTGTGTGTGTGTGTGTGTGTGTGTGTTGTTTGATTACAGTATTGTATTTAAGATGGTGTTAGACTAAATATATGGTCTTTTAAATATCATATGCATATCTCCGTTGTGTTGACTAAACATTAGGCCTAATCCAAGTTTATAATTGTGTATCTTTAATTTGATGTTACGATTTCATCTACACATTAAGTATAATTTCAATTGGTTACATATTTCTCATTCTTTAGACAGTTGTTGGAGGAGCAAGATGGTGTTGGAGGTTTTGATGTTTTGTCAGATGAACCATCAGTACCAGTCATGTCAGTCCTCAACAGTACACAAAAGTTTAAGGGAGTCTCAATCCTCTAATAGTGCAGTAACAGCCGTCATGCAATTGCTACACATAGTTGATCTCACCCAGTCTGCAAAAACATTTACAGTGAGCTCACAGTCACACACATGACATGGTCTGTCTCTGTATTGTTCTGCCTGTGTAGTTGAAGTAATACCATCTAATTATGTATTGAATGTAAACTGCGGCTGAACCCTAGTATGCTGCTGTTCTTGAATTCATACAAGTTATAGCTTATCTTCAACACTAGTCTGTTTTTTTTTCCCCTCCGGTCTCGACTTGGTCTCGGTCTTGGTCTCGACTTGGTCTTGGTCTTGTCTTGGTCTCGATACCCTCTGGTCTTGGTAGTGTCTTGGTCTCGGTTTAGGCGGTCTTGACTACAAGTCTAGCTGCTACATAGCGGCATTCAGCATAAAAAATTATAAAAACACCCAGTTGCTCGTTCCTTGGGGCAATATGTCGCGGTCCACTACAGACGTCATGTAAATGTATTAGTGTTGAGGTCAGAAATATCCAGTGGGTGGACCTTGGTGAAATGGGGTCAGTCTACTGTGTGCCTACCCTCTAATTTCAACATGAATATTATGAAATGTACCTCTTTATTTAGCCTACAATACCATTAACAGCACAAGTATACACCATAAATATGCTGACATGCATGTATATGAGTAGTGATTATTTTGCATGCAGCCAAAAGGAGTTTGTATGATACAGACCTTTTTAAACAGCAAAAAATAAATAAAAAATAAACACACGTGTGTGTGTTTATTTTTATTTTTTTTGCTGTTTAAAAAGATTCAAAAAGAAGAATTCATACAATAGCTTTGTGTGAGACTGAGAAGTAACTCGCTTTAATAGAAAATCCAAATATATATGAATTAATTATTAAACTACAACCTTCAGGTTCACAACAAAAAGGCTCAAGAATTTTTGATGGAAATTCATTTCTATTGTTTTTTAAACAAAAACAAAAAATCATGTATTTTTACTTATTTTGAATAAATCCACTTTTAATATTTTTTGTTTGCATTCACTTTTTTTTTTTAAACCCTTAAATATATGTTTAGATTTCAAAGAAATATTTCCATATTTTTATTGGAATCATTATTTTGATGCTGCATTATCCAGTAGCCTAAAGTTAACAGTTTTAACAACTTTTATAATGAAAATTGTTAAAGTTTTAAAGTAATTTTTTGTGAAGTCAGTTTAATTTGTATAATGCTTTTCACATTATTTCAAATCAGCTTTACATAATATCATGATGTTAATATTTATAAGATCTTAATATCTTCATAACTAATAGTTGCATTTACCAGATTAGAGCTGGCCTATGACATTACATGACATAACATAACATAACATAACATAACAAACAAACAAGCATTTTAGATTTGCTATATGTATATCACTATACATCAGTATGCTGTATGCGGGTAAAGTTAATATAGTTTATAACATGGCAATATAGGTAATATAGTTTACATTTTGTGATGATATAAACAGTGAAGCAGTTGAGATAAAAATATGGAATGTATGAAATCTGATATAATCGGATGTCGATAATCAGGAATATGAATGTAATCAGTGCAATATCAGGATCATTCTGGGTGGACCAGCCTTGGATCTAATGAAGCCTCGCTCCTGGAACAGAATCAGTGTTTCCAGGCTGTCATATTAACCAAGACCGATCATTAATTATCACCTGATTATACATGTGCTCACTGTGTTACATCACAATGAGAGGCCCAATGAAACAGCCAAGTTCATCATGCCACAATTTCTGCCAAATTATCAAGCTGGATTCTCAGTGTTCACTTCAGCAGGCAAATTATGCTGAATCCACACAGATCCAATCAGTTCCCCACAGAGCAGCGATGGACGGAGTGATGAAAAAATGAAACCAATGCCCAATATCTAATGAGAATGATGGTGAGGGAGAGAGCTACAGTCAAATTTAACACAGTTGTGTATGAAAAGTTCAGATGTGCTAAACTAAATTGACTGGCTGTCTAGTCGCTTAGTCAGTCTTAAGGAAGCTCTGAATAATTAGAGCAATATTAGGTCACAATTAGACATTTTTGACTTGGCGCTCTGTCCAAAAAAAAACAACCACACAGCAACACAGTGATAGATGAGACACAATGGCCAAAAGATGTCTGTCTGTATGTGATCATAGACCAGAGGTTAACACAACAGCCCAAAAGCAATGAACGAAAGCACAGCATTTCAAGAGAGCAACTGAAAGATAGTCTGCAAATATCTATCCCTTCACTGCGCAAAACTACATGTAGTTCTCACAACAACAACAACAAAAAAACAGAGACCTGCAGATTATGTAATAACAGGAGCATTGGTCACAGCAGACAATTTGTTTCTTGGTTTCCTCAGTAATTATCTTGAAATTTACTGTTGAATGCATCAAATTTGTTATAAAAGAGGAGCTTTAAAGTGCCCTTTTTATGCTATTTTAAAGTTTCCTAATGTTGTTTTGGAGTCTCCTACAACAGGTTCACATGCATCAAAGGTAAAAAAAAAACTGTTTCATTTCCTCATAATATACATTTGCACATCACCACATTTTCAATGATTCTCAAACGACTCGGCAGATGAAACAATCTCTCTAAATCCCGCCTTTCCGCAAGCTACTCTGCTCTGATTGGCCAGACAGCTCAGTCTGTTGTGATTGGTTTACCACGTTCAGCGCGCACGTTGAAAATAAAAACCATTATTTTTGCCATAACAACGTCAGCTCTGCTTGTCCTGAGGCTTCCTACACCGTAAACTAAACACAGTAACGAACAATGACGTTGATTTTACCATATCAATGCGAGCACGAGTCCGATGATGAAACATTGGAAGAACTATTCATTCAACCCGAACCTCCATCGCAAGGACAACTCGAGCAGGACGTTTCTCAGTGATACACTACTCAGTTTGAGGTACATTATGAGATGTTGCAACTGTAATTCCTCACCATCAGCATTAACAAGTGCATGTCCATCAACAAATCCATTATTTTATTTGTACTAATTTATTTACCGAGTATTTTTCTAATATACTGCGGTGAACACGTGGAAGCTGTATCAGTAACAGTGCACGTATGCAATGTATACATTAGCAGAGCTCTAGCGTGAATGACTGATGTAACATAAACGTTAGTAAAACAAATCTTGCTCAATGCTTAATCTTTACTCAAAGTAGTGAGAACGACAGACAATCTGTTTTAGGTAATAAAACTGATTAGCAGAAGTATTTCAGTAAGACAGTGATGATGTGAGTTAGCCAGTTAGCAGGAGACCTACACAATATAAAACTCAAAACAAAGTATTTTGAACACCATCTTTCAAGCGGTTTGTGAATCCTGCATTGAACTCCGAGATTTGAGAAGCAGTCGTCAGTAAAATAAAGGGAACACGGCAAAAGTTTAGGATTATACTGCAGTGATATCGTGGTAAAGATGAATTTTAACCACTGATTCTTCACATGCTCGTCCTTGGGCAGTGGAAAAAGGCTTTACCTTCACATTGTAGAGGACAGTGTCTTCTCGACATGATGCTATCCGGTATCCACAGTAATCAGCTGCCGGTTTGAAATTCAAGTTTTCCCTGGTGTCTGCGTGCAATAAGTGGGCGGGCAATATGCTAATGTTTCGTCTTGACGTCACAACGAAATTGCTTATGACTAGTTTGAAAAACGATTCATTTCATTGACTCAGAGTCGACTCTTACTTTTGAAAGACAATAACTTTATATATGGTGCACTTTCAGATTTGAAACTTTGCAGGATGTTTTCATTCACTTAGAGCTATGTTACACACTACATGTAAGGTCATTTTCAAAAATCCATAATAGCAGTTGTGCTTTAAAACAGATGAATTTAAAGATGCAACATATCTGAGATGGTTTGAGCAGCTGAAGAATTGAGCATTTACAGCACAACACTCTGTCAGCATGCAAAATGCTAAAACACACTGCAACAAGAGGGGTAAATCTCTTAAAGCGATGTTTTTTTATGGAAGTTTTAAGTGAAATGTCCAGTGAGTTAGATTATCCACACTGTAAGCACAAAGTCATAAGGTGACATTGGAGAAGTGCTAAATAAACGATTTTGGCCCTTTTTTTGGGGGGAAAAAATTCCCGTTTCAGCCAAATACAAATGGAGCCGGTTATGTAATTTAAATGTTACACTGTATTAGTTTAGAAATCATGGACTGTGGTAAAAGTGTTTTAAGGTCATAACACAGAATTGTGTAAAGTAATATGCGATAATATGTAATATGAGTTTTTTGTCCATATAATGAAAGTCAATGGGGTCCAATTTTGAGTTTTCGTACAATTTGTTAAGGCTCCAGTGATGGGTAGGTTTAGGGGCGGTCCTTCCTGATGGCTCTTTTTGAAAAACCGTACGAATACGTACGAGTGAGGTCGACAGAATTAACATTTCTGGATGAACCTATTCATTCCTTTTGAAACACCAAAAAATAAATATATAAAAACATTATTTAGAAGCAAAAATGTCAGTTTTTGTATGACTAGTTGATCAATCCTACCATTTTGAAATAGTTCTATGGAAATAACCCAGTTCACACACACGTATGGTCTCGCACATATTGAAAGGGTGCATGCCCTGAGCAGTTTGGCTAAATGACAGTCTTTCTCAGTCACTCAATCCCCTGGTGCTGGAGGTTGATTGACAGGCCTGTGCAGTGCTTGTCAATAACTATGAGCTGCAGGTGCTGGAGAGGGGGACTCACGCCACGCTCTTCTGTTCTGCTGCTATATTTGGGCCTGCCAGTGCCTGGGCCGGCCAACGGGGGCACTGTATGGGACCGGAGGGCAGAGGAGGGACAGGAGGAGGGGCAGACAAAAGCAGACTGTGGGACTCCCCGCTGTCAGACCCGTAAGTCCCGTGGAGCCCTGTTCGTCACCCACGGCACAAACAATGCAAACGCACCACCGCCGGACACTAGGTCCCATAGGAGAGAGATAGAAAGAGAGAGACAGCCGGGCTGTCAGAAGTTACACAACCTAGCAGTAAGTTGACAGCAGCTTGGAAGAGTAGAAAGCAAACAAGAAAAACTGAACTGAGCAGAAACATCAGGGGAAGTCAAAACGTCATTTTCATTTACACAAAACAAGATGAATACTCAGTCACACCTGAATCTGTTATAACAGTCATTATCAGCATTTTTATAAATAACTCTCATGAAAGAGGCCTTGCTGACAGCTTCTGACGCACTATCACCTCTAAGCAAAAGTGGAAGTCAGCAGCCGGCGTCACTCGCTCATCTGAAGTCATCCAGCAGACCTGATCTATGAGATTCATCAAGCCTGTGATGTCTGTCATAACCTTTCAAGTTGATGTGCAAAAAGCTGAACAAACAAATTTGTGTTTTAGAACTTTTGTTCTTTAGACATTGAAGAAGTGATGTCCCTGTTAAAAACTTGAGAAAGTATTGTAGCCTTTGCCTTTCTATTATCAATAACACAATGGGAAATGCTATAGTACTTTTTCATATACCGTTCAATTTCTTTATTTAACTTTTCTGTTGAATAATTTATATTAGACAGGACTGTTAAAAAAAGAGAGTAAATTAATGAAGATGGAGAATAAGAGGCCCTCGTGCATCTGCACTCAGGGCACTGATATTCTTAGCACTGTCAAAATAAAAGTCCTGCTTCCATCACTCATCAGCAAGCCAGTTTATAGGCTATATCAATATCAGCTTATATATTAAAAATATCTCAACAACCACATAAATTCAAATGAGACCGAACAATGAACAAAGGAAACTAAGGGCCAGTACTAATTTACTAACAGCTTGCGCCAGCACAAACCATCTTTTGGCTTTAAAAAAAAACTACTCTCAGGATTTACTATAGATACACAGTGAAGAATTAGCGCAGTGAAGAATTAGCCGTTCGTTTACACGACAGTTGCGTTTTGGGTGCCTGAAAATGCAAACTTTTGAAAAAAGTTTTTGAAACGGTCTCCATGTAAACAACAAAACCACGAATCTCTGAAGACGATGACATCAGGCACATGCATATTACGTGTTCAATCTATAGTGTTTCTTTGCCATCTAATAGGCTGGCAGCAGAATACAGCGTTTTTAGTCGTTTTCGCGGACCCGTGTAAATGGCAAACCCGTGTAAATCGTTTTGAGAAAATGTGTCGTCTGTCCACGGAAAACTCAAAGGAAAAACTTCTCCATTGTAAGCGTTGTCGTGTAAACGTACCTTAAATCTGGCCTCATGGGGTTGAATCACAGACTAAGATAATTAACTGGAACAAAAACAGGTGCGTAACTAACTAATAAGGAACAATGGCAACAAACAAGCAAATGGAACACAGTCAAACAGAAAAGAACCAATGAAACTGAACATATCTGTGACACAACACCCCCCTCCCGGAAGGCACGTCCTCGCAAAATCCAACCGAGGAGGAAGGGTGCAAATAAACAATACTATCAGCAGATGGAGATCTTGTCTAGATATTTGGATAAGCCACCGAAAAACCTTGTCAAACACTAGCCAGAAATATCATTATTAGAGATTACCAATGCGATAGAATAGACTGAATAATGCAAAGGGCACAATGATGAATGGAGGCTAATGTAGTTCATATATAACATGCCAATGCAATGACTTCCACGGGTACATCCAAATAAATGAAATTATTTCCCCATCAGTGCTTTTTAAAGTGAGTAAGTAGATAGAGGGGCCATCCGCTGTGCTGGACACATATTGGCCCGGCTGTAACAGGCAATTACAGCATCCACAGGGTGAAGATTAGAGTCATTAACAGTGCTTAACACCAGGCAACGCACCAGTGAATTATTAAAGACCTGGGATACAACCTTACCTCAGCACTTCCTGTCCTAACAGAACTGCAGCATGTAACTTTACTAAAAAATACAGCGCTTTTACATACTTCTGTTTTATAATATTTTACTGTTTTGAGTCTTTTTTCAAACTGGTGGTATATGTGTATGTATATAATATGTGAGAATTATCATTCATTTGTTATGAATAACTGTCTTTTGGTTCCAGATAAAAAGAGAAAATGATTACAAAATTAAGTCAATTGTAAAATATTTGATTCACTTGATTATTGATTATTATTATGCTTTCTCCATTTATTTAAAAACTTTGTTTTTCCATTGAATTTCTAGAAAACAACATGTTATAACTTTCAAAAGTTTGTCTGGTTAAAAGTCTCATTAGCACTTTATTTTACAGTCCTGTTCCACATAAAAATAATAATACGTTTTATTTATATAGCACCTTTCCAGGGCTCAAGGACGCTTTACAATGAACAAGCAACAATAATTGCAATGGATAAAGATAACAAACAAAACCACTGTAGGTAGATGAGAGTAAAAGTACAGTAAAGGAGAATTAGGTAGATGGGGCAGCATACAGCAGAATACAATCAGACACAACAAAATGTCGTACAGCTTAAGAATGGTAACATTCAGAAAATAAGTGAGTTTTGAGCATAGTTTTAAATTCAGAAATAGTATTAACACAACAGAGTGATCAGGGGAGAGAGTTCCATAGTTTGGGTGCAACAACACTGAATGATCTACCCCCCATTGAAGCTAGGCGATGCCGAGGGACAACGAGAAGGCTAGAGTCAGAGGATCGTAAAGAGCGAGTCGGGGTGTAGGGGTGGAGCAGGTTACAAAGATGAGGGGAGCCAAGCTGTGCAGAGATTTAAAAGTGAGCAGGAGGATTTTTAATTTAATACGATAAGCCACTGGAAGCCAGTGAAGATCGTACAAAATTGGGGTGATATGGGCAGAACACTTGGTGTGGGTAATCTAGCAGCAGAGTTTTGAATGTATTGCATTCTGGAAATGGAGCTAGCAGATAGACCAACGAAAAGGGCATTACAGTAATCAAGACGTAATGTGACAAATGCATGGATGATATTTTCAGCTTCTTTGATACTGATGAAGGGACGGAGCTGGGCGATGCGACGTAGATGAAAGAATGCTGATTTGGTGATAGAATTAATATGAGCCTGGAAAGAGAAAGAGGAGTCAAAGATTGCGCCAAGATTTTTAACAGTACTAGATGGTTTGATGTGAGAGCCAGCAATCTCACAGGTGAAATTGGTAGGAATTTTGCTAATGAGTGACGTTTACATGTACATACTATGCACTTATAATAACACTATTATAAGTTCACTAACCCTGAACATACCCCTAAACCTAACCTTAACCCATGTAGTTACGGCATATTACCAGTACTTTCTTACTGTAAGTGTAACCGAAGTCTCTTATGCTCACTTAGGCCACATTTATTTGATTTTCGAACATACACATCTCCCATTCCTTTTCATAAAAAAATAAAATAAATAAAAAATCAACAAAGTCATCCCAAAACAAGAAGCTTTGGGATGAATCACATTACAAGATTTGATTAAAGGAAAAATAGAATTTGAAAATTGGAAGGGAAAAAATATATAATACTGAGATAAAATAAAATACTTAACAAAAAAGAAAAGAAAAAAAGAAAAGAAAGGCACAGTACTGTGTACCTATAAAAAGGAAAACATGATTCACTTGTCCCAAAAAGCATTTTGGAAGATGTAATCAAATCAGCCTGGGGTTTGGTGAATTTTGTATGTATTTTCATCCTATAAAACACTTTTGAGCTTATCCCAGGTAAGAAAACAGCTATAGAATATGGTAGCTGGTTTATAGCTGATCTAAGCTGGTCATTAGCTAGTGCACGCTGGTAAATCACCTTGAACCAGCAACAGACTCTACCAGCTGATCATTCCTGATTAAATTGGTCAGACCTGCTTTTGGAACACAGTAACTGGTCACCCATCCAATGACCAGCTTTGAGTAGCTAATGGCCAGCTCTGACCTAACCTGGTTAATGTGATAATTTGGTTAACTGATTATGTGATATTCCTTAAAAGTTTGTGTGTGAGCATATAGATGGTTTCTGGCGCAATACCATCCACAATCATAGGGATCTATATCCAGCAAATGAACTGCAAATGATAATCTTAGAACAGTTATCAACCAGCTAGAAAACAGTTACCATGTTCCAAAACACAGCTATAACCAGCTTAAGACTGTACTAGCTAACATATACTGTAGCTAACCAGCAATAACACACTGCTCTGGAGTGCATTTCCCATATCCAGGGTAACGACTTCTCTGATTGGTTGCTCCTACTTCAGAGTTTAGTATTGAAGCATATAGCATAATTTAACAACCCTACAGCTCATGGTTGGGCTGTATTGAAAGGCCTATAGGTTACTGCTAAAAATCAATTTGGTCATGAAGATTTTGAATGGTATTTATCCTTTCAAATCCTTTGTTCAGACCTAAGTGCGCACACTCCCACCGACACACACATTTTTGTAAGTGTTTTTCATGTAAATCTATAGCAGAATCATTGTTTCTTGCATGATTGGCATACACACATTCAAGGTTACTGGACCTCAACACATGGAGAGTGATGGTCAGTTTTTTACACATTGACCTCTGGGGATCTGTGCAAACCGAGTGGGCAGTAAGTCATTGTGATCTGTAGCCCTTGTGATCAATGTACTACACTACAGTACACCTTCACCCACCACAACCATATATCTCTCAAGGGAGCAAGAAAGATGGTAAAACCACAGAAGATCAAAGCTGGAGAGCATTCCGTGGAGAAAAAAATCTAGTTTCATGTATTCTTTTTTTTAACAACACTTGAATGTGGGTTAGTTTCATAAAAAAAAAGCAACATTTTGAACAAAAAGCTGAGAAAACGCATTTTTATCAAATATTATGTCCGGATTGGATTCAGAACAATGATCAAAACATAGATGGAGTAGATCAAGTCCATTGACACCCCATTATACCTCTTCCTGAGTCGATATTTCATTCAGTAACTTAAGCAGTTTTGATTTATATGCTATTAAATGTTTGATGATCGCATTATTTTACATGTGCCTAAGCAATGCTTTTATCGCCAGTATCTGCTTCTTTTTCGGCTGTGTTTTGAGCCAAATATTCTGTACTCGTTCACAAGATGCATATAGCACCCCTACCATAAAACAGTGAAAATTTGGATTGCCTGAAAATTCCGTCAATGGAGGGGAAGTGTTGTGTCATAAATAATGGAAAATTAAAAAAGAAAATGGTGTTTTAATTAAAATGACTAATTAATGTCAAATACAGCAACACATTCACAAAACATACACATTTATATTCTAACTAGAGATGCATCGATAGGATTTCTTTGGGCCGGTAACGTTCCACATTGCTCTTTGTATTGTTATAAAATACATTGATGAATATATATATGTATATGTATATATATATATATATATATATATATATATATATATATATATATATACATATACATATACATATACATATATATATATATATATATATATACACACACACACACACACACACACACACACACACACATATACAATTCTTTCTAACCAATTGAGAAAGGTACACTGAGGGAAAAAAAAGGCGTAAAAACAATATTAAATCAAACATTTCTGGTAAATTTAACAAATAATTACAAAGATATGGCAAATAACACGTTCAATTAAACGTGAAATTTTAAAGTAGAAAGATATTTTAGGGGGGAGTTCATAGGGCCCTCTGGATATTAGCTGGTCAGAGCTGGCCATTAGCTACTCAAAGCTGGTCATTGGGTGGTCAATATAGTACTTTCTTTTAAAACATACTCCAATCATCTTAGTTTTACTTACACCAAAAAAAAAATATATATATATATATATATATATATATATATATATATATATATATATATATATATATATATATTTATACACCATTAAACTTAAATAATTTGTGGTGCAGTGAGGGAATCCAAAATACATGTTTATAATGTTTGTAAATGTTTCATTTTATTTACTGGTATTCTGCATTATTACTGAATATAATAATAAAATGTAACTAACATACATTGATGCGACTTGTCCACAATGCAATTTTGAACTGGTACAGCGTATAGTCAGGTGCAACTTATTTTTGGAAAACACGGTAAGCATGAAAGCGGTTTCAGAAGGCCTGTGTGGTTGTTCTCATTAGGAAGGTGACCCCTCACTCAGAGCATAAACACAGTTACCAGGCGGAAATTCACTCATTAGCATCATCTCAGCACTGTGACTTCCTATCAGCGCGTGTGTATGTGTGTGTGCACAGAAGACATCTGGTGATCCTGTGGGAGATGTTCAGCTTGGTTAGGCTGCTGTTAGCTCTGCACTGTTGAGGACTTAATAATGAGAAATTAAAGAGTTGTTGTAGCTGCGGGCGGTTTAAGTATGAAGGCTGATGTCTGAAAAAAAAAAAAAAAATATATATCCATTCTAAGTTTGGAAAGTCAGCATTTTCTGATGGACAGTTTCAGAACTCTCTTCTCCAAAAGCAACTCTTTCCAATGACGGATGTTTCTCACCCTCACCTACATGTATGCCTTTGATCGCCGCTGTCAACTTTGGGAAAGTAAGAGGCCACAAATCAGGATTACTTTAGACTCAAGAGCCCCACTATTTGTAAATATGTAAATATGTGTGCACATCCACAACCCAAATTAGGCCCAGCTGCAGGACAAACAGTATAATACAGCGGTTTTAGTCATTTTAGCGGATCTGTGTGAAAGTTGAACGTGAACGGGAATGTTCGCGAAAAACACAAAGAAAAAGCATTTTCATTTTTAGTTCATCGTTGTCGTGTAAACACGTTTAATTTTAGTGCCGGACATCTTTTTTATGTAGCCAAATCATATAACATGGTAATCTAATAATTGCATTATCACTTTAACAGTCTAATAACACAATGTATTTTTTTTGGACATACACCTACAAATCTGGCATCAAAGTAAATAGCATCTTCACATTATATTCTTAAAGGGATACTTCAGGATTTAGCATTAAGCTTTGTATTAGTAGAAAACCTGTAGTATTTTCGAATTACCATGCTTTCCACCCTCATATCCCCCTTAGACAAGAGATTTATGTATTTTTTGTCTGGAAAAAATCCTCCGATGACGCAAAAATCGTCATTTTGCGTCATCGGAGGATTTTCTGGCCAGAGGCAAAAGACTACAGCCAGTAGAAGGCGTTGTTCCGCATGTTTTCAGCCCGCCCATAGAGGGTGGGATCTCACTCACAGAATGTACACAGTGTCAGCCGTCTTTCTTTGGAAACTAAGCTAACAGGCTTTTGTTCTGTGGAGAAAGCTGAATAGTAGGAGAAAGCTGAGTAAGTAGGGGTTACCATCCTCCTTTTCCCGGACTTGTCCGGCGGGCGAGATCGTTCAAAATGTACGGGATTCAGCTTTTGCGTTCTGCGGTCGCCATTCATTGTTTAACGTTACATGCACACCTTTTGTTTCAATCTAACTGAATTCATTCCGATTGGTGAGTCTGAATGTAGTGTTTACATGAACGCTAAACAAGTAATCGGTTGATGTGCGTTTTAACATTGCTAAGAAAATTCCCGCTCCTCCGTGAGAGATGCAAGACCCGGCGCGTCTCAGTAATGACGCCACCGGCCTCGCGCCGTTCTCTCGCGCCCCTCAGCCTCGTCCTGCTCGCCACAGTAAACATAATGAATGGCGACTGTAGAACGCAAAAGCCGAATCCCAGACATTTTGGGCGATCTCTAAATCCCTGGCAAACTCATCACGTAGGCTAGCCTAATAGCCTTGTTGTTTTCAACTGCGCTCTCTTACCGGTAGGCGTGGCCTCCTAGGGCAGCGAAGCAAGTGCATACTGGGAGTTGTTGTCTTTCATCCACATAAGCCAAAAATACATTTTCTGGCTTTTCTCAGTCTAGAAAGCTCCAAATTCAAAAATTTCTTCACATTTCTTCTACTTAAATGACCTATTTTAAATACACATTCATCTTCCCAGAGGTGAAGTATCCCTTTAAAGAGGCCATATGATGCTATTTTAAAAGGTAATTATTTTGTTAATTGTCAGAAAACACTTTTTTTTTTCACATACTGTACATTATTGCGGCACCTTTATTCCCAGTCTGTCTGAAACTAATTTCTACAAAGCCCCTCCTCCCAAAAATTCATGAGTGCTATGTGTGGCCAGCTGACCCAGTGCATTGTGATTGGCCAAAAATCTCAAGTGTGTGTCGGAAATGTAACGCCCAATACATTTTAAGGCCAAACAAAGGGGGTTTTCTTTCACATCCAAACACACAGCACTAAAATTCACAGAAGCCTTGCCTTCTTTCTTTGCGTATGCCTTTGTGTGGGCATTATGCTAATATATTTCACATTGTGACATAGATGTTTGCGAAAGTAATATCTGGACTTTGATCAAGAAATGTTAGGCAGGTCCGGAGCAGCGTTCTCTATTAGATATAGAATAAATTAAAAAAAAATATATATATATTTTACATAGTTGTGTGATTGAAGCGGTAGTAAAATAGTTAATACACACCTGTTACAAGTTGCAATGTTTTTTTAGCAACCATAAACAACCCAGAGTAACTCTTTAACAAACATAAAAATTTGCAGAGTACATTGTATAAAAAATATTGCATTGTATAAAAATGTTGACACAGAATCTCTACTCGTTGACACATTTTTACTGTCATATGTTTTATCCCATCATATCGGCCAGCCCTCATTCTTTTTAAAGTCACCATGAAATCAATATTGACAATTCTTATTTTTTATTGAATATTACATTATATTATAAATGAATTGTCTTTGTACATCTTTTTTTTTTTTCATGTGCCCTCGTAATTCCCTCCCTCTTGCAGTGACATCTCTTCTCTTCTCTGATGACGTGAGGGCGGGATCAACCTGTCACTCACATGACATCACAGCATTAGCAGCACAACCATCCAATCAATTCCCGATGGACAAAATCAAGCCCCGCCCTACTTTTTTTCTTCTTTTTTTTTGTGCGAGAAGCTATTTCACTTGATATACGTCACAATAGCTAAGAAAAAAACTATTGCAACTTCCATTTCATGCTGACTTTGGTTGCCATGAAATAAAAAGCACACAGGCCACAAAACATACTTAACCCTTTCACGTGCAAGTTTAAAATATTCTGAGCGCGCCTGTCTCTGTTTCAGCAATTTCTTAGCAGTTGATCACGTGATGCACTGACCGTTCTAATCACACCGGTGTGATCGTACGCTCCAGGGACCAGCCAAGACTGATAACACCAGTGTGATCGTACGTGCGAAAGGGTTAATGACAATAATAGATTTTACTTGTGCAATACTACTTCATGTAAGAACTTTTTTGACTGATAAGGGAATCAGTCACTTAGAGAATTCTAAGTGAAATAACCGAAAATGACAGAAGTCACTGTTTTCAGCAAAAGTAAAAAGAGATTACATCATCACAGACTTAAGAGGGCTGAGGCCATCAAAAAGATTTGTGTGCTGCCAGCTAATCGCTGAGAGTTAATCGCTGATTTCTAGGGGGGCCGAGATGAAAGACTTGGGCTTAAGTCCCTCTAAATAAGCTGTAGAATCACCTACGCATGCAACACGTGAGTTACGCGCACATCCTCAGCCGTTCTGAAGGATGCCATGTGTGAACTGTTCATTCTTTTCAGGCATAAAACCTTCAACACTTACAAATCAGATAGCACACATGGTTTACTGTAGAATCCCCAGTCAAAGGTTGCATGTTTTGTTCAGCTTTCTTCTGAGCGTGTGCATGAAGCAGTGGAGGGTGGGGTTTGGGAGGTGGAGGGTTCTGCGCATCTCTTAAGACATCAGTCTCCTTGAAAAATATGCTGCTGCAGACCACACTTCGTCAAAAACCCACACATCTACATAACCTGACTTTCAGCAGAACTGCACTTCACAATGCCAAAGTTGCAGATGTTCTTAACCAGTTTAGTCTGCCATAGACCATAATCACTTCACATAAATCACATCACATTGCATGAAATGATAGAATATCAAGCCGTGCACTACTCCAATGTGTCTTCAGAAATCTGCCGAATGAATCACCACCACCATCTGTCCTGAGCTGGTGATTGCCCAGAAAACATTTCCTGTCCCACCTGCCACTCTTCGACTCCCAGGGGAAAATAAGAAAATGAAAAGACAGAAAAAAAATCAGTTTATAAGGGAGGAATATGGCTATGCTTGAAATGGAATGCTAGCTTACTTTTAATGGAATTATGCACAGTATACTGTATAATGCATAATAAAATATTAAGTGAAATAGCATATATGCAGTGACTTAAGCACAGTGCTACTGTATCTGTTTGTTCCCCCAATGGCAGCTAAGTGTTTTGAAAACCTGTTTTAATATATATATATATATATATATATATATATATATATTATTTTGGCTGCTTGTGGTGCAGAAATTACATACTTCACCTTTAAAAAAAAAACATAATTACTAATTACTTCCTGTTCAGACAACACACAGGAAATGGAAGGTCAATTCAAGAGCGATGCATTGTAGGATAATATGTGGAAAGTATAGTCCACCATACATATACTGTATTTCATGCATGCTGTGCACAGTATGCATAGTTCTGTATAAATGATAAGAATAGCTTGTTATTATTCCATATATGGCCTGTTTTTCTTTTTCACACCTAGTCTTTTTTCTCCATGTGTCTAATGAATTCGACAGATTTCTACTAGATTTCTCAGATGTGACTTCTTGTATGCGTTTCTCTGGCCTTTGAAGCTTTACACGATGGCACAACTGCCCTGTGGGGATCCGGAATCAACGCCACAGTTAGCTTTAATGATCTGTCTTAAAGTAGACGCAGTAATCAGGTTAGTACATCAAACAGAGCAGAGCATAATTTAGTTTCACCGTTTAGAAAACCCTACAGATATTACAGCGGGAAGCAATAAACTATAAAACGCAAGTTAGAAAAACAAAGCTTCGTCCTCTGAAACCGGATGAAGTCCTGATCCTTGCACAGGTGCCTTGTCATGGTTACAATCTGTGTCTGCCTTCCCACCAGAGAGCCACCGTGAACCAGAACTGTCAGCACAGTGCAATTTGTTCCGAGAGGAGAAAGCGCTGCGCCACCTGAAGCATGTGCCTGCCCACCGTCGCCAGAGCAACAATTAGACTGTTGCATCTTCTGCTTTCTTCATTGCTGAACCAGTTCATATTTACTAAATGTATAGATTCCACAAAAATAATAAGCATGGTTTATGCTAATAACATAACATTTTCAAACACTGACACATTACTTTTTTTTGAGCTGCTATATTAATTGGCAAAATACAGATAATAATGCAGCATCTCTGCAGAATTGATGTGATATTTTAGCCCAATGCTCTTGGCAAACATCAAATAATAAGGCGAATGTGATAAAAAAAAAAAAAGGTTGGCATCTTGTGTTTACCAAGGTTGCATGTATTTGGTCACAAGTACAGTAAAACAGTAACACAGTGAAATATACATTTTCTATTTTACTTTAAAATGTTATTTATTCCTGTGATGGCAAAGCTGAATTTTCAGCATTTCTCCTGTCTTCAGTGTCTCACGATCCTTCAGATTTATCAATGTTGAAAACAGTTGTGCTGCTTCATACTTTTGTGGAAGCCGTGATACATTGTTTGTCAGGATTCTTTGATGAATTGAAAGTTCAAAAGAACAGCATTTAATTAAAACAGATTTTTTTTTTTTTTTTTTTTTTTACATTCTAAATGTTTTACTGATACATTTAATGCACTTAACAAACCTAGCCAGTTCAGACATTTCATGTGTTTAGCTCAAGCAAACCTGGTGCAACTAATGCAGCCCTTGATTAGCTGCATCAGGTGCGCTTGAGAGAACACTTTATTTTGCAGATGTGTGCTGTTGTGAGGGATTCTATTCAGGGGGTTGAATAATTTTGAGACTGCAGAAGTGATTAAAAGTTCAATTTTCTGTTGTACACTTCCAAAATGTTCCTTCTGTTTAAAAATGCAACCTATTAGCCTGGTTAAAACCAGACCATTCTCAGTGGTAACTGAGTTATGGTCTGGCAAAGCTTCATTAATAACTAATTTTCAAAGGGGCGTCACCAACGGACGTCACTCAAATGCCTCTGGGCGCAATTGGATAGACCTAAAACCAATCAGAGCGATCGTCATCGTGTAAAGCCATATGCTGCATCCCAATTCGCCTAAGTTACACTACGCCATAAAAGTATGTACTCTTTTTGTGAAGAAAAGGAATTTACTTTTGAATGTGTAGCAAAAAAAGTAGGCAAGCTTTGGGACATACTACTTCGTCATCTTTATCGGATGGAATCTGTCGCGTGCATCCTGTCACGTAAACTGTCCTGTCAATCATCTTGTCACAGTTAAAATCCTCTATTAAATCTAATTTAATTTCCTACCGTTTCGGAGAGAAATGTAGTAGCACGTTCATCTGCCAGTGGGTCTTTCATGGAGACTGGCCTGATGTGTTTGCAATTTGAATATAATAATGCATTTAAAAGTTGGTGCGCTTCACCAACGGACGTCGCTCAAATGCCTCTGGGCGCAATTGGATAGACCTAAAACCAATCAGAGCAATCGTCATCGTGTAAAGCCCGCCTCAACGTTTCTGATTGGTGCCGCGATTTCGACGGATTAGAAATGGACTTGAATGAGCTCTTTGCCAGACTACTTGCAGAGCAAATCTAAATTTGCCGGAAGTTGTCTGGGTTTTCCCAGGCTAGCAACCTATAACATTCGACAGACAATTTTCAGTCCATTTTATTTCGCTTTACAAATTTGCTTCCACAAATTCAGTGGTTCAAACTCGACAGAAAATGAAGATATTGAAGATATTGTTAATGAAGACTAGAGCAACGGGTGAGAGAGTCATTCATTCATAAAAAATGATTTACAGAAATGGAGCAAGCGGTAAGAATTTGTGATGATTATCAGGGCCAGTAGCTATATATGGAAAAGCTGATAAAGACAAAAGCTGTGTTTACATTTACGTCATTTACATTTACATGTAAGTCTTCACGGTTACTTTTGTACATGTAAGCAGCTTTCTCTAGATTCTAGCAGGATTTTAACATTATTCCCCGATGCTGACGTACAGATCAAACGTTACATCTAAGGTAGTAGACTAATCTCTCAGTTGTTTAGTTTCCCGCTGTGCTGCACTGGGGGTTCCCTCGGGATTCCCTTAATGGACTAATACAGTGATATAAAAGACCAAACTCTCATCTTATTGGGAATGTAGGCTTTACTATAGGCTACAGGCAAGCAGATGGACTCAGAATATGAACGTAATGCGCAAAGTTTAATGCTAAGCGTTTCCCAGTGAAATACTGGCATAAAGTTGGCTTGACACTGAACGTTTGATATTTGCAAGTTTAGGGACCGTCTCTAAAGTTACATACGACATTGCAATACAGGTTTCTAACTTCAATAGTATTTGAAGAGAATGACTTACAGTCACAAAACCAGCTGTAAAGTGTTTATGTAGGTTTCAGGCATGTTGCACACCTTTTAGAGTTTTGATATTTAACAAAGTAAACTGTCAAATCATGTGTAATTATTGCCATTTTTTGACTACCTCATGAGCTCATATTTATTTTAATATCAAAAATCTAAAAGGTGTGCATCATGACTGACACCTACATTAACACATTACAGTTGGTTTTATGACTGTAAGTCATTCTCTTCAAATGCTATTGAAGTTAGAAACCTGTATACCAATGTCGTATGAGACGGTCCCTAAACTTGCAAATATCAAACGTCAAGCCAACTTTATGAAATTCATTGTCGATCAATTCTATTCGGCTATGGCATAACTATTAGTTATTGTCACCAAGGTCACAATCCATCCCTGCACCTGCAACACATGCCCATCCCTGTTCTGACCCCATTATGTCCCTTCTCCACAGCCTCGCTGTCCCGTCTTGAGACTTCAGTAGGGATTCCAGGACTTCATGCAGTCCTCACAGTGGGACGGGAAGATCTCCAAAGGGACGTCTCATCGATTCATGCAGAGCAGCCATAAAAAAAATAAAAATAAAAAAAAAATAACTTTCTGCAAGGGCACCAGTAACATGACATGGCTCATAAATCTGATTTTAACACCATCCTCCCAGGTAACAGGGAATGTTTTCAGAACTTTGGATACCATTCTGGCAAGGTTATCTCAAAGTTATGAACTTACTTTTGAATGTTATAAACATGGTGTAGTCCAGAGCAGCAGGTGTCCCAGATATGTCAAGATGAGGAAGAACTTAACGAAACTTAAACTCCAGTGTTATAATGTGAAGCAGCTGTTTTTGCACTTATGCCAGATTTCCTATTCGTTAATGAATAATCTGATCTTCGGATTTGCATCCATCATGTCCAAAATAATAAGAAAAAAATGATCAAATGAAATGAAGTATCTTTTATCTGTCTGAAACCATTTTCTGTTGAATTTTCAGCAAATAAATAACCATAAATCACTGGAAAAGTATATATAATTACTCAGACTATGATATAAGAGTTTGGTCATTCTACCAACCTCCACTCAACACTGCTGATAAATCAATTTTTATATAAAAAGGACACCTCATTTTCTTTTTTAAGCAAGAATGAATCATGCAAACTACTATGATGGAAGTACTGTAGGATCAAGGTACTGACCCTCAACCCCTTCATAGCATTAACATTCTGATATTCAGCCTTCAGCATCACAAAATCAACCATAAACAGTGGGGGGGAAAAAACACTTTTCATCTGTTAGTAAAAACTTCTACATTTCTATTCTATAACAGATCTGAGCATATTAACCAATTATTCTGTGTGTGTGTTTGTTTGTTTGTTTTGCAGCAACACACAAGTCACAAAAGAGCCAATCAAAAGATGAAAGTCTTAAACGAATAATTCAAGTCACACAAGGACCAGCAGCGTTTGCCATCAAAACTAGTGCTACAGGTTTTCTTCTACACTCACATAATCTTTAAAACAAATAATTTAATAAGACTGCAAAATGATTTCTATTTTTCATACTGTACATTATAATGTTTTTGATCACTAAATTCACAAGTAGCATTTAAAGCTGTAGCATGTAGCATCAAAAGCTTGTTTCGGCTCACAATTCTGATTTTTTTCTCGCAATTGTGTTTCTATCTTTTATAACTCGCAATAATGCATTTATCTCTCAAAATTCTGATAAAATAAAGTCAGAATTGCGAGTTATAAATCCGGAATTGCAAAAAATCAAGTTAGAATCAAGTTTATATCTCATAATTCAAATAAAGTCAGAATTGTGAGATATAAACTCAGAATTCTAACATTATTTCTCACAATTCTGGATTTATATCTCACAATTCTTACTTTATTTGAATTGTGAGATATAAACTTGGAATTGCAAGAAAAAGAATGTCATAATTGTGAGATAAAAAAGTTTGCAATTACCTTCTTTTTTTTTTCGCGATGGCAACAAGCTTCCATATTTATTATTTATAGGCCAGAATGTAAAAATGATTATCAGATTATTGTTATCATCCAGAATTTTTATGTAATACATTTTTCTAATAAATATATTGAAATACCGATATCTTTACCATGAACTGATTTATGAAAACTGTCATAAATGTTAAAAACGTATAGTCGCTCTAAATTAATTTGTATTGCATCATACTCAAAACACTCATCAAAAACATCTATGAAGCTTCGCCACTTTTTGTCCTTCTTTGTTGGTCTTATGATGCAACGCTTCCTCTGTCCTCTGAATCTGGCAGCCAATCAGACGGCTGATCAGACATATGCTGAGCATACAAACATGTGCACATCCCACACTCATACACATGCAGGAGAAGCAAAGTGCTGCATCACCGAGGGAGGCCCATCAGGAGGAGCAGCTTTGAGGGTTACACGATCACATAAACCCACAAACGCTCACACACTCACTTACACACATAATGGTGACAATGAGAGGATCCTCAAAGAAAGAGTGGAGGAGATGAGGACAATGGACAGAAACTATGCCATATGCCAGGGGTCTGTTACTATAGCAACGCCACACTCTCTCTCTCTCTCTCTCTCTCTCTCTCTCTCTCTCTCTCTCTCTCTCTCTTCCATATTTGCCTGGATGGAAGGAATAAAGAAAAACTGATGTTGTAAAACGCATCTACATTTTACACAGCTTAAAATGAAGACCACTCCACTGAATCTTGCAGCTTTTTCAGTGTCTTGCCCCATGAATGCTGCATTTTTATGAATCCGGTATTAAAAGACTGCTTAAGCTCTATTTAATTCCGATGGTAAGGTTTTGGATACTAATGACCTAAGTTTGAATACAGCCTTCTAACAGAATTACTAATTATTTGGATCAGAATTCTAAAATGAAGATCATGGTGGTAACCCACTAGTAGTAACTCAAGTGTTACCAAAACCGAATTACTATCGAAAACCTTACAAAAACCTCAAAAGCTTACAATGACTTAAGTCATTATTATGGAGTTATCATGCTGTTCACTTTAGAATACTGTTCTAAATAATTTGTAATTCCTTCTGTAGGATTTTGTAGGGGGCGCTAATACTCATCTTCTGAAAGAGTACTGAATCTTCTGATCAAAACACATGTGAAGAAGCAGAAACAAGTGATATCATATGTAAGCACATGCATATGTAAAATATGTAAAATAACATGATCATCAAACATTAAACAGCATATAAATTAAAACTGCCTAACGATACTGAATGAAATGTTGACCCAGGATGAACTACAGAACTGTGCAAGCATTAGGGGTGTTGATGGACTTGATCTACTCCATCTATGTTTTGATCATCGTTCTGAATCCAATCTAGATGTAGTCTTTGACAAAAACACAATATTGGTTTATAATACTTATAAAGCACATATTAATTCTTTATTCTGTATGACCATTTTCTACATGCCTTAAAGGACAAGTTTGGTATTTTACACTTAAAGCCCTGTTTACAGATCGTATCTGATGAAATAGAACGGTTAAGATTAAAATTTGGACACATGCTCCTGTCCCGAGAATTTTAGGTTTATTTCGCTTTTGTGGACCTATTTTGCCAAACGCGTCACACCCGTGATTCTTCCGTTGAGAGCTTGAATAATAGACACTCCAGCCCAGTTGGTGGCGATAATGCACCTTTGCCAATTGCAAGCAAACCACGGGCATTTCATTGAATACACAGAAGAAGCAGAAGAAGAAGCGGCGGAGTAATACCGTAAAGGTGCTGCGGTCTCACAGCAAGTCAATGGAGTTGGACAAAAACTACGATAAAACCTGTTGGAATGCATCTTTTTCAGCGATTTTTGATGGAACATATCAGTGAACACCCCCTGACCACTCGGTGAGTTTCACGTCTTTGTAAACGAAAGTTTAATGTGTTTTTAGGACGGAATCTTCCAGTGCATATAGACAACCATTGTGGGGGTGGGGGGGGGGGGGGGAAGCGAAATAAACCTAAAATTCTCGGGACAGCAGCATGTGTCCAAATTTTTATCTTAACCATTCTATTTCATCAGATACGATCTGTAAACAGGGCTTTAAGTGTAAAATACCGAACTTGTCCTTTAATTCTACGTAAACTTAAAGCTGCCGTCGGCAAGTCTGGCAGATTGGGTCGATTAGCCAAAATGTTGAATGTTTACAACTCTCATGCCCCTCCCCACTACCAGCGAGCACCCTCCCATCGAGGTCGTGCTCGTCAGTGCGTCACTGTGCGTGTGTACCTGATTTTCTGTGAACGCGTCCGTCTCTTCAGCATCTATCAACACCATGGACTCGGAGGTAGGCTGCCCTGGCTAATCTATCCATAGATAGCAATAACCGAGGAATTGGAAGCTTGTTAGTAGATTTTCTCTCCGCCATCACGCTTCATGCAATCTCCAGGCGAACTTCAGGCGTGGCGTGTGCATGTGATATTAACGTGCGCGAGTGAGGGGGGATCTGTGGCGTGTGCACGACCTGTGATTGACAGTCAGATCTCACACCCCCCTGCGCTGATTGGACCTGATGAAGCGGGAGCGCTGGATTTTTGCAAAACAAATAACACGCTCCAGGTGGAGTTAGAAGCTCGGGTTTTTTTCTAAAACCACCTTATTTATGTTGTTCTGTCGGATTATAGTGTCGATTACACTGAATATGATCCAAAAAATTTTGCAGACGGCAGCTTTAACTACTACAACAACTACATTCCTAACTATTAATAAGCAGAAAATTAGGAGTTTATTGAGGTAAAAGTCATAGATAGTAGCGAATATGTGTTCTCCAAACTAAAGTGTGACTCTAAAGTGTTTCGGTTTGCTGTTTGAATGCAAGAACACATCCTGTGTGAATGCCCTAGATGTGCGTCTAATGGTTTAATAAATATATACATTTTATAAATTCATCATAATTTAAATGTAAAACAAATATGAGTGTTGTACTCTACGAGTTGATATGTTTCTAACACTACATGACACCAATCTGTATTTTTTCACCAACAACATTCATATTTCATAAATTATGAAACTGAACACTTGTAATTAGTCATTCATGAGCCAGTAGTTGCATTGTTAAGTCCAGATTCTAAGCTTTAATGTTTGCTTCTTTGTATGCTTGTTAATTCAAATTACAGTTTTATTTTTATTTTATTTTTATCTGACTTTAAATTCCATATTGGTCCATCCCTAATGAAACAGCATGAACAAATTGTTGATGTGAATGTAAAAGCCACTGTGTCCTTCATTCTGTTAAAATACTCTCTTATATCCCAGTTTAATTTACAAATCAGATTATAACTGTAATACTTTTTTTTCTTAATGAATCAATTCATCAAAAAAATCTACATTAATAAAAAAAATAAAAAAACCTCATTTCAGATCTTACCAAACAAATAGAGTGTAAAGACTACATAAAAGTAGCTATGAATATACAGTACGCTATACACCACATGCACCACATGGTTTTAAATATAAACTACATTACAAAACAAATAGCAAAAATAAAAAAAATAAAACATAAGAAAGTATAAATTAATAAATAATTAAATAATAATGAACAAAAACACAGTGACAGTTACATTTAGCTCGCTAACTAACCCTCCTTTGGCATTAAAATCTTCTGTCAGGATTTACTACAGACAAGCAGTGAAGAATAAACGCTGAAAAGTCGCTGGCCTTATTGCATATGCATTTGTTTCCCTTTCAGATGTAAATTGTATTGTATTTAAATGAATCACGCAAAGTGATTTACTAAGGTCTGAGCTCGTCAATTTACTGGTAAAAGCATGTCTTTAACCAGACGCTAAATTGCGCTGCTCTTGGTAGATTGCGTGGGTCATCATGGAAATGATCCGTCTGCGTCCGTTTTCTTTAATTTACAGTAAATAAATAATAATAATTATTACTGTAGATAATTTACAGTAGATCACGCGTGGAACTTTCCACTCCCATCTGCATTATTTATTTTTTGGGGGAATTGTGCTGAATTGTCTGAATTACTGTAATTACAAGATCACGACTTGTAAAAAGAGCTCACTTCCTTGTAGAACTCATAATTAGTACTTCTAAACTCTGATATTTCCGAGAGCTATGGCTTGTCTCACCTAATTGCTGCAACATCATATAGAAAAAAACTCAAAATTATGGCAGCTTTAATTGTCTATTTCAAAAATATTTTTCGGAAATTGCGCTATCACGCTAATTTGATAGTTGTAATGATAATGATAGTGTAATAATCTTTTCTTCCCTATTGTGACGTATATCTGAGTAAAACAAGAAAAAACTTGAAGAAGAAAAAAATGTAGGGCGGGACTTGATTTTGTCCATCGGGAACTGGTTGATCATTGGATCATTGTGGTTTGCTCTATCTGTGATCTCATGTGAGTGACAGATTGGCCCGCCCTCGCGCCAGTAAACATGTCACTCTCTTGCTGTTGCAACTAACTTCCAGAATTTAGCATACACCTCCAACATTTCACACATCACTGTGTTATTCAGCCACATGCCAAACACACACACACACACAGATGCATTGAGAGATCCCCAAAGACACTCCTCATCATGCAGATGCACGGGGCAGCCGAATAGTGGTCGCTAGGCAACAGCTAATGGGGACCTCAACAAACAATAAACAATAAACCTGGCACTTGCAACAATCCATACACACACCCTCACTTCCCACTCACTCATAGCCCTGGGCAGCTGAGGGTAATGTCTAGGTGAATGGCCTGCCTCTCTTCATTTTCTTTGACTGTCAGTCCTCATCCGGAGAACAGACTGATCCCCTCGGGCGGCCCTGCACTCCCACTCAACCACTGTCAACAGATTCACTCACACACACACACCTGTTGGTCAAAGGTTGACACAAATACACACAGAACAAATGTGCATATTTATATAGACATATTTACGCATAATGATACAAAACGCAACATATTTAAATCCATAAGTGCACACATTTCTGTCATTGGCAGTCCTCTGCTTTTTTAATAACAGGCACCACTGCCTCAGAAGAGACTGATTAATATGTTGATTACTCATACGAGGTCATGCACTACAGAACACACACATACACACGTTTATTTAGCATCTAAATGAGGACATAGCACAGACTTCTATTGTTTTTATAAAAAAAGCTGATAACCTTTACTACAGACTCTTTTGGCATTTTTAAAACAATGACAACAAAGAATATATTTATTAAAATGTCCCTATTATGCTGTTTTAAATGTTTAAATGTCTCCTACAATAGGTTTACATGTATCCAAAAAAAACACACACAAAAAAAAACACTCGGTCTCTCTAAACCCCTCCTTTCCGAGAGCCTACCCTGCTCTGATTGGTCAGATGGCCCAGTCTGCTGTAATTGGTCTACCGCTTACAGTGCATGTTGGAAATTAAACGGCCATTACCATAACTTAGCTTCCTCAGCTTCCTTGAACACAGTGATACGAACAGTAAAGGCATCGATTTTACCATATCAATTCAAGCACCTCAAGTCCTCATCCTTTGGAAGTGAATGAAAAGTGGTTTGCTTTCACAACACAGAAAACACAGTCTTCTCGACATGTTGACAACACAAACCAAACTCTTCCATGTTTCAGCTGCAACTATAGTGTAGCAGCTGGTCAAAGTAGACGTTGTTCGCGGGTAGCCAATGGAGACCATAGGCTGGCATTACGCAGATTTGTTACAAACCTACATAGGTTTGAGCAGAAGGCAAGACTGGAATTACAGACGACTCGTTTCAGGCAGTTAAGAATCAGTTCTTTTTTTTTTTTTTTGGTAGACTCCATTTGTTAAATACTTTAATCTTTGAAACTTTGCAGACCTTTTACATTCATAAACAGCTGTATTACACACTACATGAAAGGTAATATCATAATAGTGGCACTTTCATCTCTTTCTTTGTTTTCCATAAGAAGGCTGTCACTTAGCTCACTTTAATGAGAATTTAAGTAAAACCATACACACATATCATTCACAAAAAGATACACCACACCAAGGAAACAAAACACTTTAGATTGCTATTGATTGTGGTTTCATAGTACAGCACAGGAGAAGAGCAGCTGAAACAACCCCCTTTGGATTTTTTTTAGCACTGGTCTACACGGACAACATACTAACAGAACCTTTATCAAGAAACAGTGCTCTGATTTCAAGCCAGCAACTTAACTTGTTAATAGTTAAACATACACAAATTGTCCTCAATAGTCCCCATTGCTTTTTGCTTTCAATCAAAGGGCGCAATGTTGTAAATCTTATCAGAGTTGGTTTGTTCAGTTCATGGCCTATAATCATGGCCTATAACTTATAATAGGCTATAAATACAAAAAATGGGAAAAACATTTCCCAAAGCTGAGTAAAAATGTACTCCTGCACTCATAAAAATAAAGGTTCCAAAAGAGGGGTTTTCATAGCGATGTCATAGAACCTTAATATTTAAGAGTGTGTTCTGCATGACAGACATGTTAATCTCACTAAATACTCTAATAACAGCAAAGAAAATTAATAATATATACAATATTAGATTAAATATTATTGGCAATTACTGAACAATATTGGCAATTTCCTTTCAATATTGTTTATGATTATGATTATGATTATTATTATTACGCTCAATGGGATTCTGGTATTACCCATGAAGGATACGGTGTTGCTTCCAATTATTTATCAAAATGAGGAACCTTGAGAGAGATATCATGAATTTGTGACCTTGAAGCATGTTGGGAATACACCTATGAAATCAAATAGGTAGGCAGTTCTAGCTTTAGAATACAGAGCACTACATGCATGAAATAAAACAGCATTTTAGCAAGACAGAGAGAAAGACAGAAAGAGAGAGAACGAGAGTGAAAGCGAAAGAGCAGGTGAAAACCTGCTGAATCTGTTGAACCTGGTGTCCTCTGCACAGAAGGTGACCCTGACTCATCCTCTATCTTTCTCTCACTCAAATTCCTTTCTCTTTTCTCTACACAACAGGATAAACAGTATTTTATACAGTTGTAACAATTCTACAATACACAAAAACTGTGCTTACATTATCTATTGTGGCATGTACAACTAAATGACACATACCTATACTGAATGCAAGCACAAACCAAATATACAGCCCTCTAGCACAGCACTCTAAAGGAAATTAAACCTCATAAGCGACCAAATAGGGTCACTAAACAATTAAAGCAATTCCTTAAAGGGGAACTTGGCAACTCTAGCCATTTCTTCGCTGATTTTCACTTTTGTTGTCGCATGTTTTCTCAACGAGCCCCCCCTACAGCTTTGGGACGTATATTTCACAACGTAAAAAAACTCACTTGCAGCACCCTCCTCCCCCTTTTTACCGCTGCGGATGTGCATTTGTTATTATCGGAGCCGGGACAACTTTATGATCCATCGTCGCTTGTTTTTATAGCTAGCCGGCGTGGCTAACCGGGATTGAGGGTGTGGGTTTATGTCGAATTGTCGTAAAGCAGCTTGTGTTTCTCGCTCGTTCTCACTTCTTACCAGGACGTAGGTTGTTTTTCCGCCTGGGAACGTTAGAGGGAGCGGGGAAAGTCACCATTTTCACCAGAACAGGTTATTTTACCATCCAAATGATTTCTAAACGTTTTTCTTAAGTTTAAATAGTTGCCAAGTTCCCCTTTAAGTCATAACAATAATGCTTTTTCATGTGAAGTATGTGGAAGATGCGACTCATTTTATTAGTTTAATGTTAGCATGTAGCTAAGCTAATTAGATAAAGCTCTGATTTACTGTAATTACAAGATTCCGACTTGTAAAAAGAGCTCACTTGGATTTTGGGACTGCCTTCTCTGTGAAGGAGACTTGCAATGCTGCCTCATTATATGGCAAAATAAGGCATCTTAGAAAGCATAATTATACCTCCTATCATTTTTAACTGCATTCATATTGTCCAGTGTCTAGGCTTAAATATATTTTCAATGACAGTCTTAGTTATTCAAACATTGCCCTGTTCCTGCCCCTTTATTAAAATCTGGCCCATTCTTCTTCCGCAGCCCAATTCTGTCAGACCCGGGCATTCCCCCTGAGGACAACACGGGATGAGGCAGCTTAAAATTACCTCCCTAAATTCTCATTCTTCCTCCATTATTTATCTCCTCTGTTCCACTCCCAGTATCCTCTCTTGAACCCATCTCTCTAACCTGGCACTATTAATGATGGATCTTTTATGAATGGTTGATTACATGTAAGACAAGAAAAGAGTGATGGTCAGGTGTCTCCGAGCAGGTTGAGGCATCGTCTGACAGAGAGTCCAGAGACCCAGCGTTTAGGAGGGCTGGATATTTAAAGAAGCAAAGTCTAAATCCTTTCAGAGATAGGGAATGAAAAGAACAGGAAAGGTAGGAGATTTAAAGAATGAGAGAAGAAGAAAGAGAGAGAACGATTGTGGGAGAGTCACCGGTGGGGCCAGAATTACAGCTACTTTACCATATCTTACCTTCACATTCACTCTCTAGCAGAAACCCTTAAGCATTACACACCTGCACACACACACTCATGCACACATCTACACACGTAAACCCTTCCAAAATGAGTTTAAAGCCATAGGAGAACTGTTTCATGTTCTGTAAGGTTATGGATAACACCATACGCAAAAAAAAAAAAAAAAAAAAGTAGTCTACATGTTCACCTGATGAAGCTATTATATAACATTATGACCATTTCATGCATCTACAAAGAATCATATTAAACAACAACCCAATAGGGGAGATCGGGTCTAGTTATCACACATTTTACTGTGAATGTTTCTTAGGGTAAATCAATTTCTGATTTATTTTGAAGTCTTGACTATAAAGAACCAATTAAACATTATTGGTAAAATAAATAAATAAATAAGTGTTGACCTTTTAATATAGCATCATGCACAAAAAGTGGGGCATGTTGGCAATGTTCTCAGGTTCACTTAGATGAAGGAAGTTCAGCAGATTAACTAACAGCTGTACTTTCATAAACAAACCAAAAGAGAGTAATACAGTCAGAGAAAACTGCAACAAAACTTTGCAGTGCATATTCAGGCCCAAGGCAGAGCCAGGGGACCATTACACCAAGGCAGAGCTGGGGACAATGAAGGCCAGAAGCGTTGCAGCATAGCTGGGCTGAGTCTGTGAAGGAGCCGAAGGGCCGGATAAAACCAGTGGAGCCGACACTAACAAACTGGACAGCTTACTTGGAAGAAGAGGGAGTGAGAGGCTGGGCGAGACCATCATTGAAGAAGGAAACTTGGTGCTGGGCAGAACTAATGGCAAAGACGACTTGGAGCTGGGTGGGACCGGTGGAGATGAAGACTTTGGGCTAGGCAGAACCAGTGGAAATAGGGAAACGTGGATGCCGGATAGAACCAGAGGAAGACATCAGGTAATCTATCACTCCAGACTGAGGTAGACTGAATTCCAATTTCAGAGGACAGGGGTGACCACCCACTTCTTCATTCAGCTCCACCAAATCTCCCACTGGGGCGGATGTACGAATTAACTCATACACCTGATCAGACTGGGCTGAGGACTCAGGCAGTGTGGCCATCATGGCTGAGGACTAAGGCGGCGAGGCGGCGGCCATCTTTGCCGAGGCCTCAGGCAGTGAGGCGGCGGCCATCATTGCCGAGGGCTCAGGCAGTGTGGCTGATGTGTGTGTTGCCCACACGCACAAAATTGCTGTGGCCACTACAATCAGCGCTGCATCTTCCAGAGCTGACTCAGGCGCGCCGACCATCTTGTCCAAAGACACAGGCAAGGCAGGCATGACGTGAAGAAGCTCTGGAAGGGTGGTCTCGGCAGGACGAGACTCTGGCTGCAGTCTGGACCGGGGGTAGACTCTCCAGACACCTAATGATGGCCTCTCTCCATCCTAGTCCTGTAGTGTCTGGGAGGTCTACAGGATGGTAGTAGTAGGCACCGATCCAGAATATGGATTTGAGGGTCTCGTCATCAAAAGGAGCCGTGACAGCGAGATGGTAGACATTGTGGCCCCTCTGGGCCACAGCAGCAAACTTAACTGCATAGTCCATTTTGACGATCCAGTATTCTGTAACGCTGATATCCACAGAAGACGAAGATGAATCCAAGGTTTATTAAACAAGTAATAACAAAAGAGCCAATAATGCAAGACAGTGTGCTAAACACAAACAATACCAGACAATGAAGTGAACACAATGAGGAATTTAAATACACAGTGATGATGACGTGCAGGTGCAGGTGATCAGATGATGGCTGATTGAGTGCAGTTGGGAATCATTAGGAATGCTGGGAAATGTAGTGCCGTTGAGGTGTGTGACAGACATGAGCTGATCTTCGAGGTGGATGGTATCTGCTGCATAATCCATCTTACAATCCTTTTGCGGTTTAGTGCTCTGTAACGTTCTCAGGTTCACAAAGAAGATAAAGCCAGCATAGCGGATCAACTAGCAACAGTACTTTAATAAACAAACCAAAAAATAGTAATACAGTCAGAGAAAACTGCAATGCAACAGTGTGCATAGCACATCCAACATTAGTCAAAGATTCACACTAAGCAACATTAAATAGCAAATAAAAGCCTATTTCTAAACTTTCCAGTGCATTTTACATTGTAAAAAATAGTAATAATAAGTATAATAATACTAATAATAATTGGTGACATTTTATAATAAGGTTCAATTCATTAATGTTAATGCATTATGTATAATTTACAGCATTTATACATACACTCATTTGAATTTTTACATTGAGTTGTTTAACTATAAATGTATTATTAATACACATTACTTATCAATGAACAATTCTATATTTATAAATTATCGCTAGCCTAGATTAATAATTGCTGAATAAATTATCATTGTTTGTTCATGATACCTAATGCATTAATGTTACTAAATTAATATTTATTGTGTATATATATTAAAAAGTCTGTTTTGCACAAAATAAATATGTATTAATACATTAATAAAAAAATATATGTATACTTACTTTTATTCAGAAAGGATTGCATTATATTTCAAATTGTTTCTATTCATCAGATAATCCTAATATAGTCATAATGCTGAAAATTCAGCTTTGCCATCATAAATATATTACTGTTTTAAAAAAGAAATACAAAATTATAATAATATTTCACACTATTACTGTTTTACTGTTTTTGATCAAATAAATGCAGTCTTCTGATTTGGAAACAAATGTTTGAAAGCAACATACAAAACCACTGCTAGTGTAAACAAGCATTTGTGCAATGGAACATCTGACTCCAAACCTTATTGTAGCTAACTGATATACAGTACAGCCCTTGTGACAACTAGCCTAGTCTCCTCTATAGTGAAAAATGCTTCTTGACAAGAAGCAGCTGCAAAAGCCATAAAAGAAATAAATCTGCACACATATGCTCAAACTACATCGCAAACAACACATCGACTAGTAGCACAATCTCCTATACATTGATCTGTCTGTACATCAGCTGCAGCACCAAATGTGTGAGGTGGACGGGGAGTTTGTGCTCATCAAAATTCAATTGCGGGTAAATAATGCATGAGCCAACAGGGTTCGACTGAAGCAGAACAACCGAAAACACAGACGATGAGAAGATAGACAACAAATACATTTGCGCAACACAAGCTTTGATTACATGCCTTAGGGACGAGCATAGTTTACTTATGGCAAAACGCATGGCTATCAATGGCAATTTCACTTTTTAAAAAAAAAGCTTTCGATTTAAATTGCGTCCAATTGAATTGAGGTGGGCCGTAATGACATTACAGCAGAGCAAATGAAACAGAGGAAGGGATAGGATGGAGGGTGCAGATTTGTGGCTAAGAGAGATGAGCAGATAGAGATGGAGAGATAGAGGTGATGGAGGGCCAGTTGTGGCCTGCGGTGATGGATGGAGGAAGTGTCACGGGGCAGGTGTCGTGGGTTTGCCCTCTAATGATTTTTCTCTCTGTTCCACAGTGAAATATGTCCCTGTCGGGCACTGCCGATATATTCTTTTTTTTTTCTCTCTCTCTCTCAGCTCTCTGACTCACTTCTTCTTTTTTATATGATGCTCTAGGTGCCTCTTTGACATGCAAACACACACATATGCAGTCTCAATCAGTGTGGAGAGGTCATGTGTTTGGCAGGACATGTTTGGGGAGAATGTGGCGCAGTGAAAGCCTCCAGCAGAAGAAGCAGCAGCAGCAGCATCTCTCTCTCTCTCTCTCTCTCTCTCTCTATCTCTATCTCTATCTCTATCTCTCTCTCTCTCTCTCTCTCTCTCATGTGGGCGTCCGCTTGCATTACTACCTGTTCTGAGCCCAACCACCTCACTTCATTGACACGAGCTGCCTGCCAGAACCATCCAAAGCTCTATTTCTAAAGCAGACTTCAGCGTTTTAAGTGCCTCAATGGCTGTTTAGTCTGTTCTGTAGGATTCATTTGTGACTGCGGTAACTTAATTTTTATAATATTGTTTTAACTGTTTGTAATATCTAGAATAACTTTTTGAATACCTGCTACATAGATGTCAAATTTACAATCTGACAACAAACCTTTGAACGGTATAAAGAAAAATCAAACTATATAACTATACTATAACTATATATAACTATAAACCTTTTTTCATTGAACTTCCTGTAAAAACATGACAATGTGATTTATACCTCATAACATTACGTAATACTTTGATCATACTTTCCAACCCTACATGGTACTTCATAGAACACCATAGGGGTGGGCGGTATGACCAAAATTCGATTTCACGGTATGACTAATTTTATTTCACGGTAACGATATATTTCACGATATAGTTATTTATAGTTGTAGTTGTTCTCAAAAAATCGACAAAAAGGGCTTTATAATAAATAAACCCAAATACTTTAGAAATGAAAAGTACTTCACTTTGTTTGAATTTTCTTTTTCTTTTATTTGGTAAATTATTTCTTTGGTAAACTATTTTTAATAGCTAAATATAGTAAACAAAACACTCTTATCAACTTTTAGATGAACTGCCCCCAACTTATTGATATTAAATACAACTCATAGGTGCAATTCAACTTTAAATAAAGTGTTGCT
Organism: Leuciscus idus; assembly: GCA_021554675.1. Taxonomy (NCBI): domain Eukaryota; kingdom Metazoa; phylum Chordata; class Actinopteri; order Cypriniformes; family Leuciscidae; genus Leuciscus; species Leuciscus idus. The sequence goes on from CM038626.1 coordinate 22,741,147, forward strand.
GAATAATTTTTCAATCTCATGTTATTGCTTTACTTCATCAATCAGTTTATAATATCTGAATATTTTATATTGAACTATTCTATTCATAATAAATGAGTTACTTCCTTTTAATTTGGTAGGATATTAGTAAATACTAGTTATGTTTAAATGGTTTCCCGGTACATTTTTTGCCATGTCTGCTTTTAAAGGGCTTGTTTTGTTCTTTTTGTGATATCTGGCAACCCGTCACCTAAAGCTTTAACCAGATGTTCAGAAGCGTCAAGTTCATAAGTGACTAGGAGAACAGCAGTATGAAAACCGAACAGCAGCGTTAGTGTTGACTAAGTAGTGTAAATTATACACACCTTGTAACTGCGTCATTATTTTACATAACTCGGTGAACACAGACACACCGCTCCCTCTCTGTGCGTGTGCACGCGCGCGTCTTTTGCATCAGTAAAATGCGATCGGTTAATTTGAGTGACAAGTTGTAATCACGCATTGAATCGAAGCAAGATTTTATCAGCTGTTTCAGTGGCCAATTGTTTGGAGTTAGAAATATATAACTCGCGCTGCATATTTAGTAATTTTGCCTCAGATACAGGATTAACATGTTATACATTTGCTTTAACAAGCAGGTTGTTCATTACCACGGCAACAGCTCGCGTGTCATACTGAATGCGAGTTTCATGTTTAAAAAGTAACTATACATAAGAGACAGAAGGATGATAACTATACATTATTTAAGGTTATTTCTATTCGTTACGATATTGATATATGAACTGTTGTTGTCAAGTAGCTTCATGCTTTCCCTGTTGCGATCGTGCACTCCTCTAACTGTAGCCTACGGGTGCCGCACTGCTCTAGCTGACTGCTGCGCCTTTCACCCCAAAAAATATCACGTTAACAACCCTTTAGAAAACGTAATGACTTTGTATATCCTCTTGATCTGCTTTCTCCATGTTTCTTTGACAAATCTCAGTGTCTCAGTCTCTCGCACGCTGCATGTGAGTTAACCACGCCCACTTATTTACATGTCGCGGTATCACGGAATGAAAAAAATCTGTTACGTTGACATTTTCTACCGCGGTAACGATATATACCGTCATACCGCCCAGCCCTAGAACACCAAGTTACGCAAAACAAATTAGCACCAATTATGGTGCATTTTGGCAAAGTTGACACAATGCCAACTTGCCATATAAATCTAAGACAACAGTCGGATTATGAGGGATGTTTTAACATTTGCTCTGTATTTAGAGACACACAGGCACATTCATACTACCATACACACAATAGCCTCTGTGCATCTTGTTACTTAACCTGGACTAAAAAAGAACAAATAGGAAAGCTTCTCATAGCAACACACAGAGAGAAATGGCAAGGATCACAGAGACTCTGCATGCAAACAGGTCATATATTGGAGTGGCACTCTTCAAAAAGACTGAAATATATTAGCTGAGCGCTCGCAGTGTTTCGCCCTAGTTTGAGCAGACACAGTCCTCTTACAACAGATGGATCCAGTCTGAAAGGTGATGGTCTCTCTCTGGGAGGTTTCACTAAGAGTGAGTTGTGCTTGCTGATAGTGTCATTTATTTGTATGTGCTGTCTGTGTTAATTTAAAGTCTGATTTACTAAATTAATTATGCAAATTAGGTCATAGAATTATGTCCTGAACGCAAAACAGGTAAAAATTACTGTACAAAAAAAAAACATGGTACAGTTGATTATTAACTATTAGCATCTATCTAATTTAAATCACAACATCATATTTTCAAACTACATTTATTCAATTAATATATTTCATGTATGTATTACTGACAAATATGTATTATATTAGGTTTAGTAGTTTATGGTAAAACTATAATCAAACACTGTAAAAAAAAGAGTTGCTGCCTTAAATATTAAGTACAATCAACTTGGATGTTTAAGTCATTTCAACTTAACATTAAACTGACTTTTAGTTTGAAGCTATTTTTGCAACAACAAAAAAAAAACAAAAAAAAGATGTATGCTGATATATAATTTAAAATAAACAGCAATATTCCATTTTAAAAAAAGAGTCTTGATGTATTGATAAAATAATAGTCTATTCTAAAGTCATTGTGATTAAGAAAGCACTGTTTTTTTATGGTTCGTACATCCACAGTCCTGGATTTTTAGGTTTCCCTTTTTAATGACAAATACTGTCTACTGACACCTGCTGTTATGGAGAGTAATTTCCTCTCACACAGGAACAGACCATACATGCTAGTTTGCCAGTGACTATAGTCTTTGTGGTTTGTTTAAGAGCACATTTTTGGCCAAGACACAGGCGATTTGAGGCAATACCACAGTCAGCTTTCTTCAGCGCTAGTTCTTTAATGTCGGTTTGGTGTGTTGCCATATTGAACGATTAAATGTTACTTTTAACAATTAAATGCTAGTATTAGTATTTACAAGTACTGAACAAGTAAATGTTAGGTTCCCATTCATATTATGTACAAGTGGACCGTCCCAGCCTATTGTTTCTGATTGCAGGTAGAAGGGCTTAAAAACAGGACTGAAAATTCAAATATCTTTCAAACACAACTGACAAAGGTTGTTAAATTTTTCTTTTTTCTTTCACCTGGTTGATGTGTGGCTGATTACAATCAGCCACATATGTGTGTGTGTGTGTGTGTGTGTGTGTGTATGTGTGTGTGTGTGTGTGACAGCACTCTTGTCATCACAGATTTAGACCTGTTTCATTAGCCTGCACTTATTCACACTGATGATACTTCATGAAAAAACGCTTCTCAGCTCGTAACTCCTCTCGTCTAAACAAGTCTACATGAGCCTGATATTCATATTTAATGCCACTAAAACCAGCTGGGAATCTGAGCCAATTATCATCACTGAATGCTTCACACTCTCTCAGACCCTACTGTAAAGAGAGCAGGAAGGAAGAGAGGAAGAGATGGAGAAACAGAGGGCTGGGGGGCTTGTTGAGACAGCTCTCTTCCATTAGCACTGTGTCTCATTCCCTCTGGGATGTGAGGGTGAGAGAGACCAGCACTCAGGCTCACTACTGTTGACCACTTTACAGCATGTGTATGCTGGGACACACTGTCCACTTGCGTGCTCTTCATGGGCAGCTGGACAAGGGTGGCAGGACGTGTCTTGCAACGATGGATGGAGTACTGTAATGATCAAAATGTGCACAATGACAAAAAATATTTCTGCAAGAAAGGATACACTAATATCATGTTTTTGTACATGTATCATGGAGGACTAATACCATGGAATAATTAAAATGGTACAATACTTATAATGGTGCATGGACATTCCATGGTGTATAAATAAAAATGCCATTGTAAAACCATCATAGTACTCCAACAGCACATTTACTTAACACAATATACTGCATGCTGCCATCTCTGCTCATGGGCACTTCACTAGCAACTATTATGAGATGTGACATGACAGACAGCAGACAGGTAAAATATCACTCCAATTCACACTTTTAAGAGCCCTCAAAACATTTGTCACTCACAAAACATCACGGCTAAAACATTTAGACGGAGAGTTTGTAGAAAGGCTGTGTAGCAAAACGGTGGAAGTTTGCATATTCGGTAAAATAGCACCTTTAAAGACTTTACTTCAGTACTGTAACGTATTTTAGAGTGAAACGGGATAATGAATGAGAAAAAATAAAGGGTGGGGTTTGATTTTAGCATACCTCCTCAACATCTTTAGTTCTCAACAGACTTAATATACCCTGATATACTTCAAGCGAAATCGAAAAACAAACTGATGTGACGTCATTTCGAACAAAATCAGGCTGAAACGCAGTTCGTTTTGGGTTCGATTTCATAAACGTGACATGAGTGCCGAAATGCAGAGCTCGTGCAAACATATCCACGTTGCTATGATCAGCTGATTGTCTTATGCTTTATTAAAATGCTCGCTAGTTTCTCAATTTTGTTGTGTGTTTATTTTGTTATTGAGAGGAAAGCGCTCAGCACATATTCACATATTCATCTAAACTTCCCTCTCAGCAGTGTGGGCGCCATCAGATGTTTGCTAACAGTATATTGCCGGTCAAGTGTTTTGAACTTCATTTTACCCCTAGGCAAAGAACGAAAGGAACTTTGCCGTGAGTATATTGGGGCCTTGATGGTTTAAGTATGTTCTGCCCAAGCCGTGTCATCAAAAGAAAGAACACATTTCCAGAGGGGAAGCACATTTTCAGATTTCGACTAAAGACTTTAACATCTCATTATCTGCTATCAACGAGCTTTTCCAGTTCTTCCTCCGTTTCTATACTTCGGTCTTCTTGTGCATGACACTATTTTCTCTGACAGTGATAGTGATCTATGTGAGTCTGTGTGATAATAAAGCCTGTGTTTACATTAGGAACAGTATTAAAACATCTCCTGATTCCCGTCTGCACCTCACAGCTGATAGTGTCTTTAATGACAGCACAACAGCAGCTATCTGAGGCGCTCCGTACACACCGCAGATCAACTGAGATCCTGCTCCCTCGTGGCCATTGTTTAGGTTTCGAGATCATAGATTTGTACTAGCACACACACACACCAAAAACAGTTGAAACAAACACATACATACACGTACAAACCAAACCACTTCATAAGGGTTTGGAATGACATGAGAATTTCATTTGAGTAAAATATTCCTTTTAAAATCAAGATGATATTCCATACAATGAGGAAATAATTGAAGATAATCCGACAGGCAGAAAAAAAAACAAGGCACTCATGCAAACAAACCTAAGATTACGAGAGGAGAGGGAGAAGGCAGAATGAATAAAAGAGACATTTTGGTTGAGAGGAATTCAGTGCGTCAGAATGAACATCAATAAAGGCAGCCACTGCAAGCTCCAGCTCACTGCACTGGTTTCGGAGAAGGAGGCATTTAGCATTGAAACAGTCATAATGGCTGGTCACACTCTCACGCTGTTTTCCTTAATCTCATTCTGCTCCGTAATCCGTTTGACACGCCGGCCCAGCGGCAGAATTCAGCCGCAAATGAGCAGAGTATGGTGGGAAGATAAAGCGCCGTCTCCAGCCTCAGAGCTGCAGAGAAAAGACTGGCACCCGACGACACGTGCGAGGAGGAGTCAACAGGAAATGACATGATTACTGGTAATGTCAACAGGAGGCAACAGCAGAACAGAACCAACAGTGCCGGCACTGAAAACAGACAGTAATGAGGCCGTTTTATGTAAGCAGAAAGACGAATGTATGTAAATGCTGCGCGCGAACAAGGCACTATAAAGAAACAGCTGTGGGATTATGATCCAGTCAGCAACCTGCATTATGGGTAATTGCGTGCAGAAACAGCAGCAGCATTTGCTGTACATTAGAAGTCAGCACTAGTATTCAATCCACATAACGCTGTGTTGGGAGACACATAAAGGCATGGGTCTGTGAAAAGGGCTCAGTGGCTCTGTTCCAAAACATAGTGAATAGCTTACATAAGCAGATAAAGGCAGCATCCTAACTGAACTGGAAATTCATAAGCGATTGATTTAGAACGCTCTACATAAGCAGCAACTTTGCACACCATTAAAGTCTCACAAAGGCTTTACACACAATTTAATTCATTAGAGTTTGGCTGTAGCATGTTCTTAAGCTAACGTTGCAATACTCTAATACAAATAAGAATACATAGTACACAAAAATATTGATTTATTAGTCTCAAATACTATTTTTGTTGATACCTTGTGTTATTGAATGAATTATATCAATAAACAACATTTATCTCGCTTTGTTGCCATCTTGAATATTTTACCGGTCATAATGCTTTATGGGATTTCCTTCTCTACTAACGATAATGTGATGGTACCTTTGTTACATTTTGAATTTGAACCAAAACTGAATTTGAATTTGAACTAGTCTTTTGGACTTTTTTTAATTTTATTTTTTAGGTTTAGGTTAAAAAAATTATTTGACTGAATTTCACATGGCTGTGACAGACATAGATTTGTACGGCGTGATTTGCGCAAACTCCACCCCACAGCTGATTCCATTGGTCAACGTAACCGCACAAGGTTAGGGTGTCGTTTGGGGGTTAGCACTGTGATTGATATGACCAATGAAATCTTTAGAATTGGTGGTGGGGTAGGGTATATATTCATCAAGTTCAGTTAAAAAATATTCAGTTTTTTGAAAAAATTCAACGAGTAATATTCATCCAATTATTTTTTGTTTAACAAATGTGCATATTCAGTGGTTCAAATTCAGTTTGAAATTCTTTTAAACTTCCCATATCCTTTCTGCTACTCGTCCTCACCAGTATGTTGCATCTGTCTGATGTCAAGAACTTCTAGTACGAGCTGTACAATAAATGGTCTTTTTTTCAATGAAAATGTAGTCTTCATAGGTACGCACTATTTTATCAAGGGATAAAAACTTCAAGGGACATCTGATGGCTTGTTACTTGAGATGGCAATGGCAATTCACAAAGCACAAACGTTGTGTGGTTGCAAGATATTGCTGTGTATATAAAATGGACGAGAAGCAAAGCATATCACATATCATTTTATCATTGAGCTTCTCATAAAATCAGCACAGCTCTTCCTGGAATCCGTAATCCCACACACGCTCAGGGAAAACACCAGAGACGTCGTGACTTCTCATGTGGTTTCTCGAGTGGGACAAACACTGCCATCTCATATGACAGAGTCTCCCTTCCGTTCTGCTGTTTGCTCAACGAAAAACCAACAACGCTCTAATTAAATTAGACATCGGCTTCAGTGACACAGGAGGAACCGATGAAGAGGGAGAGAAAGCAAACTGACCTCATCAGTGGCTCTGACCTCAAGTCTGTATTTCGACATGCAGGTCATTGCCATGACATCTGTTAGTCAGATTTGACTGAAGTCTCCCTCTCAGGGTCATATAAATAAATACTGATCCTTTTGCTCATAGTTCTCCTAGGAGAGAGCCTTAATGAGTTGCTCTGTTTTATTCTAATTCATTATAAGCAGCACACACTGCTCTTAATTACCAACAGCACAGCACCTCCAGCTAAACAGCCACCTCAGTCCCTATGGGCGATCCTCAGTCTCAGGCAGTCGTGTGACTGCGATTGCAGATTCATCAGAGATAATTACAAGACACCCCAAATGCAAATAAAAAAAAGACATTTTACCCACTAAAGTTAATGCCTCTGTCAGACACTTTAAAGCTGGATCAAAATTATTGGGTTCTAGCATTGCATTTTTTTATGAGCAAATTAGGGTACTGGCAAAACAAATACTGTATAATTAATATCTCTTAAAAATAAAGGTTCCAAAAGGGGAGTTTTGCAGTGATGCCATAGAATAACCATTTTTTGGTTGCCCAAAGAACCTTCGCTTCCACAGAACAGTTTTTCATTTTAATAATCTAAAGAACATTTATTTTCACTATAAAGAACCTTTTGTGCAATGGAAAGTTCCTATGGATGTAAAAGGATCTTCATGGAACCATCAATGTCAATAAAGAACCATTATTTGTAGGTGTGTATGATGAAATTCTGTCAGAGTACATGGCTAGTTTTGAATGGCCGTCAGTGGGCTTACTACCCAAACCTTGACTCCTTTGTTTCATGCAGCCCGACTGATTACACAATGGATTCACTGGTAATAGATGGCAATTAACTGGAGAGTTACTGAGCAAGGCACTCAACTTGCTTCAGGGTATTGTCTCTGGAATTATTGTACTATAAATAGCTTATTAAATAGCTATAAATAGCTTTGGATGAAACATATCTACTAATTATGACAAGTATTTTTTTATTTTTTTTATGTGGAGCTCTGGTTCAAGATGTAAGATGCAAAGCAAATCAAAACCACAATTCAGAGTGTTATATAATTAGTATCAATACAAAACAATTATAAATGTATTTTTTTTTTAATTACAATAATGGAAACGAGACCTGTTTGTACAGTTTAGTATGGAGACATCTGGGTGGAAAATGTGCAGAATTTTCATGAAAATAAAATCCATAATACAAAAACTCTAATAGTCTGAAGAATGTCACGGTAAAAATAAATAAAAAATAAGCTTAATTGTTTATAAGAAAATTTTTTTTTTAAGAAATGAATACAGGTACATCTTATTCAGCAAGGATGCATTAAATTGACAGTATTTTGACATCAAAAGTGACAGTAAAGTCATTTATAATGTTACAAAAGATTTTACTTTCCTTTTGTACTTTCTATTCATCAAAGAATCCTGATGGTATCATGGTTTCCACGAAAATATTAATCAGTTTTCAAACTGTTTGTAAACTGTTTTCAACATTGATAATAATAATATGTTTCTTGAGCAGCAAATCAGCATATAATAATGATTTCTGAATGATCATAATAGTCTTGTTTTTACTGTCTTTTGATCCAATAAAGAGACTTCTTTCAAAAACATAAAAAAGAAAAACTACCCAGCTCCAAATTAATTTTTATTTCCTTCCTTTGATTTCGTTGTGAAAAATGGACATATTCTTGAAATGTTTCATGATTTCTCAATACCTCAAATATCAGTTGTATCTGCTTTGTGTTCTGCGTCATTCAAACAAGTGATAACATCTTCAGCTCTACAGCGACGTTTCCCTTATGAGATTGTGCTGCTTATTAATGATGTTAATATTCTAATTCAAAACCTGAACTAATAGTATGGTATTTAAGAGTGCAGATTTCTAGATTTCAGAGGTTTTGTACATGTCCTCTAACTGACTGTAGCCTACAGCAAGGATTAGTTCGGTAAAACCGAATCTCTGGCAGAGCATCTGGCCATACCCCACTCAGGAGAAGAAGAAAGATCCGGGAAGACAGAAGGAAGAAAGGCTTGTCTTAACTGCCATGTTCTAGAGGCAGTCCTGAGGGACCTCAGGAAGTCTGTCTGGGCCGGTGTGGACACAGCCAGTAATAGAAATACAAAGCTAATCCGACATATAGATCTGAAACGGACTGTGAAGGATAGGGTAAGGATTTTTGGTACGTGAGTTTTAGAGAGTGAGTCTTGGAGACTAAATCACCTCTCCTAGAAGCAAGTACAACATAAGACTTTGGCTCCAGCAGTGGATGAGGCATGTAAGCGCACAGAAAGAGAGAGATGGTTCCTTCCTTTAGCACTAAGTACAGCAGAGAGAATCAGGAGGTCACAAATTGAATTAGACCGGAAGAAAGGGCCAGGCCTGGACCTGCAGGAAACAGCACTCCAGAGATACACAATTACTGCTTGTTTGATTTAATGTGTGTGTGGCAAGAAGTGTGTGGCATGTGTATCCATACGTACAGTATGTGTTCTATTGTAGTAATACGTCATTTACAGCCAATCACGTCATACACGTGACATCCTTTAATGTAAAAAATATATATATCTAAAGAAATGTTGCAGAATTTGCAACCAAATGTCACAGAACAAAAATCTATTGATTTTATAAATCTATGTTTTTTATCTTATTGTGAACAATTTATTTATTTTGACCTGGTAATTTTTAGACAAAATGTCATACCTTCCAGTGGAATTGACTATTGAAATATGCCGGACTTCTCTAAACATTTCGTCTGCTTAAAATGTCTTACAATCGACTGCAAGCTCACATTCAGATCTGCCTCTATCCAAACAACCGATTGATAGAATCAAGTCCCCACCCTACACTTTTCTGTTGTCCTACATGTTTGTTTTTCGATATTCAGTTACACTCAAATGTGTCACAACAATATGGAAGAAAATATCTGGCGCTACTTCCAGTTCAAATAAACAAAGCATTAAAATTCATACACATGATCAAAAATGTAATGAATAGTGCTGGCCCAATAGGAGAAGTGGCTATTTTGTCAATTTTTCTGAAACTCTCACACAGGCCCTGGGCCAGCAGGCCATCAATTAATGTCGAGCCCTGAATGTTTGGCAGTAACCTGGATTCGGTTCATTATAATGCCTGTGCTGAGCCAACCTCTGAAATTCTCACAAAAATCTATACATGCTGAGTGGATAGAACAGTGGATATCTTGAAAAACACACAAACCCAAATGTAAGGTGAGTCGATTTACATGCCATTAAAGTCACCATGAAATCAAGATGGAATATTCTTGTTTGTCATGGAATATTGCAGTATTTATTATACATGATTTATCTGTACATATCTTTTTTTTTTTTTTTTATGTATGTGCCCTCATAATCTTTAATCCTCAAAATAACGTCTCTGATGACATGTTTAATGGTGAGAGGGTGGGACAACCTTTCACTCACATGACACCTCTTGACATTTTTTGTTTTTTTGAGAAGCCGTTTCACTGAGATATACGTCACAATAGGGAAGAAAAATCTATGGCAACATCCGTATTCATGCTGATTTTAAAGTCCTATAGTGTTCCTGCAGAGTCAGGTGCTAATAACATCAATTAGTCACTAAACATTTTAGTGTCAGAAACCTCACTTTTTCCATGATCTCTCTGATTTATCTGTGAATTCAGTCTCTTTACATCAGTTTCACACACGTTTGTCTGTTTTAACTTGTTTCCTCACTGAACTCCTCATTACAAAACCACAGCAAATAACTTTGGCCCTGCTCACACCTGCTATTAAACTACTTCTAGAGGTAGTCGAAAACGTATTTTACCAGATTGTTTAGGTAGTGTAAATGCTCACATGGTCCATGTATACCGTCTACTCTCCGACACTGACCTAATGCATAAACATTACAGGAAGTGCACTAGCCAGATAGGATTTAATCTTTGGCTGGAGACCCAAGTTTGGTTTGAAGACGGAAAACGTACCAAGCACAATGTTCTCTATATAAATGCCTCATTCATTCATTCATTCATTCATTCTGCAAGCTTATTTTGTCCATTAGATTGAAAGATCTGAAGAAGAAGAAAAAACATACATTTACCTGCCCATAGACCCTCCCCTTGAAGAAATCAGGACATAAGTGGTTGAAAGTGGACAAAAGAGACGGATTAAAACATCAGGTGTGGGTGTCTCCCTCATCTACTAATGATCCGATCGACCAGAACGCATCTTAATAACAGGTGTAAACAGGGCCTTTGTGCTCGCTTATGACCATTCACTTCAACAGGGAAAGACACTTCCCACATCCAACTTCATTTATCTTCCATTTCATATCTGTCTTGTCTCTAAATGGGAATTCACAACACATTGGTAAATACGCCCATGTGTGCACAGGGCTGACAGTAATTGCTTGTGGTTTTACAAGTGTTCCAGGCAGGGGAAAACAACGATCACACGAGTGCCGTGAGCGCATCTCTGGCCCGTGCGGCGGCAGTCGAATAGGATCGTGATCCTTGGCTTTGTCCTCTGGCTTTCCGCTGAGCCTCTGTGCCGTGTCAAAAAGCCCCCAGGGCTGAGGACGATAAGCCAACTCGAGGGACACGGAGTGGCATATGAGCCTCTGAGCCAAAGAAGCCTCGTCCGCCAGCCCTCCTTTCACCATCTGCCCTTCCTGGAAAGGTTAAAGAGGACTCGAGCAGGAAGCATTGATTTCCACTATTTGGAGACCGGTCTAGTTGGAAAGGATTAAGGAGGTTCCTGCTGCTCGGGCAGTGGCAGGGCTAAATGAAAGGTCTGGTTACTGTGTGTTTATGGCTTGGTTTTCCGTGCCTAGATGCAGGTTGACGAACACCACGGCTAGGTTATTCTCTACCTGAGGAGAGTAAACACTCACACTTGCCAGTTTCTTTCTGTACTTCGGGTTCAGTGTGTGAGAGTGTGCGTGGGTGGGCGTGTTGGTGTACGGGTAGGTGAGGTTAAGAAAGATTTCCATAACAGTAATGATTCTTGGATGTGCCTGTACAGTGGAGAGGATATTTCTCATGTGGATTGTTCAGTTGCTCATATGTTTAAAGGAAAAGTTTATACAAAAGAGAAACGTTTTTACTCGCCCTTACTTTATTCCAAAGCTTGCGTTCTTCTGCGGAACATAAACAGAGGACTCATTTTTGTGCAATTACAATGAACAGTGACTCAAATAATGATTCATCAATAACGTCCGTAGTAAAATTCTTTCTAAATTTTATTTTTAAAAATGTAGGAACAACTTAAACCACATGTACGCATAAATCCCATACTCTAGATGGCCTTATGGCATTAAGATGTAATTTTATACATATTGATTTATTTTTTATTCTGAAAACTTAGCAAATATAGCTACGGCTGGCTAAAGAGGGGTCTGTAATCTGTGTCTGTATAACACAGTTGGCATTGCTCGAGGATCTTGTTGCACATGCTTTCAGTCAAAAGTGCATCTTTGGAGAGCATCATATGTTTGTTGAGAGTGACAAAAGGCTGTAAAGAAAAGGTTGTGAGGTAAGCCTTTATATGGAGATGGTTTGGGCGTGTTTTATGCAAAAACTAACCTTGAGGACACATTCACTCATTTAGAAAACTCCAAATTCATTAACATTAGAACCAGGTTAAGAACTAATTTATGTGCATGCTTGTTTTGGGAATTAGGTTTTCCTGATTTTTTTTTTTTTTTTTTTGGAGAAGTTCTCCTGTGCATATATCAATAAACAGTATACAGTAAGTGACATTAATTGTGTGATATTTTTGGATGTTCAAATACTTTTTTTCTATCCCAGTTTAATACAGTGCAACTTAAATGCAACTTTTAATGACTTCCGCAGTCTCAAAATTATTCAACCCCCTGTAAAGAATCCCTCACAACAGCAACAATCTGCAAGACAGGACTGGTGTTGTCTCAAGCACACCTGACACAGCTAATCAAGGGCTTCATTGGTTGCACCAGGTGTGCTTGATCTAGAACACGTGAAATATCTGAACTGGCTAGGTTTGTTGAGTGTCACTTTTGACTACATGTTAGAAATATGGCTAAGTCAAAAGAATGGTTCAAAAAGTTAAGAGAAGATATCATCACCCTTCACAAACAAGGAACAGGATACAAAAAGATAGCAAAGGCTTAAATGTTCCTAGATACACCGTTGGAAGCGTTCGCAAGTTCAAAGTTAAAGGAACAGTGGTTGCACTACCTGGACGGGGCAGAAAAGGGAAGCTATCAATGGCTGCAACCAGAATTCTGAGAAGGCAGGTTCAGAAAAACCCTCGAGTGACTGCAAAAGACCTGCAGCAAGACTTGGTAGCAACAGACACTGAGGTTTCAGCTTGCAAAGTAAGGCGCGTACTAACCGCATGTCAGAACTTCAAGACTATACCACTACTGACCCAAAAGCACAAGAAAAGTCGGCTCCAAATTGCTCAAAATCATATAAATAAGCCACAAAAGTTTTGAGATTCTGCTCTGTGGAGTGATGAAACAAAACTGGAACTTTTATGCCCCATGGTTCAGCGGTATGTCTGGAGGAAGAAGAATAAAGCATATGCTGAAAAGAACCCTCTGCCTACAGTTAAGCATGATGGTGGCTCGTGATGCTCAGGGGCTACTTTGTATCCTCTGGCACTTGAAACCTTCTGCGTGTGGAATGCAAGATGGACTTATTGAAGTATCAGGAAATCCTAGGAGAAAATGTCATGCCATCAGTGAGGAAGCTGAAGCTTGGGCGTCATTGGACCTTTCAACAGGACAATGATCCCAAGCTTTAAATTCCACCAAGGCTTGGTTTCAGAAGAAGTCCTGGAAGATTCTACAGTGGCCATCACAGTCACCGGACTTGAACCCCATAGAAAATCTCTGGTGGGCTTTGAAGAAGGCAGTTACAGCACGCAAACCCAATAATATTACTGAACTGAAGGCCATTGATCATGAGGAATGTAATAAGATTCCTCAGAAACGCTACCATAAGCTGGTGTCTGATCATACATCTTATTTGCAGCAGGTTAAACAGCAAAAGGGTGTTCTATTAAGTACTAAAGATGTTTGCCAAGAAGGGGTTAAATGATTTTGAGACTGCATAAGTCATTAAAAGTTGCATTTTTAGTTGAATTTGAAGAACCCACTTGAAACATTTGTGTTGAGCTATTTCAATTACTTTTGTTTGATTTTGTTAAAATGATGTTTATTGCATTTAGTGTTGTGTGTTAATGGTGTTTTCTGTATTTGTGTGCATGATACTGTGTGCACCTTTTACATATTAGTATTTACCTAAGATCGTGGAAAAGCTACTTGTGATGAACTTTGATTTGTTTCCCATGAACACCTGTGCTTCAATGGTGGCTGTTTATAAAGGTACAAAACAGATTTTAGTACTTTATTAGGTTGGTATATTAACATGATATTGAAATATAAGTTATTCGTAAAATTTGTAAAAACTTAATTGTTGCTACCCATTGTTTTTTTACAGTGATCTTTTGGTAACCACAGCTCTTTTTTAACCAAAAAACTGACTTCCCTAAAAGTGCAATCACTGTGGCACTGTCAGGACATTACTATGTATATATTGACCAGCCTGACAAAAATGGACAATGGCGTGAATTTGGCTATTCACTATTTTAATATGGCAGGTGAAGGGAGAGTTTTCAAGAAATCAGCTTGAAAATAATCATTATTTCACCATTCCATTCAGTGCTGTTAGATCCACAGACATGACACTTCCCCTTTAGGATGTCTTAATGATTAAAAGATGGATCTCCACAAAATGTAAGTCCACCCTCTGTATGTTAATCACCAGAGATATTCAGTGCCAAAAGTGCCAGTTCCCGGATGCATACATAGGGCAACACGGTGGAAATCGCTGTCTTTCCGTCTCATTAATTTTCCTTGCAAGGAGAGATCCGGCAGGTCCATGCTTATTTAGTCCCATACATATTTTATGCCCTAGGGAAGAGAATGTGGAGGGCAGGATTCTGCTCCCTCTGCAGTCGCCATGGCTTAGGCAGTGAATAAAGCGCCCTTACAAAGTCACACTGTCGTGCTGTCAAGAGGGCAGCTTCTCGCCAAAATGTCATTATCTCCCCACTTGTGTGCAACAATGCGCAGGCCACGAAGGTGAGGAGGCGAGCAAACACACATGGAGAGGGAGAAGAAGTGGAAAAGACGCTTTGGAAAAAAAGGGAAAGAAAGTAAGATAGATACGATTGTTTTCCACTGAAATTTCATTTCACTTTAAGAAGCGCAGGGGTCATTAAACTGACATTTCACAATTCAAACACAAAGTGCAGTGCTTGTGCAAAGGTCACACAAACATAAGAATAGATTTGCAATTCAGATTAATTGCCAGCTGCCAACTCCCCGAAGCAAATTTTTATATCATTAGGACAACGTGATTCTTCCAACAATTTTTACAGTCTGCATTCTTGTCGCTGATTAGCTGATGAAAAGGAGGACAAAAGGAGACGAGTTGTGATTCACACACAGCTTACAATTCAAACACACACACAAAACAAGGTATCAATTCCAGTCATTCACTGTAGACCAAGTGTTTAGTATGTTGATTACAGATGTCTCCTTGTTAAACAGTGTCACAGAGCTGCCCTCTGTTCCCTGTGTTCCCCTTTGTATAGGACATGAACACATACTTTTGTTTTCAAAAGACTCCTTATTTACCTTGATGTGTCAGCAAAGTGGAGAGATGGATTACACACACACACAAACACACACCTACAACTAGACTGCTGTGTCTCAGACTAGCCACCTGAGCACTAAACCAATGGACATTTAAGCTTTTCTCATAAACTGCTGACTATCACCTGAATCAGGATGGCAGCCATCTTGAACTGAGTAAAAGACCTGAAAGGACTTGTATCATGCTTTTTATACCTTTGCTGTGTTGCATCATGGGGGTGGGAGATGCCAAGTATGGTGGAAAAGGGGTGGAACTGTTTTTATGAGGTTATTGCTCTTTACAAGGGGTTTTTATGTGCGCAGCCGCAGATCACAGAAAATATTCTCGTCCAAGCACAAATAAACTGTATCAAATTTAAAATGCAAATTTCTAAGGCCTATAAAATTATCAACATGATCAACACTTTGCAGAGAAACCTGTTGTACACAATCTTCTACATGCCTTTGGCCATCTGATTTATACTTTTTAGAAAGTACAAGGCCTTTTAGTATGATTCTAAAATGGCCCCGTTGAGGTCGTCTTTTTGCTGTGAAATCTTTACTTATTTTTATACTTTTATGTTGTTAGTAATAATTCAAAATGAACATTTACTGGACGGAAGCAACTTAGGTTTATTTGATTATCCATAGATAATGTTGCAAAAATAGTAAAAAACAAAAATGTTTACAAGTATGCAATATGATACATCTTTTGAGGAATGTTTATTTGAACATGTCTCAGTCATCATTGTATTATATTGCATTATAGTAGGCTGCACAATTAAAACAAATGTGTTTTGATAATAAAATTCTGAATTTTATCTTACTTTTTGACCATATAAATATCAGAAACTACACCACATTTCATATGTTTTCTCAGTTTGGGCCTCTGAATAAACCTGATGTATCTCCATATTCTCTTATATCTTATACTATATGAGCCAAGTCTGATGTATCAAATATGATACTTTAAAAAAAACACACAAAAAAAAAAACACATTCAAATATTCCAACTTTTTTAGGTTGTCTAAAGATTCAATAATCTGCTCCATTAAAACAAAATAAACAAAATAAAAATAAATTAATATGTCAGGCTTTACAGGATTAACAAATTCAAGTCTCTTCTAAAGCTGACCTGAGACTGATCCTCTGACAAAAACCTGCTCATGTTCAAAGGAGGACACCTGGGCCCCTTCACATCCACTAGCAGCTGTCAATCAACATCAGTCAATCTGAATCATTATAACTGACAAAAAGCCTTGAAAGAACAAGTCTCCTCTCCACTAAGCGTTCTTGTGAAATAGTAGTCTTGTTTAGCCAGACGTTTGACTTACAGCATAAGATCCGGTAAACATTGCAGCGTATTCTGGCCAAGAACCACCCACTTACACAGGAAGTAATTGTATGATTGACATATAAAGTGACCAATCACAGTTTGTTTTGATTATACCTCCTGTTTAAAGGAACACGCCAACTTTTTGGGACTTTAGCTTATTCACCATATCCCTCAAGAGTTAGATAAGTCCATACATACCCTTTTCATCTCCGTGTGTGCCGTAACACCGCTAGCCTAGCTTAGTACAAAGACTGAAGGTAAACGGCTCCAGCTAGCATACTGCTCCCAATAAGTGACAAAATAATGCCAACATTTTCCTATTTACATGTTGTGATTTGTATAGTCACAGCGTGTACAAATAACAAGGTCACATGAGACACAGCCATCTTCTAACCATATACATACTGGGAAATATATTCTCAGAAGACGAAGCACTGCTACCTCTGCGGAGTGATTTACTTTTTTTTTGAGCGAACTCTCTGCTCCTTCTCAGGTGCTACGAGCAAATCACTCCGCAAAAGTAGTAGTGCTTCGCCTTCTGAGAATATATTTCCCAGCATGTATATGGTTAGAAGATGGCAGTGACTATACAAATCACAACATGTAAATAGGAAAATGTTGGTGTTATTTTGTCACTTATTGGGAGCAGTATGCTAGCTGGAGCCATTTACCTCCAGTCTTTGTGCTAAGCTAGACTAACGGTGGGTGCGTCAGACAGAGTTACGGCACGCACGGAGATGAGAAGGGTATGTATGGACTTATCTAACTCTGGTGATACGGTGAATAAGCTTAAATCCCCAAAAGTCGGCGTGTTCCTTTAAGGGCAGATGTATTACACTATAATAATAGATAATTGATAGCTGCACAGAAAACACTATAACAGTAACTGTAAGTATAGAGTCTTATCAGAATTTATGTGCATTCAAGATTAATAAATACAAATTATTTCACAGCTATGAGAAAAACAAAATACTGATAACAGGGTAGTTCTGCTTGTGAATATCTAGTTACCTTGTAAAAATTCGTTTTTGCAGGTGAACTGATAAAAAAATCACACATATAGATGTTTCATAAGGCTGGCAAATCAGATTAGAGCTTAATATGTGTGTGTGCAGTATGCATCATATGGTCAGTGAACGGACTGTGGGCGGCCCATGCAGCCTAAGGCTGAAACTAGGGAAGACGTAACAAAACACAAATTTCTCTCCTCGTTTTCTTGTACTTTCCTTAACTCCCTCTCAAACATGCATGCACACACATTTAGACAGATGGAGGATTATGAATTTATTTCATCCAGATAGTTGCTGTTCTGCCTTAGGTTCTTTATAGGCTTGGATTTTGGACTGGGATATGGAAGAGTAATTTTGGGTAGTGTCTAAACAATCTATGGATTAATATGGATTATGCATTGGATTTGTCTGCCATCTGAAGTAGTGTAAATAATTGCTGAGAGCTATAATATGCAATTTGAGCATATTCCATAATAATGCTTCAGTTTTTATTTTTAGACTCATTTAATCTTGCATATCTAAAAACTAAGACATGGCCAATTGATATATTATATTAATTTAAGTACGTATTAACCCTTAAATGCATGAATGTTTCGCCAATCATTATTACATATTCGGGTCTTTAGCGACACGGATCTACATCTAACATGGATAGATCTCTAACAGCCACAATAGTATAAAACTCTCCTGATATTTTAATAAAAATTGCAAAAGAATAAAATAAAGCATATTTCGTTACCTTTTGGAGCTAAGGGTTTGATTTGAGCAGATGCTTTTTACCATCATCGCTATCATCGTCAAAGCTCATTTCCCCAGTAGATTCAGCAACTGGCTTATATTTTCAAAATCTCAATCAACTTCTCAAAACTAATTTTCAACGTCTTCAAAATCAATATTTTGATTGCTGGCAGCTTCTTCACCTGATCCACCATCAAGTGACAGTGACAATAATATTTGATTGTGTTCAGTACTTGCTCTTGAGTCATTTCAAGTTTAGCTGATGATACTTCCTATTCATTTGTTTTCTGCCTGCGGTAACTATAAGTGAAACGTCACTTCATCATTGTGTATCAGACATTGCTACCTTGAGGAATAAAGGTGAACTGCACTCATTGAGTCCTCAGAGATTCAATTATTGTTACGCAGAAAAAAAAATCCTTTATAATATATATTTATATGTATTACCTCGGTCGCTAGCGACCCTATTCACTTTTTTACGAGAAATTAAGGCCACACTTTAGTTTGGTAAAAACATTTATTTTCACTATTAACTACAACTTTGACTCAAACTCCTAATTTACTGCTTATTAATAGTTAGTAAGGTAGTTGTTGTAGTGGTTAAGTTTAGGTATAGGGGTAGGATTATGGGATGTAGAATATGGTCATGCAGAATAAGGCATTAATATGTGCTTTATAAGTACTAATAAATAGCCAATACGCTAGTAATGTGCAAACTAATAAGCAACTAATTAATAGTGAGAATTGGTCCCCAAACTAAAGTGTTACCACAATTAATTAGTAAACAGATATCATTTTATTATTTAATTTTGATAATACAGCATTCTAGGCAAGCTAAAAATTCTCAATACAGTAACAACCCTGAAGCAAAACACAAGTGGATCATCATTATTATTATTACTTTTATTTAATGGCAATGTTATGCTGTATCATGGAAGACTGCCACTTAATATGTTTACTTGAGTTTCATTTTTAATACAAAACCAATAAGGACTCAAAGTTGTGCTGTATAGTCCATATAGTCAATCCCATGTGCACAAAAACACCCTTAAGCCATGACTGTGTTCACAATGTAGCACAGTTTCCCTTGTTGCTTCAAGCGAAATACTTTAAATTACTGTAATTTACTCCTTATTTTAGCATTCAAAACACAGCAAAATGTATTTATCAAAATAATACTAATTCTGTAATGTTCAGCCACGAATAGCATGTTTGACAATGTTATACAGCATTGCAGCACCTAATACAGCTTTAATTAAATATTTTAGATTTTTACTAGGGAGAAAATGGGTGTGAAATAAAAATTGTTTATGTTCTGCATTTCCAGGTGTCATTATGTTTCTTATTCATTACTATGTACTTGTTTCAGCACCATGGACAGGGACCAATCCACTCTCACATGTGAACCTGAGCAAAACTAAAAATACACAAATAGAGACAGCAAAAGCGAGAGAATAGAGAGAGAAAGAACAAAACTGAAATATATGCAACAATCACACTCACTGAAACCTTGTGTAATGTACTTTACAAAGTATCCTGCAGTACGTCTGGCAGGACATTTTGCCCATGTTTTCTCATCCCACAGCACATTAATTATGATTATTAACTCAAAAACTTTGAGATAGCTAATCGTTTGAGATTGACATGCTTCATATGCTCTTCTTTGCTTTGGCGGCTGCTCTATCAAGAGCAGCAGTCCTATTTCATGCATGTGCAACAGCAACGTTATTCAACGCCATACCAGAAGTGGAAGAGGAAAAACACCTGAACAATGACTAGAATAGAATAGCCTTCCGGGGATTACACAGAAAAAATCACTGCTGCGCTATTAGCGTTATTGAAATTCCATAAAGCACTGCGCCATCTCCCTCTCACTCTCTCACACATGCAATCTTTGTTTCGTTCCATCTCTTTCCAGATTGCAGGACACCTAGAACCATAAATCTCAGTCTGTTTCAAATGAGAGGACATGCCCTCAGCTTTGTCCTTCCATACTGAGGTAATTACCAACTATGAGAGCAACCACTGTGGACAAAACCTCTTAAACAACCCTAAGAATGTCTGCTGGTTTAATGTGGTCTCCTTTTTGCATGGCTTGCTGAATAGCCGGAAATGTAGTTTAACTACATGTCTTATTAGCCAAGCTATTTTGTTGCTTAAGTTAGCAGAGTAGCCTTGACACTCACTAAAACATTACATTTACCACGATAATATTGAAAAAAACAATAACAACACACAAAAACACTCAAGGAACCACTGCATTATGGACATGTACCATGTTATTTTTTGAAACACCATGGTATTTGCATGCTATTCCAAGGTATTTTAATATGGTAGTGATTGTATGTTGTATATGACAAGTACTATGGCATTACCATCTGATACTGTAAAACGGCATTCCCACATTTGCCTGTTTCAAGTGCTGTCACGTGAGTACACTCACAATAACTGGTAATATAGTATTCCAATTTTAGGAATTAAAAAAAAAATAATAATCACAATGCATTTTATACAATTTATCAAATGACATCTATTTTTCAGATTTTATATTTATAAAAAAATATGAGGTAGCTGAAATTCCTTTTCTAAACCGTAGCATTCAGTTTAGTTTGTTTATTTTCTGCTAGCTAGTAGCTACATTTTTGAGTAGCTTGCCCAGCACTTCTTATTTCTGTCATGGATCATCCATCATAGGCTATGCGCTTTAGTGAATTTGCATATTTTTTTATACAACTGAGGGAATCACCTGCATACACCACACAGTAAAAACATATTGTTGGACGCTTCCATAACCTCATTTCCATCTAACCCAAACTCGTGCATTCAAGGTGCCAAAAAAAAAAAAAAAAAAAAAAAAATCCACCTCCAGTTAATCCATAAATGCGCGTACACCGTGTATCCGCGCGCGTTCTCGCGCGCAGATGACAAAACAGCGGACCGTACACATGTAGTGTTTTTTTTTTTTTCATACACTTAACCGTGAAATAAATGTGATAACAACAGTAGCGGTACATAGCTTCTGTAACAAACAGTAAACAAACCAACATGAAAAGGAAAGGCAGCGTACGCCTACCGTGCACTCTTCCATGCATGTCCGCACCGAATATACATCCGTTTCATATTTCTGAACCAAAAGCTCAAACTCTTGGTATTTCTCCTGAGCTCGTCGGTCGTAGCGTTGGTAAGCCTGAACGCACTGGCTGCAAACCGACGCATCAGCCATGTCCAGGTTACAGGTCAAATTGTCCGGACTCGTAAACCCGCAAAACAAATCCAAAAGCGAGTAGGAGTTACAAAAAGAAAGATAGATATCGCTCAGGTTCCACTCGGAGAGGCCCGAGCACACGGCTTCCGGCTCGGCGAGAGTCAAGCAGTTTTTGGAGAGGCTGTCAGGGTGACAAGTTTCAAGACTCCACAGAGGTTTGGTAGAATTGCCTATAAAAATAAGACTCTGCTCTCTCTGATGGCTGGATGAAAGTATATGGTTCGTGTGCGCCTGCCGTTTGTCTCGCGTCCTCGTCAGTTTCGCCTCGGCGCAGAACCACAGATGATCAGAGAGCAAAACGGTGATAAACAAAAGAGAGGCTAAGGACAGTCGCCATCTCTGGGCCCTTTCCGAATCGGTGAATAATGGCTTTTCGTCCTCTCGGGGTGCGAAGCAGATTTTTAAGCCGTCATCTTGCTGCCGACACGTCCAAGCACCCCTGGTCATATTTCAGGAAAGAGCAGCACTGGCCGACTCCACCGCGACGGCTCCTCTGCCACAAAATGCATTGATTTGTAATGTTTTCCTCCCGTTAAACAGCGCTCGTGGCAGCTGTATCCGACTCTCTGGGCTAGATAAAGCCGCGCGCGGTCATATCTCCGTTATTCCGCATGGCTCCCCGGAGAAAAAGCGCTTTCTGTGTGACAACATGCCTCCTCTGTTCCCGAAGCTCCTGCCTGTGTCCCCGTATCTCCTCAAGGGAAGGAAAGACGCTGAACGAGCTGCTCTTTCCCTTTCTGGGCGGATTGCCTTCGATATTCTCTGCTGTTCATCATTACCATCATCATCATCTTGGGTCCTGTGTTAAGTTGCCGCCATGTTCGTCTTGAAACACTTTTTGGGGAGCTGGGTCATTTGCGTCATCTCCATCCTGGCGCAGTAACACAGATCTATAGACTACAGGCGATGGATACACGCGCGCGCGCGCGCCCGCACTCACACACACACTCACCTCACACTCACCGGACGTGTCAGTATGAGAGATCACTCATAATAAATGCACATTTTCACGAACATGTTTAGATTTTAAAGCCGGACACCCCCTTGTCATTCCTCTAGTCCACATTTATGGTCCATTCATCTTCAGCAACCCGTCAAACGATCCCGTCAAAAGCAATCCGTTCATTACAAGCACCAACAAAAATAATAAACGACGAAGTGTGGACGTTTAAAGACGCGGTGGCGCTATATGACATCGTTTTGGCGATGCGTAATGCCCTTTAAATGCGCTAAGACGGGAGGAAAAGGATGTCACAACATGTTGCGTGAAGGAGAATCAGCGAGTGACAGATGAAACGACATTTGTATGTCTCGTTCATCCCGTTCAGGCTGAAGTTTATTAGTATGCAGCGTGTTACTGTGTGTAAGGAGCCGGGCACAGGAGAGACATCTGGGCGTCAAAGCAGCACGTTGGAAAGCGTGCGCGGAAACGTGAGGCGAGTGTGTGTGAGAGAGCGGGAAGAGAGAAAGAGAGACAGATACAGTATATTTGTCCTCTAACAGGCTAACCTTGTGCGGCATGGCCCTGTTTGATACTAAATCTCAAAGCAAACAAAGTGTGCGTGCCGTGAACAATCACCACGCGCTTGGCTTCTGCCTTCCTGTCAATATCTGGGTGCTGAACGTGAGGAGAGAGGCGAGGATGGCATGTAAATGCAGTGCTTTTTCATTTGCATCCTTAAAGTAGTCAGATCACTGTCAGGTTGAATTGCTTGGAGTCCATTCCTTAAAGGGAACCTATTATGCAAAATTCGATTTTAGTGGTGTTTCAACATAAATTTGTGTCGGCAGTGCGTGTATACAACCGTAGCATGTCTCAGAATAAGCTTTTTTTTTTATTTTTTTTTATTTTATTTTTTTATTAGACATTAGACACAACATACAACATTTACAGCTATAACATGTCATCCAAAAAGATAACAATCAAATGGAATTGTTTTTACAATAAATGAAGAAAATAATAATAATAAAGGTAAAAAAAATAATAATAATAATAAAAATGTATTAAGGGCTATATGTTATGTCTAATAATAGTGGTTTAAGAGAAAATTAGAAAACAGCATATTGGTACTTAAAGAAAACAGCATATACTAGTTAAATTTTCAATTAACTTCAACTCATTAGCATATAAAATTGTATCACTACATTTTGTGTTATCAATACATTGGAGAGACTCAATATACAACTGAAAATCAGCCAAAAATACCTTTAAACAAGGTTTATAATTATTTATTTTACTCTTATGAATATGAAACGTACCAAATAAAATCATTCATCATAAAAGACCAAGATTCATCCCTAAAATTGAGAGCTGCAGTTCTTGAATCAAAATATATGATAACATCTTTGGATGTTAATTCACAGTTATAACCAGATTTCTGTTGAACATGTATAGATAGATCTTCCCATAATTTTGTGGAATGATAACATTCAAAGAAAAGATGTAGAATTCTTTCTGGCTGAACAAAATGAAAAATTTTCATCAATATCCATACATTTTGATAAAGTATAGTTGCTAACATAAATATTATGAAGTACTTTCAAATGTAATTCCCGATGTTTGTTAGATATACAAAACCGAAAGGGAAGCAACCAAGCTTTTTTCCAGATAATCTCTGGGAAGCAAATATTCCAAAAAAGTTTCCCTCTTGGCTGAAAATATCTATTTTTTTAATAAAATAGATTTCTAATAAATTTATTGGTGCACTTTTTACTGTTAATGTCCAACCCAAATAAAGTATGGGTTAAATTCTGCAAATGTTAAGGGACAACATATGGCTTCTCATTAACATCATTAGACCTGTGGGAATGGCTTTTATCACAGAATAATACTCTCTCTATTTAATAGGAAATGCCCACTTATTCATGAAATTTTCATAAGAAAGAAACTGAGCTGACTGGTCTAAAAGGTCAGATAAAAAAATCTTTCCAACTCTGTAAATAAAGAGATTTCCGGTTAACTGTAATATAAGCATTAGTCCACAAGATTGTTATGTCGAAAAGTTATGTACATAACTTAACTTCCAGGCCTTAAGAGCTCGTTGATAGAAATTGGATAATGTCACAGGCAGTTTGCTAATAGAGTAATCACACAATAACAAAAAAAAAAATATATATATATTATATGATATAAAAAACCATATCGAATCTGATTTAAGTAGACAGTTTCTGAGCCATTTAACTTTAAAAGTATAATTTAAATCGAAAAAAAATCCAAAAGTTCAAAACCACCTTTAGTTCTTGGACCCTGAAGAACCTCCTTTCTTAAATTATGATGTTTATTCCTCCAAATAAATTTTGTAAATAACTCTTTGATTTTTTTTAAACAAATCAAATCTTGAACAGAAAGAGATAAAGCTGGATAAACAAATCTAGATACCCCTTCTGCTTTGGTTAACAGGACTCTGCCTATAAGTCTCTGTGAAGCCGGTTATTAAAGATGTTTTGAGTTTTTTTAAGTTTGGGGGAAAAATGTAATTCTTGTCTCTCCGCTATATCTTTTGTAACACTTATTCCTAAATACTTAATCTTATTTTTTACTGGGATATTACATAAAAGTTTTTCTTTTGAATCATAAAGGCACATTATTTCACATTTATTTACATTTAGCATTAATCCAGAGGCCTCAGAAAAAGTACACACAAACTTCAATGCTGCGGGAAACTGTTATTTATTTTTCCAAAAAAGAACAGTATCATCCAGATTCTAGAAAACACAGGCTAAGATGGAGACTTCCTGTGCGAGCACATGCGAGTAACTGGTGGACTTGTCGGTGAATGGTGGATGGTAAATTCGTGAGAAGAATTGGACCTACGGGACGCATCATCAGTAGTGTTCCTCTGGGTCATGGGGTGTTTCGGCCTTTGACACTATACACCCTCCCCAGAGGCGGCCAGCTTTAGGTTGATCAGACCTCAGCTTGCATCCCGAGTCCAATTAGCCTTGAGAGTCACTTTGTTGTCAAGCGGCGGACATCTCAGGAGACTGTGCATGGTAGAGGCGTCCTGTTCCCTGATTCAAGCCAAAGCAGACTTATCTCCTGGCACACTACTTGGGGGCCCAGCTGAATTCATTCCTCTTCAGCCAGAGCCACTGGCTGCTTCTTTCTGCTGCCTCTGATGCAGCTTTAACGGCTGTGCGCTGGTTCTGGCCCTTAATTCCCAGATCCCTCAGCAGTTTTGTGGTGGATGTTCCCACAAACCCTCTGCACCCAACCTCCACTGGGCGGACTTCCGCGTTCCAGCCACAATGTTTTGCTTCGGCGGCTAGGTCGGCATACCGCAGGTAATTCCGCTCATATGCCTCCTCCATGGAATCCTCCCAGGGTACGGTGAGTTCGATTATGTATACCTTCTTTATGGAGGGGGACCAGATCACCAAGTCAGGCCTCAGGGAGGTAGTGGCAATCTCTGAGGGGAATACCAGCTGTTTCCCAATGTCTGCCAGCATCTTCCAGTCGCGTGCTAGGCACAGCTGGCTTCTCTCTGATGGTGTGGAGTTGCTCCTGGCAGCTGTGGCCCCTTCACGGACGAAGGCAGTTGCCCATGGTTTTGTTGAGGTGTTAGGCATTGGCAGTGACAGGGCATTAATGCTGGATCGTTTTTTCTCCAGTGTGGCAGCAAAGGTTGAGTTAATCTAATTTGTCTGTTGAAGATGGTAATTCCTTGAAAATTTGGAGAATTCAAGACTTTGGAAAGAAACTCTACAACAATGAGGAATAAGAAAGGTACTATAGGACAACCACACTCCTCTACAAATGGGGAATCGGTTAGAAGTGTTTGGATATAAATTAATAGAGCTATTAATACCTATGAAACATTTCAATTATATAAACAAATCTTTCCCCAAAACCAAAGTATTTATATGCCCTATACATACACTGATGCTAAATTGTATCAAAAGCTTTGTGGAAGTCTAAGAAAACAATTTGAATAGTCTAACAAGTCCAAAATGAGTCTAATGTTCCAACTTATGTGTCGGCCAGCCATAAAACCAGTTTGACACTCATTAATGATTTAGACCTTTTTTCAAGCTAACTGCATAAACAAGAGTTTATAATCTACGTTTAATAATGTTATAGGACGCCAGTTATCCAAAATTTATCGGTTATCGGGTTTAGGAAGGAGGGTTAATAATCCCTGTTTCATCGAAGTCGATAATTTGTTCGATTCAATACATTCCTTATACATTTCGAATAAGGGGTTTTCAATAATATCCCAAAAGCAGAGATACAATTCAACTGAAAGACCATCTGTACCTGGCAATTTTTTTTCCATTTTTTTTTTCATTGAACGAATAGCTGTAACCATCTCTTGCTTCCTTAGTTCTTCATCACATAGGTCTCGAAATTGAATAGAAATTAATGAGACAGATTGCTTAACTGACTCAAAGAAGTCGGAATATTTATCAATTTCTGTCATGAGTCTGGTTCTTCTCTCGGGCTTTTCCTTTCCTTTCCCCCCCTCTGCTGGTCACCACCTCTCTCTTTCCCTTTTTCCCTCTTCAGCTGATTCTCATTAGCTGTTATCACGCTTATTCATTTCACCTGTTCTTTCCTCTAGCCCGCTAGCTATTTAATGTTCTCTGTTTCCTTGCCATTTGCCAGATTATTTTGTGAGAGTATTATGCTGGTGGCTATTTACAAACCCTGCTGTATCCGTCTTGTCTTGTCGTGTCCCAGTCCTGTCAACAGTCTGGTTCAGGTCAGCTAATTTATTCTACTCTCTATTAATCTTCTCTTCTACACTGTGTCCAGCCCTCCCGCTGTCGACGAACGCCCTGTGCTGTATTCATTGCATTGCTGCCGCTCTGTACGAGGAGACGAGAGGTCTGAAGTCTACTGGCCGGTCTCCCTGACTATCTGCTGCACCCCAGCCACGAGCGAGAGTTGTGAGAGAGCAGCTGACCCGTTTAAGGGGACCTTCTACAGAGTCCGTCCTGTTTTCCTTTCTAAAGACTTTTTTGCATAACCTGCAAGCTACCTGTGTTCCTGTTTGAAGAAACGATTTGTTTTTGCTCTCTCAATAAACTCTGACTGTCGTTCGCATTTGGATCCAATCTCTTCCTTACAACAGAATAATCTGGCCAACTGATGGAACCAGCGAACGAGAGAACCATTCACACGGCAGTCGAACTTCAAGGTGCAATGTTAGGAAGACATGATGAGGAACTTAACGCAACTCGTCGCGTGGTCGAGACGCTGGCTGCTCAGCTATCTAATTTATCCACCCAAGTTCAGTTGCTCAGGAGAGATCCTCCTACTCCTTCAAGGTCGCCTGACGCACCGGAGCCGCGTGTCAATAATCCTCCGTGCTATAGTGGTGAGCCTACTCAATGTCGCTCGTTCCTCACGCAATGTGAGGTAGTATTTTCCCTCCAACCAGTCACCTATGCCTGTGAGCGAGCCCGGGTAGCCTATGTCATTTCGCTTCTTACTGGGCGTGCCCGCGATTGGGGAGCTGCTGCGTGGGAAGCTGAGGCAGAATATACCATGCGCTTCGACACCTTCAAGGATGAGATGTTGCGGGTATTCGACCGTTCGGCCCATGGTGAGGAGGCTTCCCGCTTGCTCTCATCTCTCCGCCAGGGAAGGCGATCCGTGGTGGATTATTCCATAGAGTTCCGTACTCTCTCAACCACCTGTGGTTGGAACGAGACAGCCCTTGCGGCTCGCTTCCTGGAGGGACTTAGCGCTCATGTCAAAGATGAAGTCATAGCCCGCGAGCTGCCTACGGATCTCGACCCACTCATTGATCTCGCTATCCGGGTGGAGAAGCGATTTGATCTTCGCCGCCGCGCCAGGGGCACTGACTCCACCTCCTCATCTTCGGTAGCAGTGTCTACTCCTCCCATCTCCATTCCTGATTCAGAGCCAATGCAGCTCGGCGGCCTGCGTATCTCCGCGAAGGAGAGAGAACGACGCCTCATAAATCGCCTCTGCATGTACTGCGGAGCTGCCAACCACTTTGTTTCGAGCTGCCCCGTAAAAGCCAACGCTTGCCAGTAGAAGAGGGGGTACTGGCGAGCGCGACTTCCTTGATCTCCTCATCTACGTCCTGCACTACCGTTTCGATAACCTTGAGCTGGACTGGTACCACTGTTTCATGCAAGGCTTTAATAGATTCTGGAGCTGAGGAAAATTTCCTCGACGAGGCTTGGGCTCGTAGACAAGGTATTCCTTTGAGGAGCCGTAAACAGTCCACACCCCTTTTTGCCTTAGATGGTAGCCCCCTGCCTAATATCGATCTTCAGTCTATTCCTTTTAGCTTTAACTGTTTCAGGAAACCATCATGAGACTCTTTCCTTTTTAGTTTTTCGTTCTCCCTATTCTCCGGTAGTTTTAGGTCACCCTTGGTTAGTCAGACACAATCCCCACTTCGATTGGTCCAGTAATAGTATTCTCTCAAGGAGTCTGTCTTGTCATGTCAATTGTCTGTTATCCGCTAATCCTTCTGTTTCCCCTATCTCGGTTTTTCAGGAGGAGCCGGCTGATTTGACTGGGGTTCCGGAGGAATATCATGATCTGAGGGCGGTCTTTAGTTGGTCCCGGGCCACTTCTCTCCCTCCACACCATCCCTATGATTGCAGTATTGATCTTTTACCCGGTACTTCGCCACCTCGCGGTAGATTGTATTCTCTAACGGGTCCTGAATGCGAGGCGCTTGAAAGTTATCTGTCTGAGTCGTTAGCCGCCGGTACCATTGTCGCTTCTTCTTCGCCTGCTGGTGCGGGGTTTTTCTTTGTAAAAAAGAAGGACGGCTCCCTTCGTCCCTGTATCGATTTCCGGGGGCTTAACGAAATTACCGTAAAAAAATCGTTACCCCTTGCCGCTTATGGCATCCGCGTTTGAGCTTTTACAGGGGGCGAGGGTCTTCACTAAATTAGATCTGCGTAACGCGTATCATTTAATCCGCATTAAGGAAGGGGACGAATGGAAGACCGCTTTCAATACCCCACTTGGGCACTTTGAATATCGGGTTCTTCCGTTCGGCCTCGTCAACGCACCTGCAGTCTTTCAGGCATTAATCAACGATGTACTGAGAGACATGCTTAATATCTTCGTCTTCGTTTACTTAGACGATATTCTGATTTTCTCACCGTCCATCCAAGTTCATGTCCAGCATGTTCGCCGTGTCCTCCAGCGCCTTCTGGAGAACCGTCTGTTTGTAAAAGCAGAGAAATGCACGTTTCATGCCCACTCCGTCACCTTTCTAGGTTCTGTTATCTCGGCGGAGGGGATAAGCATGGATCCCGTTAAAGTACAATGTAACCCTGGTTAAATAAGATTTACAAATATTATTTATTTGTATGCTGCTTGAATATAATATGATTATTCACATATGTGAAACACTACATAAAATACATCTATATAAATATATGTTTATTTCATTGGAGTTCAGAAGTGAGTAACAACAAATCAGAGCGCTGGGTTGTTAGCCCCGCCTCCTTGCTTACTGATCGCGTCGCGCAGATCATGTTAGAAAGCAGATGCAGAGTGACGGAGAAATGTGATCTGACGCGAGAGTGGAAAAAAATAGAAACATATGTTCCTTAAACTGTTCAAAGTTTTAAAAAAACAACAACAACCACGAGATAGAGGATCCAGTGTGATTGTGCAGATCGGGCATTTCAGAGGTTACATTTTGACTCGGTGAGTTTACCAAATGTTATAATTAGCCTAAAACAAAAACAAAAAACGAATGACAACACATTGGATGTGATAATGGTTTATTTGTTTTATGCATATGAGACAAAATTGGGTTATATTGTGATGTTATATGGGTTGGATTGTTTATTTGCAGTGTGGTTGTGTCAGACCGCATGGTGTATTAAGTGTTCACCACTGACGCCATTTTGAGTGCGCGTGCCTGTGAAAAAAAAAGAAAGACGTGAATGAACAGGTAATTGAATATAATGTCATTTACTATGATGATGGTATTCATGTATGTATTGTATTTGTTTTCTGTGTTATATTTAAATGTAACTCATTATTGAGATACAATATTGAATGCATATTCTGGCCTGTGATCAGGCCAGGTTTTTTTCTGTGTGAATGTTTTTTGTTCAAGATGGATTTCCTTAATTGATGGCGAGCCTCCCACTTCGATTCTGAAAGGATCACGAACTTAGAGGAAAGGACCGTTTTCAGTTCTATTATTTCTTCCTGAGATAAGTAAAAGAACCTATTTACAGAGACTGATATATATTTTTTTTTTTTGTTGGGACTGAAACATCTCAAGAGCCCAATTGAGAGTTTAAGACTGATCAAAATTCCAGTTGATATTTCATTTGAACTTGAAGTACTGAATTCAGTGGGTTAAATGTAAAACCACTGCTGATTGTTTTCTCCAATTTGTGTTCCATTGAATACATTGATTGGGATTGTGATTACTGATATGAAAATTTATTCAGAGGGTGCACCCAGGGTATAGTTATTTGTCTTATTTTTGTTTGTTTTTTATATTGTACCTTGTTTATGTGATTGAAAAAAAATAACACTAAAGAAAATCACTGAACTAAAAGTAAAGTGTTATTGGTTCAACTTACCTTTTGTCTCTGCCTGTTACTCAGTACCACCACTACCTCCTTTTACGTACTGTGCAGTCTTCTGATTTCATTTTTCTGGTCCGATAGTGAGTTAATACCCGCTACAACAAGCCGTTACCGAGTGGCCCGTTCCTGAGTCTCGAGTCGCGTTACAGCGTTTCCTTGGATTTGCGAATTTCTATCGACGCTTTATACGCAATTTCAGTCAAGTAGCCGCGCCTCTAACTGCTCTCACTTTGGTCAAGTCGAGTTTTAAATGGTCAGATTCTGCTCAAAGGGCTTTCGATCATTTAAAGCATTTGTTTACTACCGCGCCTATTCTCGTAACTCCAGATGTATCCAGACAGTTCATTGTCGAGGTTGATGCGTCTGAGGTGGGCGTTGGGGGCGTTCTTTCCCAGCGCTCAAGCTCTGATAAAAAGGTTCATCCGTGTGCATATTTTTCACACCGCCTCTCTTCAGCGGAGCGTAATTATGATGTGGGGGATCGTGAACTCCTTGCCATCCGTTTGGCGTTGGGCCAGTGGAGACAGTGGTTAGAGGGTTCTACCGTTCCGTTTGTAGTCTGGACAGATCATAGAAATCTGGAATACATTCGTTCTGCCAAAAGACTTAATGCGCATCAGGCTCGCTGGTCATTGTTTTTCGCTCGCTTCGATTTTACGATCTCTTATCGACCTGGCTCAAAAAACGTCAAGCCAGACGCCTTGTCTCGTCTTTTCGACTCCACTGACGCTTTCTCCACGCCCCGGGAGATAATCCCTCCGGGGCGTGTAGTCGGCGCCGCCGTCTGGGGTATTGAGCTGGTAATACTGTAATTCTTACCGTGGTAGACCGTTTTTCCAAGTCCGCTCACTTTATACCGCTTCCTAAACTCCCCTCTGCCAAGGAAACAGCTCAATTACTGGTTACTCACGTTTTCAAGAATCACGGGCTTCCCTCTGACGTCGTTTCTGACAGGGGACCTCAATTCGCGTCCCAGTTCTGGAAGGAATTCTGCCGTCTGATTGGTGCGTCCGTCAGCCTCTCGTCTGGTTTCCACCCTCAAACCAACGGGCAGGCTGAACGCACTAACCAGATAGTCGGTCGACTCCTGCGCAGCCTGGCGTTTCGGAATCCCTCTTCATGGGTCGAGCAATTACCCTGGGCAGAATATGCCCACAATTCACTCCCGTCCTCCGCTACCAGTCTGTCGCCATTTCACTGTTGTCTGGGGTACCAACCTCCCCTTTTCTCCTCTCAAGAAACGGAGGCCAACGTTCCCTCCGTTCAGGCTTTTATTAAGCGCTGTAAACGTACTTGGAGACGGGTGAGAGCATCTCTATGTCGTTCAAGGGTTCGCGTTCTAAGAAATGCTAATAAACGTTGTGTCAAGAGTCCTAGGTATGTGTGTGGTCAAAGAGTGTGGCTATCCACTGTCAATCTACCTCTTCAGGCTCCGTCTCGTAAATTAGCTCCCCGTTTTATCGGACGTTTTCAGATTTCCAAGGTCATCAATCCTGTCACGGTAAAATTGAAGCTCCCTCCTAAGCTCCGGCGCATTCACCCGGTTTTTCACGTTTCCTGCATTAAGTCAGTCGTACGCGTTCCTTCTCGTATTTCCGTTCCTCCCGTTCATGCCGTGGGCACGTCTGTCTACACTGTACGCAAGATTCTTGATATGCGTCGTCGCGGTCGTGGCCATCAATTCCTAGTGGATTGGGAGGGCTACGGTCCTGGGGAGAGAAGCTGGGTCCCCTCCCGGGACATCCTGGACCGCTCTCTCATTGATGATTTCCTCCGGAACCGCCAGGTCCCTCCCTCGGGAGCGCCAGGGGGCGCTCGCTGAGGTGGGGGGGGGGCACTGTCATGAGTCTGGTTCTTCTCTCGGGCTTTTCCTTTCCTTTTCCCCCCTCTGCTGGTCACCACCTCTCTCTTTCCCTTTTTCCCTCTTCAGCTGATTCTCATTAGCTGTTATCACGCTTATTCATTTCACCTGTTCTTTCCTCTAGCCCGCTAGCTATTTAATGTTCTCTGTTTCCTTGCCATTTGCCAGATTATTTCGTGAGAGTATTATGCTGGTGGCTATTTACAAACCCTGCTGTATCCGTCTTGTCTTGTCGTGTCCCAGTCCTGTCAACAGTCTGGTTCAGGTCAGCTAATTTATTCCACTCTCTATTAATCTTCTCTTCTACACTGTGTCCAGCCCTCCCGCTGTTGACGAACGCCCTGTGCTGTATTCATTGCATTGCTGCCGCTCTGTACGAGGAGACGAGAGGTCTAAAGTCTACTGGCCGGTCTCCCTGACTATCTGCTGCACCCCAGCCACGAGCGAGAGTTGTGAGAGAGCAGCTGACCCGTTTAAGGGGACCTTCTACAGAGTCCGTCCTGTTTTCCTTTCTAAATACTTTTTTGCATAACCTGCAAGCTACCTGTGTTCCTGTTTGAAGAAACGATTTGTTTTTGCTCTCTCAATAAACTCTGACTGTCGTTCGCATTTGGATCCAATCTCTTCCTTACAACAAATTTCAAATACAGATTCATATAACTTAGAGTAGAAAGATTCCACATAATTTGTAATAAATTTTGGATTTGAAGTGAGTACATCGTTAATTTTAAGAGAGGAGATCATTTGTCTTTTATAATTTTGTTTTTCTAGTAAAAAAACAAAACAAAAAAACTTGTATTCTTTCCCCCCTTTTCTAACCACTTAGCTCTAGAACGAATGAATGCCCCTGTAGCGACAATGGGTATGAACCAAACACAGACTAATCTTCTTCCAGAAGATTAATTCAAACTTTCCACTTCCTGCCGAACAAAGAGGAAGATTTGGTCAGGACTTCGTATCCTCATCAATCTTGTCATGGGGTCCAGGCGCCAACCAGTCGGGCTATTTAAAAGAGCCCCCAGCACTAACACATAACTGGTCAATGACTAGCTTTGTTGCCAAATTACTGGTTGGTTAAGAGAAAGACAGAGACCAAGGCATCACACAAGTGTCTTCACATTCCAGATTCAAATCTCACAAACCACAGCTATAAATCACCCAGGCTCCAGAGAGTCTGTAACCAAAGACTTTTATTGGTCAACTGAAGAACTGGTCAACTTCGATAGTTTGCAAGACGGATCGATACCAGCAGATGTTGTTTTCCCCCACAACATTCCTGACCCCTTCCCCGTTGGGACCTCTGAACGAACAAACAGAGTCCTTTTCCCTCTAAACCAGAAAACTGAGATTTTTCCTACAGTATACATAAAACTCATTCAGTAACAATTTACAATGGACTTATAAACATCATACATCATTCTATGTGTTTCTACGATATATGTGTCCATTTAATATGCCTTGATCCCATATAATTCATGTAATTGTTATAATTATTATAGGTGTGTGACTGAAAGTGTGTACTGTTTCATATCAATGCTATCTTACGAACACCACTAGTAAGTTGGCTGGAATGAAATCTGTGTAATATGTTTTGATCTTCTTTTAATTAGAAATCATGTCTAAACTGGGGCCCCTGTTCTCTCTGCTTAAGAGCGAAACAGAAAACCCCCCCAGATAAGATAATTTACGATCAGAACAGAAAAGAACGCCACCTCCTAAATTTAGCCAGTGTCTAATTGGCCAGAACTCATCCTGGAGGTTGGACAAACTTTGAGTTTAAAATCTTAGACCCGAAACAAAGTTCTCTCTCTCCTCTCTCTCGGCTCTCTAACTCTAGCTCTCTGGGTTCACCCCCAAGAAACGCTCTGCTACCACTCTCAAGAGAGATGGGCAGAAAAAGATGAAGATCTCAATCAGACTAGCAACCATGTAAACGCAGAGACAAAGAACCCAAATTAAGATCAGAAGAACGGGTTCAACAGCTTTATTCAAGCCATCTTACTACTCTCGTCTAAGTTGTCTTTTCTTTTCTAAGTTTTCCTTTATTTTCCGTTGTGAGTCTCGGTTCTAAGTTAAGTTTTGCGACAAGATTTCGAGCCACGTTTCTCCTGCAAAGCCAGCTTCAAACAAAGACTTTCATTCCGCCAGCACACCACGTGACTGGCCGCCCCAGACCCAGGCACAAGGACACCAGCCAAGGAAAGGACCGGGAAAACCCCTTTCACGCAACAAAAGGGAATCCCCAAAAGCAAAGACAAGCAAGTATCTCCAGACTAAGAGCTGAACTGGTGTATTGATATACATTTAATAACCTGTCTAAGAAACGATAGAAGGGTTAAATTAATGATTGATGGTTCGCACGTCCAGGTCATGTCTTATAAGTGCATAAACTTGAGATTTCATCATCTCACTCTTAAACTCACTCTTAAAACTTAATCTTTCCTTACTCTTTTTCCTTCTGCAACTCGTATGAATGTGTGTGTGTGTTTGTGTTAGATATTAGCTTTATGTGTTAGTATATAATCAATAAAGTATTGTTTGTATTTTAACAAAGAGATTACTTGTGTTAATCTGCTTATACATTTTATTGTCTTGAACTTCGATTTAAGCTACCGATGCTTTTACCCGTGATTATTTCTTAATTTATTGTTAGCTGGGGATTAATTCTTTCTTGGCCAGGAAGATATCATATTTCCTAGGGTTAATACTTGTTTATGCTTTCTGTTCATTGGATGAACTGATAAAATGATCATACTATTGATTCTGCTACAGTAAATTCTGAAAATAATTAAAAATAATTAAAATATTAATTATTGATCATAATCCGTTATGAATAATAATTAATTATATTTATACGTGGGCGTATAAACGCTGCACCCCTTTTGCTGTATTATCTGATCGATTTGAGTTTTTAATGTCTCCAATCTGACTTTTTCATCTAAGATTAACTTTTTTCAAAACAAAGTCTAATTCTGTCATAAGTGCCATTTCCTTATTCAAATTATTATTTTTTTTTTTAACTTGCTTACTAAAATAAACAGCCGACTGCCTAACTTTAAACTTAAATAACTCCTTTTTCTTAACATGTGACATTTGCTTACTCCCAAAAATGAGTTGTTCTACTTCACAAACCTGGGTAATAAACCCTTCATTACTAAGCAAATTGTTATTTAATTTGCAATAGCCTCGTATACTATTATTTTTAATATCACAACCAGAGAGTGTCAAAACAATCATTTTATGATCTGAAAGAGGTGCATGGCAAAATATGTAACATCAATCAAATATTGGACAGATCCTGGGTTGATTAACCATAGATCAATCCTTGATTGTAAAGATCTAGAGGAGTTACTCCAAGAATAACATTTTTCATTAAAATTCCAGAATCTCCAAATATCCACTAAAGAAAGATGGGTACATAGAGAAGTAGTAAATGTAAATTTCAAAGTAGAAAGCATATGTGGTGGGAAACCATCTAAGAAATCATCTGGGGCATCATTAAAATCTCCACCCATTATCAAAAAGGCACCTTGATATTTCCCCATCAGTACTGATATAGAATTATGACCATACAAATTTCCTAAAACAAATACAGAGTTATCCAGTTTAACAACTGTTAAGTAACCATCTATCTTCGTTGGAGCTAACCACTTCCAATACGTCACCTTTGAACTTATTTAGAAGAGTAGCAACACCTGCCGAATGATGAGAAGCATGACAAAAGAAGATTTGATCGCCCCACTGAGAACGCCACCATTTAACATCAGTTTCGCACGAATGAGTCTCTTGTAAAAAAAAATGTATTTGCATTTGTGCGCCTAACAAAAATGAACAGACTTCCTTTTAGTGCTGTCTCGTAAACCCCTAACATTAAGAGAAAAAATCTTTAAACAACTAAAATCAAAATCAGACATAGAATAATCGTATTTGGATGTCAGAACAATGTTATATAAAGAACCCTGAAACAACGAAATTCACAAACCAGTCGGTATTGATCCACTCCAAACTTCGAGGAGTCGCATCACCTGGACGAAAGTTATATGGCCTGAAGACTGAGCACACGTTTTCAGTTCGACTGCCAACCCAGCATAGTCAATACTTCCTTCTCAGTTAATATTCATCTTGATAGTCTTCAACAGACAGTTTTTCTCCATCAATAAAGGCATCTGCTCCACGAAAAGCTCTCTTCCCCTCTTCTCTCGCTGCCTTTACCCTTGGCCATAGCAGCTTCCTCTGTTGCAAATGTCAGGTCCTCTGCCAGGCGAACCCCTCTTTCCTTGAGTGCAGGATGATCCCGTGCAGCTTTCCAGACTTTCTCTCTGTAGGACCGGAGCGCGAACTGGACGATGGACTTATAAACGTCTAGGACGGTTACTTCCAGAACCAGGACGTCCAATCCTGTGGATTGTGTCAAAGTAAAAACGGATGTCATCTACCTCGTCCGGAGTCAGCATTTTTAGGATTTCGAGCACTTTGACTCTGATATTTTCTCCATCTGTTTCTCTGAGGTTGTTTAGCCTCAAATTCCATCTCCTACTGTAGATCTCGGCTTGATCGCACTTGCCTTGAACCATCCGGAGCACTTGCTCAATCTGTGATATCTTGTTCTCGTTAGTCTTGAACCTTGCATATAGAGATTTCATCTCCTCGGCCACAAAGTCAGCCGTCTTTGAAAGATTAACTATAGCGACCGAGTTCTGGGCTATTTGTTGTTCCACCGATGAAAAGCGATCATTAAGAGCATTGACAGCACGAAGTATATCGGCATTAGAGACTTTGCAATCTTCTTCCTGACAGGGTTTTTTTTGAAAGAGGACTGCCTGTTGGAGTATTTGGGGATGAATCAATGTCTCCAGATGATGCTTCGAGAAGCGAAGAAAGTAACTTTCTGTCTTTGTTCTTTGGCATTTTGGAAAATTTGCACGTGGGCTGGCAGTGTGATTAATCAATATAGGCAGCGTCACAGTCTGTTGGGATTTTTATAATGTAAATTTAATGCATTCTACCTTTAAAGAGAATTCCCACTCCATGCCTTGTAATTAAACGTTACAGATTCGTCCAGAAGATGCAACTCCTCAAAAACGCCCCAGAGCTCGAACCAACACGAACTGTTCAGGTCGCCATCTTGCGCCACCCCTGTCTCAGAATAAGCTATTTACAGTTTCTATCCAATTGTCACATCATCAGAAGTTTAGAATAAAATGGCTTTAAAACGCTTGCAGATAATAAACTGAATGATGATGAAGAACTGCAATGTCATATGAGTGTGACCGCCATAGAGATGATAATCAAAACCAAACAGATGTTTTAGTTTCTGGCAGAGTATCTGAGGCACGAGCTGTAAAGGCTCAGCCGTCTTCTGGAAAGTGGGAAGCAGCAGATAATTTGCATTTAAAGATACATGCAGGAAAACAGCTTGTATTTCCTTCCAGTCAAAAATGGCCATTTACAACATGGTATAATAAATTATCTGTGGGGTATTTTGAGCTGAAACCTCACAGACACATTCTGGGGACAACTGAGACGTATATTGCATCTAAAAAGAGGCATAATGGGTGCCCTA
Source organism: Leuciscus idus (assembly GCA_021554675.1). Taxonomy (NCBI): domain Eukaryota; kingdom Metazoa; phylum Chordata; class Actinopteri; order Cypriniformes; family Leuciscidae; genus Leuciscus; species Leuciscus idus. Next base: position 22,779,901 of record CM038626.1, read on the forward strand.
TAAAATAAATTGCACGCCCTAGGAAAATTAGATGGTTTATTTTTCTTTTTTTTTCTTGATATCAAAGTAAAAAACATATATATATATATATATATATATATATATATATATATATATATATATATATATATATATATATATATATATATATAGCCTATATTTCTTTGAATTATTATTATTAAATTAATATTAAATAAAATATAAATTAATATTATTTAATTTTAATGAATATTAACGAAGCAACAAGTTGGGGTCTGGTCCTATTTATAACTTCAATGCCGCAACTGAATTCAAAACCAAGGTTTGTGGGTCTTGCAAAGTGAAATCATTCTGTCAAATGATGATCCTAGGGGAAAAAATGCCCCAGCAGTGTACTGTTGCTTGGTTACAATTACGGTATAATTATCACTTTATTATAGATTTACATATTGAAAAACATATCACTAAAATATTAGTGTAAAAAAAAAAACTGAAATAAGAATGGTGTCATTTAGCTAACTGTGCTAGAGGCAGCACAAGACAATTCAAGTTGCACAAGATGAACCTCAACAGATTTAGTCTCTAAAATATCCTATAGAAATGTAGAACAGCCTAAACTAAATGTAGAACAGCCTAGATCTGCCACTGCTTCGCTTACACAGGGTGTTCCTCAAGGTTCAGTTCTTGGCCCACTATTGTTTATCATCTATATATATCCACTTGGTGACATCATACGCAGGCATGGACTTAAATTTCATTGCTATGCTGATGACATTCAAATGTATCTTACCATCAGCTCTGATAGGCCATCCCTGCCTGACTCACTTACTGCATGTATCAGGGACATCAAGCATTGGATGTCCCTGAATTTCCTCAAATTAATTAATATAAAAACTGAGATATTGGTGGTTAGCTCTGCTGCCTCAGTCAAAAGGATGGACCTATCCTTTGATATTGATGGAGTTCATGTTAAGCCTTCGTCATCTATTCGTAACCTTGGTGTCTTAATCGACTCAACTCTATCTTTTGGCTCTCATATTTCTTCTCTTGTTAAAAACTCTTTTTTCCATCTTCGTAATATTGCACGTCTTCAATCTTCTCTCACTTTAGCTGATGCTGAAACCTTAATTCATGCATTAATCACATCACGTCTGGATTATTGCAATGCTCTATTTCTTGGTCTGCCCAAAAAACTTATTACAAGATTACAGTATGTTCAAAACTCAGCAACAATAGTTCTTACCTCCACCAGGCATTCTGCTTACAATCCTCCTCTGCTTCATGACCTTCACTGGCTACCCGTGGCATCACGTTTTCACTTTAAGGTATTACTTCTAACGTTGAAGGCATTAAATGTTCTTGCACCTCCATATCTGTCTGATCTACTTTACTCTTACCACCCTGCCCGGTCCCTTAGATCAGCTGAACTTGGTTTATTGTCCATCCCTCGTTTCCGGTTGTCTACTGTAGGTGGAAGGTCATTTAGTGTTAATGCTCCTAAATTATGGAATTCACTACCCCTTACAACACTTCGTAATATCTCATCTGTGGTGACATTCAAGACTCAGCTAAACACATCTATTTAACATTTTTGGATATTGTGACTATATGTGTCCTTATGTGATTGTAATGTGTGTGCGGGTGTGTAAATGAATTGTAATGCACAATGTAAAGCAACCTTGAGCTACGGAAACGTGCTATATAAATAAAACTTCTTCTTCTTCTTCTACTTCTAAACTGTGTAAAACGAAAAGGAGTTTGATTAAAAACATGCAATTTTAAAGGAAGTTAGAGGCTAAAAGGTGGATACGGAGATGCATTTTCAATATTGTGTCAGTTTAAAGATCAACAGGAAATATACATAGCCTAATATACAATTATTTTTAAAGGGGTCATGACATGAGACATCAAATTTGCCTTGAAGTTTTGAAATCAAGGTTTTTGATTTAAGAGGTTTTTGTACCATTAAAACATCCTGCAAGTTTCATAGCTTAAAACATCCTACTTATTATAAACAAAGAATTTAATCAAGCTCCAAAAATGGCTTGTTTGGATATTGCAGAATTTGTGATGTCATACAGATACAGGCAAATACATCTGCATATTACTGCCTCCATAGCAAGACATTAAACCATAGGCCCCACCCACTGGCATTCAGTTGCATTCACGTCTAAAGCAAATAGAACCCATTATAATCATTGATGCTGTCTACACATGCATACAGTATACAGATGCATATTCAGTTTCTGACGTACTCCACAGTCTGTCGACAAGGATTATATGTTTGTTCGGAGCATTCTGTTTTGTAAATGAGGTTGATGAAACAGCCAACTGTATTGGATCTGCCAACAACTGCATCACAAACTGTTAGTAAATGATTTCAGAATGTTTGTCTTCATTACCGTTTTATATGGATGATGTTTTCAAAACACTTACTCACGTGTAGGGATGGGACGATTACCGGTTTCACTATAAACCACGATAAAATGTACTGACTGTACTAAAATGTACTGATTGTATTATCGTTTCAAATTTAATTATCATTAAAACCGTGTTCGATTATCGCGATTTTAATAACTCACTGTAAATCCTGGTCAGCCAGCAACAGTCTGATGCAGGCGCAGCGCGCAATGTTGGGGTTTTTTTTATTCGAGAAGGAATGGTGGAAGGCAGTGACCGTGCTCGGGAGATTTTTCAGCCTTTTAAGAGGACCAAATCTGAGGCGTGGTCATATTTTGGCTTTTACAAAAGTCCTGAGTGAAACTTAATCGAGGATGGTCACTACAATAGGGGGGAAACACTTCAAATCTGCCGAGTCGTCTTGTGTGACCATCACCGACTGTTTATAGCGAACGCAAGGCAAGTTAAAGGACAAGTTCGGTATTTTACACTTAAAGCCCTGTTTACAGATCGTATCTGATGAAATAGAACGGTTAAGATTAAAATTTGGACACATGCTGCTGTCCCGAGAATTTTAGGTTTATTTCGGGGAAATATTTGGGCACAAAATGTTGTTTTAATTAATGTTTTAAATCTTACCTGTTTATAAATCAATTTTGTACAGCGTGCAAAACAATCGTCCAGACAAGATGATCACAACAATATTATCAAACTCTGTAAACAATAAATCAACTCTGATTTCATCAAAAACGGAGACGCAAGACGGCAAGTTGTATTTGAATGAAACGAGAGCGCGTCCGTTATCACACATGGATGTGCGCCGTTATAATGCGTTGCTACTGACGATGGTCATTATAAGGAAAGAAATGCCACAGAATAGAATCTTGCTTAAAAAAGTGCATAGAGCTGCTTGTTTTATTTGTTGTTTGTTGATTTTCAAATATAAATCTGTTTTCAGTGTGAGCATCAGTTCTTTTTGAACACTTTCATCACGTTTTAACAAAACTGTGATTATATTGATTATCACGATAATTTTGTTCACTATAATCGTGATAAGAAATGTTCATACCTTCCCATCCCTACTCACGTGCATCATTTCAGACAGAGGGGCAGAATTAGGGTTGACAATAATATCTTTTCCACATATATACAGTATGTATATAAGGGATAATCCACGACTAGCTGTGCATTACATGATTTTAATGCACAACGTGGTTGCCTTCTCGTTGCTGAGAAATATAATGTTGTGATTCAGTAGTGAAGCTATTTTATAACTAAAAGTCAACAAGTGTCTGTGCTCCTGCATGTTGTGTATGAACACAGAAAAGCGCAATGTCCGCTCTGTGTGCACACAGCATTACTATTGAACGGTGACTTAGAACTACCTGTGCATTAAACGGTTTTATTGCACACCATCCATCCAATCAGAACCGAGTATTCAGACAGACCATGGTATATGTATTTATACAACAGTTCTTTCTGGTTCTCGAATCTGATTGACTGAGAGCCTTTTCCAGCCGTGCTGTATTCACACAGTAACAGCACTCTGATTGTCTCACCGTTTGTATCACTCCACTTATGGCGACTGTCATGGTGGTCAAGAAAATCCACCATATAAAAAAACAAAAAAAACACTGTATGTTGTGTCACGAAATGTAGTTTAAGAGTTTTTTAGGCGAGAATGTAGTTATTTAAACCTCAAATATGTGACTAATATATAATCATAGTGCCTATTTTACAGTCTGTTGAGACAGAGAACTTTCAGGACTATGTGTCATACTGTGAGATCCACAATGAGCAGGAAATAGGAAAGGGGTCCTCAGAGTTATAATTCAAGATTTACTTTTTGTATATATTACAGATCTCTGCCTTTCAATTTAAATGTATATTCTTAAATTTGTTGCATTTTTAAAAAACTTTGTTTGGCAGTTTTACATTGTGACCTCATGCTGAGGACAGGTTAAATTACAAGTATTGTCCAAGTATACATCATGTATTTAAAATAATTCTAAGAAATTATTTTCCAATAAAAGCAATTAATGTCCTGAGTATCCAGATTTCCTTTAGATGTAACTTTAAGTATTTTTTAGTTTGATGAATTGCTGGTGTATAGGACATGTGTTGTCCCTTATCTCAAGAATCAGTAATAATTTATTCCAAATAACCAATTGTATTGTAAGGGATCCACTGGAGGCAGCTTATTGAGAACCCAAGTTTATTACAAACAAGATCAAACATGAAACAAAGGCATGGCATGGCACAAAACCGTGGACATAAACGTGAACATAGACTTACACAACAGTGGTCACGAAACATTACTTGACAAAACACATGGCAAATATTAGGGCTTAAATACACAAGACTAATGACCTGACAAAGGACACCTGTGAACAATGAAACAATGAACCAATGACAACATGTCACATCAGACAAGAGGTGTGTTCGACATCGGCTGCGGCTGGATGTATCCGATCGGCGAGAGTAGCCGCGTGCAGGCGGGGAGGAGCTGAAACCGGAGACGTGAAGTCAGACACTTTCTGGTTCCTGTAGTGACCGCTCACATGGTGTTTGCATACTTTACCACAGAAGTGAAATAAATGCGATATTTGCCAAATAATACACAGATGTTTCAGAGACATTTTCATTCAATACTTTATGTACTGCTTCATACAGCGTCTGTTTGAACAAGAATAAAGTTCAACATAAGCTACTATCAATGAAGTCGAAAACTAAAAGTCTAAGTCGAAAATGAATTTGGTATTTAGGATTGGGCATTTGGTATTTAGGATTGGGCATTTGGTATTTTGGATTGGGCATTTGATCATTTAGCCACTTAGGATTTAGGATTGGGCATTTAGGGATTTAGGATTGGGAATTTGGTATTTAGGATTGGGCATTTAATCATTTAGCTATTTAGGATTGGTGATTTGGGGATTTAGGATTGGGAATTTGGGGATTTAGGATTGGGCATTTGAGGATTGAGGATTGTATGCAAATAAGGAGGCGTGGCCCAAATACTGGAGGCTGGGTTTGAAATGGCTGGTGGGCAGAGGCACCTTATCAGTGGCGGAACTAGAGTTTTATACATGGGGTGGCCAGGGGGTGGCCACTGCTACTTTCGGGGGTACACAGTACACACACACACATACAGTAGAAAAGCTTGTGGAAGGAATTGGGTCACTCTGTTTGTGTCTATAAGTGTTGAACATCCAAAATATTTGCAGAAAACAAAGCTGAAGCACCAAGGAGATAAGATACCCTATGTGTCTGTTATGAACTGCTGCGTTTATTTATTTTAATTAGATATAGAAGGCATCAAGCAGACATGTCCTTGAAAATTTTCAACAATTTGATTGCCCATCAATATAAAATCTTATCCTAGGAAGATTTAATACAACATAATTCTTTCTTTATAATAATTCTTTCTAAATATAATTATTTAATTTATAATATTTTTGTTTTTGTTTTCCTTTTTGGGTGAACTATCCTTTTAATCTGGCAAAATCATCTCAACTTAAATTCCTGAATTGGGTATGTGATTGACTGCCTGTGTCTGGTAGATGCTCTGACCTGTTGCTGGTCCTGAAGTCTGACCACACTGACTCTGACTAGCCAGTGGTGATGCAAGGGCTGGGGTCTGTTTGCACCTGATCTGCCTGTTAGTCCAGTCATTTTAAGCCAAAATGGGGGTCAACCTTGAACAAATTGCAACAGAAGCAAACTCAACTGATTTTGTATCCTCAATATGTCCTGAGTAAGGAAAAAAAAAGTGCCGAAGAATCCCATTAGGGGAAAGTTTCGAAAAAGACCCACATATAGTCTATTCATACGCCTATTAATTCTTTCTCTAACGTGAATGGGGTAAAATTTTTAACCTTTAGATATCACCATGAAAATTACTGAGTTGATTACTTACATCAAGACAAACAAAAAACGTATTCCAAGTTTTTTTTTTATTGTTTGTTAAGATGGACAAACGGTGCATAATCTAATTATGTATAGTGTGCTAATTTGCATAAATACCACAACAGGTCTAAACATTGGGTATAGCCAGGTGAACATGTCTTGTTGAAGCTTGTTGACACATAACAGTAAAATACTTAATGTTAAGGTCTGAATGGAACACATTTAGGCTACCCATGAGCATTAATACATAGAGGCAGGAAGAAGTACTTTAGAAACCAGTCTTTATTAATGTTTAAGAGATGGGGTCTGGGTCTGTGGGACTGTTTCTGGGGGACGAGTCTGAGGGAAGAACAGGAGACAATGGTAAGGAGAATGCAGAAGACTAAAGGCAGGTAAAATAAAAAGTGAATCCCCAGAAACCGTTTTCGGAACTTTCCCCTAATGGGATTCCCCTAATTCGGGACTTTTTTTCCTTACTCAGGACATAATGAGGATACAAAATTATTTGAGTTTGCTTCTGTTGCAATTTGTTCAACCTTTTTTTATAAAATGACTGGACTATGTTTGTGCTTATTTAAAAAGAACTCTGATATCTCTCCCTTTCTTTTCATGTTTAATTGACCCTGTTCAAAAATATGACAAATTTAAAATATGATTCCAATATTCATATTCTAATCATCCAATTACCAACATTTTTATCTTAACTCTTTCTCGCCAGTATAAAAAAAAAGGTGTTTTTGGTAATTTTCACAATTTCATGGCACCCCAGAATATTTTGTTTTATGAATATCTGGACATACGAAAAAAAAGAACAGACCCTGTGCTTTTAAACAAAAAAAATAAAATAATGTTTTATTCTAGCTTCGTGCGTCTTTTTTTATCAACACTTGAATGTTGTCAAGTTTCATAAAAAGCAACATGAGCAAAAAGCTGAGAAAATCGCATTTTTATCAAAGACTACATCTAGATCAGATTCATAATGATGATCAAAACACAGTAGATCGAGTCCATCAACACCCTACACCCATAAAGCTTCATAGTCCTATAGTGATCGCATTATGATATCGCTTGTTTCTGCTCTTCTTTGCCTGCGTTTTGATCTCCTATCCTCACATTAGCTAGAACATTTGTGTACTGTAACGTACACACGGCAAGGTACTGTATATGCGTGTATTAGGCCTAATGTAGGCTATTCGGAGCAAACCACCCTGATGCTAAACCTTAAAAACTTACTTCAAATATATATATATATATATATATATATATATATATATATACTGTATATATATATATATATATATATATATATATATATATAGGCTATATAGCAAAAAAAAAAACAGAAACAAGCACATCTTCTGGCAATGCAAGGAGTGTATCTACTCCTGTCAGTGGGGTTAACCGTAGTTAAAAAAATAAAATAAAAAACAAGCCTAAGGGAACATATGGCAGGATCACATGACTTTGAACAGGGGATCCCATGACAGATAGGAAACATGACACAAGGTGTGTTCAACATAGGCTGCGGCTGGATGTATCCGATCGGCGAGAGTAGCCGCGTGCAGGTGGGGAGGAGCTGCAAACGGAGACGTGAAGTCGGACACTTTCTGGTTCCCGTAGTGACCGCTCACGTGGTGTTTGCATACTTTACCACAGCTGAAGTGAAATTAATGCAATATTTGCCAAATAATACACAGATGTTTCAGACACATTTTCATTCAATACTTTATGTACTGCTTCATACAGCGTCTGTTTGAACAAGAATAAAGTTCAACATTAAAGCTGCAAGCAGAGATGAAAAGGGCCCTCGCACCCGTGCCACCACCACCCTGCGCCTTTTGGAAAACAGAGCACGGTGGGCAGTATGTAAATATAGGAGGACTATGTAAAAGTAATTTGTATTTGCCACACTTCCTGCTACCAGCAGGTGGCGCTATTAATATAACCGAATATGAGCATGGTCATGTGTTCAGGACAGGACTCTTATCAAACATGCAAAGTTTTGGGCAGATCGGACATTGTACGCCTGAGTTACTGCAGGCTGTTTGTGGTTGCCTAGCAACATCGGAACTGCAAGCAATATTGACAGAGAACTTATCTGATGGTGCATATTTCACCCAGAGGCTGAAATTGGGTTTGCACATCTACATGTCAGGCCGCCGAGGGCACATCCTTCGACGAAAACTCAAGATCTTCGCAATTTAACGTCACAAAGGCCTTAAAGTAACAACATGTAACTTTTCAACCTTCATAATATATTTCCAAGACCCTTGTGATAGTACATCGACTTACAATAGGTTGAATGAGACGTCTGCCAGAGCCTGACGGGGTCTGTATCGCTTTTACTGGCACTATGTAACTTCGGGGTGCGGGTAGTAACCAGCGCTCAAAAAGAACTACAAAATTCGACTGCTTTACGGCATACGTCACTTCGCCCACCACTTCCTCAAATGTGGCCAACCAGCGCGTTTGTTTTCGTACGTCTGTTTTCGTCATGGCTGAAGCAGCAGCGAAACGTAAGAAGCCAAAGGTTTTGTCGGAGTAGAGTCGGAAGAGGAAAAGGGAGAGTGATAAACTGAAAGGCAGGACGAGGATCAATATTGGTCGAGCGTTTGCTCGCTGGCGTGAGCTTATGGAGGAGGAGAGTTACCAGACCGATGCTGACTTGGCCGTCATGCTGTTGAACTAGTAAGTAACTGTAAATTTCTTGCATACTATCTATAGTTTTTCTAATCTGTTGTCTGCCTGGCTACGTTACGGAAACTGTCTGGTCCTCCATTTATTTATCTTCATGAATCAGCTAGTAGATGAGCGAATTATCAATCTGGTAGCTAGTAAACACTAACATGGTAGTTTTAGATGGTTAGGATGCTATCGCTATCATTCTCGTTCAGATTTGAGCATTGCAATCGACATGCAAATCGCAAATGTTTGAGTTAAAATGTTTAGTCTAATAAACATGTATAAATTATGAAAGGGGGAAGATTAATATTATCATTGCCCATATGAAAAAAACCTGCATGCTTCATATACAGTAACCGTAAATCATTTTACGACAGCGGTAATGGACAATTCCGCTTCCAACCTGTAGGGCGACCGCAGAGGAAAAGTTCCATGTTGTTGCTTTAAGAATACACTCACCAAATTTAAAGATGATCAGATCTAAACTGTAGGAGGAGTTCGTTAAAGTACAACGTCTGGAAATGGCAAAAACTGCACAAAATCTGAGAAGTTGTTCAAAATAGCGGACTTCCTGTTGTGTTTAGGGCTACGCTCCAAGATACTTTTTTGTAGGTATTGGGTCATTACATATACGTACCAATTTTCATACCTGTACGTGAAATGTAGAGCCGGGGCAAAATGTAGGGGCAATAATTGAGCCATTTTGCCCCACACAATTCTGAAACCCATATCACACGTACATTTTCACCACTTCTGAAGCGTGTGCAAAATTTCATGAGTTTTCGAGCATGTTTAGGCTCTCAAAAAAGTGATTCACTTTGGAGAAGAAGAAGAAGAAGAAGAAGAAGAAGAAGAAGCGGAAGCGGAATAATAATAATAATAAACGGAGCAAAAACAATAGGGTCCTCTCACCATCGGTGCTTGGGCCCTAATAAGCTACTATCAATGAAGTGGAGTCTACGTTTTTTAATTTAATTTAAATTTTTTAATAAGTCTACGCAGTTTTAATTTGATAAACATTGCAAAAAAAAAAATGAAAAGAGTGTTTACTGTTATAAAAAAAACTGATTTGTGAGCTTTAGAGGAACTAATCAATTTATAATGTTCGAATAAACATGAAACACACGTGATCGTTGTCATGTGGTGAATCCGGCCAATCGTAGAACAGCTGTGTCGTCATCAGAGCTTGTGCAGCCCAGTGCAGCCGCTCTTGAGAAGCTGTGCTCGCTGAGTTCTCCGGCTACTCTCGAATCGCTCTCGCGGTACTTTGATGGCATACATCACAGTCACGTGGCGTTGGCGCTGTATCAAGTCGGACACAATTTCGAACCGGCATGCACTGCTTCAAGTCAGCCGCCGATCGGCCTGCGCAGAGCTGCATGAAGTCGAACAAGCCTACAGACATGAAACGTGACCAAGACCAAAACTTGACATGTATGTATCCAATCACTTTTGGCATTTAATAACCTTTTAAATTAGAAAATGAATACAGTAACTTTGGATATAATATGACAATAATGACAACATTTTAATTTCGTTTTGCAGTGCAGTGCATAAAATCAAACAGCTGTTACCATTTTATTTTTGGGGCTAAAATATAATTATTTTCAGCCCCATTGTACCCTATGACCCTGAATTGATTTTGGGAAGAAACAAAAAAGATGGTTTGTTTGAATGTTGTTGTCAGTGCAGCGCAGCTCTCATTATGACGAGATTATATAACTGATTAACTCTTCCTGCGTTAAAGATTTTAGAGGAAGTGCTTATCACTCATTAGAGAAAATCAGTTGGCAGAGCAAGGGGAAATTCACATGGAAAGATTTACATGGAAAATAATGAGGACTAACAGAAGTAAAGTATGAACTCACCCTCCCCCATACCAATAGATTGCAACAGTTGGTTTCCAAAAGTAAAAACTACATTTGTTTTCTCCATAGGGAAGATAACTTCTAAAACTTAAAAGACAGCCTACTGTGAGCTACGAGGTTATTAATCGATAATATTTGTTTCTGTTGAAGCCGTCAGCCCACATTATTTCAACTTAGTTTAAAAATAAGTGTGTTTAACAGCAGAATTTGTGGCGAAAAACCACATCACCCATGATGCTGTACAGAAAATTCCACCAATCAGAGAGACAAAACAAGCTAAACATGCCAAAATAACTCTTTAGCCCCGCCCACTCCCATGAAGCACATCAAATGACATAATCAAGTTGGTTTCTCAAAATACTTAAACATTTGTATATATTGCATATTATGCATATTTTGGAATGAACAAAATGTAGCATTGTTTTCATATAAAATCAACATTCTTAAATGAGTAGTTTTTTAACTTTATTTGTATTATTAATTTTGATGATGCTGTTCACAATGCTTCATGGATTGTAGTTCTTTCCCTCACTAAAGCCGTTAAGTACACAGTCTTGTACCTTTTTGTATTTTTGTCAGATTTTTTTATACTTTTTTTGCTTCCAATTAAAGTTTGTACTGTTATGATTCACCTTGTAGCTGGCTAGCTTGTTTCATGGCTTATAATGCTTTAACAAAGATTTTTTTTTTTTTATCCCTTTGGGAGAAATAAATGGAAAAAAACGCTGCTTTTGCACTCTATACTTCATGGACCAAGTTGGAATAGATGCTTCCTAAAAGAAACATCTTTCTTCTGTAAATATATGTCTGTTTTCACACACATACACTGCTTGTGACAAAAAATTGCAGTTAGTAGTGTTTTTTTTTTTTTTTTTTTTTTTACCAATTTTTAGTGTCTCCTAACTTCCTAAGGCTGGAATCTCATCTATACTCCACGGAACAGTTTCAAATTGCCTGTTCTTCTCCTGGAATATTTTCAGCGTTCTCTCACAAGACTTTCAGCATTCTCATCAAGAGATCTAAATTATGAATTGTGAGATGAGCCGGGGTGAAATAGAGCACCATGTCTGCATTAAAATCAAGACGATGAGCAGTACCTGTAGAGCTTGTCTTGCTTTATCTTCATTTTAATGATGTTCATGGACTTATCATCATAACATGGGTCCGGTCTCGCTGTCGGCCAATCAATAAGTTACGGCAATGTTATCCTGTGTCCAGTGGGCAGTAAAAATCTAATGATATAACAGCTCAATGAACCCTCTTTAAACAAACATTCTCTAGAGGAGCAGCTATTTCACTAGCAGGCAGTGCAAACAGTGACGTGCTGGGAGAGGAGGATCGTTCCCTCTTACCCATCTGTCACCAGTTGCTCGCACCCTGTCAAACTTTAATATCGGAAATCAATGTAATGATCCCAAAAAACACCCCTCTTTTGAGCAACTATTCATTTGCAGCATTTTTTTTTTTTATGACCCCAGTTTCACCTCCATCGTCATAGCAACAGAGTGACCCATAAGAACTGACAGAACTCCCTGAGGGTACATAATAGTGCTGGTGTCATTTGTCAAACAGAACCAAGGATAATCTAGTCCTGTGGACTGCATGTGTGGTTGGGGCAATTGTAGTGGAATAAATGATAGTCAGACATTTTAAGTGAATGAGATGATTTACCCCGCAGGCAGTCTCTACCTAGAGCTTGATTTCTGCCCGAAGAGAATTAAATATGGCCAAGCATCTCTAACAACTTACTAGACCACAGCAAAGACATCGATCTGTTCTTCTTAAAGGGATAGTTCACCAAAAAAAATGAAATTCTGTTTAAGGCATAGTTCACCTAAAAATGAAAATTCTGTCATAATTAACTCACCATCATGTCGTTCTGAAACTCATAAGACTTTCGTTCAAATTTGAAACATAAATAGAAAAAAAGAGAAAAGTAATCAATATGTAAAAGTAATCAATATGAATCAAGCGGTTTCATTCAAGTCTGAGAGAATTAAAACCGAAAAGACATTATTGGATTTTTTTTAATGAATTTAGTTTTAATTCTTTTTTTATTTTTTTATTACATTTTATGAATTAACCAACTCATAAACATACTTTATCAGTAAAAATAAAATAAATAACCTGTTAAACATGAAAGCAGTATGCAATCATTTAAGGCATTTCTCCGGCTGGGCATAAAGTTAGTCAAGAACTCTAGTGTTCTATATAACAACCCCATTTGAACCTTTTTCTCTTAGAGTGTATTTGTTTTAACATGTGAGAACCAACTTTAATGATCTCTTTATGAACTTTTTGACTCATTAAAATTTTTGTGGAAGGAACTTTCATTGGAGGGACAGAAATGTCTGAGGTTTCATTAAAAATATCTTCATTTGTGTTTCACAGATGAATGAAATTCTTGTGGATTTGGAACAACGTAAGGGTGAGCAAATGATGACATCATTTTCATTTTTAGGTTAACTGTTAAATGGAGCAAGCATGAGATGCGATACTGTACTGTTACATGTTATATAGAGATGAGCTGTTACACAACAATATTTAAATAGATCTGGTAGAGACCAAATCTTGTGTTGTGCACATCATGGCTTTCGTTTATTGTGTTTATGTCTCTTACTGTTCAGAAGCACACAAAGGAAGCCTGAATCAATTAAGGAGCTGGGTATCATAGGGGTTTTGTAATTAAATGCGTTGTGAGTCTCAGGGTCCTCGCACCGCCCCCAAGGCCCATGTTAAATGAATGAGCAGATCATAGAGTTGATAAATGAATGTGAAATCACACGGAGAGGGAAAGGACAGAGCCGCTGACTCACTGCTTATAACACAAATATTATAAATGCCTCATTTAGTTGACTGTGAACCCAAAAACAAAATTTACTCACATTCGCTTCATTTCAAACCCGAATGAGTTGTTTTCTTCTGTGGAACACAAAAGGAAGCACTATTCGCATTCATTTAATGAAAAAACTGCTTGAACATTCTGCTAACAATCTCCTTTTGTGTTCTGCAGAAGAAAGTCATGCAGGTTTGGAACGACATGAGGGTAATGGGTAGATGAGGACATTAGTAACACCGATGGGAATGTCAGAAGCCCCATGCACAACAGACGCTTGTGTTGCTATGATGCTCTGGATCCCTGATCTACAGCAATATGAAAGGTAGGGGAGAGGCGGGACGATTGAAACGCGGGACGGATGAAACACTGAGATTTCCTTGAAAACCACTCACGTCATGTACGTCAAATTTCGTCAGCACGTACAGAACGCAAAGCCTACCATACCCGCGAAAACATTTCTTCTTTACGTCGTGCCGTTTTGGAGTTAAAGCCGCAAAGCTGTTTTTGAGTGCTGTAAGTGAATTCTTTCGTGCGGTACTTTTTTTTGACTGACAAGTTGGATTTATTGTTTCATGTGCAATTGTAATGATAATACGGCAGGTGTATTAGTACTGCAACACACCCTTAAGTGTGCAATATCAGAGTTTTTTAGTTTAAGGGCAAAAGAGGTTTAAATGACAGGAGGCGCTGTCGGGACGGTTGAAACAAGTGTTTAAACCGCCCCGACAGCGCGTCCTGCACGTTAAACCTGGTCATAGCCTATACTGTTCAGATTCATATACTGTTCCTAGACTTGTGTTTCTTTTAATGCAAATTAATTTTCAATTACAAAACACATGCTATCTCTGTAATAATCATCAATTGTCCAATCTTCAATCTTCAATAAATTTGATTTATGGTCTTCTGGTTGACCTCGTTTTCTTCATAATAACAGGCTATTCAACTAGCAAACACTCAATATGACTCAAGGAAGAAATGGAAGAAAATTAATTGTAAACGGATTTGTCTATCTTCGTCAAAATAGCCCATTAGAAAGATAACAAAATGCGCATAGGCTTATCGCCGATTGTTTATTGGGCGACAGAACAAAAATGGTTAATATGAACCTTTAAATTTAAATAAATTACAAAATATGTTTGTAACAATATGTACATACGTTACTTGTCAGGTATTGTTCACAAAAATAAGCATTAGATGAATAGTTGCCGTTTAAACTGTTGTTTCATCCGTCCCACCCCTGTGTTTCAATTGAAACAAAGCACAACTCCCGTTCAAAGTCAAATTTGACTTAAATCATTCTATATTTGTACCGAATAACACATGATACTAAGAGAACACATATATGTGAGATGTTAATCACAAAAAAAATTAAAAATCTATCTGTAACCTTATCTTAGAAAACGACATTTATCTGAAAAGTGTTTCAACTGTCCCGGCTCTCCCCTAATAGTGGATGGTCGTGTGGTGTTTGCAGAAGAGTTTTGGAAGTTATTAAATTCTTCACAGCTTTAATGTGTAAATGAGCGTAACGTGAGCTATCAAATTATTCACCGCAACCGCTTTGGGCAGAAGGTGTTTTGACTGAAGTTATCAGTTCTCTATAGATAATGATTTTTGGTGTGTTTTGGATACACGCACACACACACACACACACACACACACACACACACACACACACACACACACACACACACACACACACACACACACACACACACACACACACAGTATATGCTTTACACTCAGTTTGCATTTGTAAAACAAACGTTGTATGTGTGTTTTACACATACAACGTTTGTTTTACAAATGCAAACTGAGTGTAAAGCATATACTGTGCTTGCAGTTTTGCAGACTTGGTCTGAATATTAGGTACATGAGTGAATGGTTGAGCTAAGTGGGTCTCAAGTACCACTTTTATAGTGTAAGGATACTTTTTTTTTTTTTTTTTATAAGAATATGTCCAGTTCAAAATGTCACACTAACCCTATTGTTTTAATTTCCCAAGCCCGCAGCATACAAATAAAAACCTTTTGAATTGTGGAATATTTTACTTTTAGATAAATATATTTTATTTGAAGCCAATCAATTCCCTGAAGGAAAAAACAAGACACGCCCTATTTTTCCTCATTCAATATTACATTTCACTCTGAAAATATTTCCGGTTCAAGTGGACTATAATTTCTTAAATAAAAATAAAAAATAAAAATCAACAAAACTTTCAACAGTAGGATATAGGGTACAACGGGACTAAATACACACCCTAAGAAACGTATATATGTTTTTATTGAACATTGATGTAGCATCAGATTTTGTGTGAAAATAAATAATAAAAGTGGTTTGTTAGTTTGAAAATCGTATGAGGAGGCAAGGTGGGCCTTTTACCTTTTACAATCAATTACCGATGGACAAAATCAAGTCCTGCCCTACATCTTTTTCTTGTTTGAGAAGCCATTTTACTTGGATATACGTCACAATAGGGAAGAAAAGACTATCGATTTTACATCACAATTGTCAAAATGTTGACGAGCAGTATTATCTATGACAGTCTGTAAATGCACTGCATGAATTGATACAAACAATGTGGCTCTTCCCCTCCATCAGGCTTCTCAGCATTACTCAGCCGTGTGTTTGCAAATCACTAACTCTCCTGGTGGGTCTGACTCATGTCTGTCGTAAAAGAAGAAAACTCCAGACTGCAGTGAGAAGCTCAGATGGGGGACACGTGAACACGGGCACTCTCCCGCGATCACCTCACTGCCAGAAAGCAGCGGGCGGCTAATTAAAGAGACGCCTTTTGGCTTTGGCACACCCCACACACATATGTTGTTGATTGGCCACCTTTTCAGGTGTTGCAGAGTGTGTGTGCTGATATTCATATGTAATATGTTTATAACAGGGCGGGGAAGTGGAAGCAGAAATGGGCATGTGGGCAGACGTGCTTGAAAGTGGCATATGTTCAAGTTCACAAAGAGAAAGGAGGGGCTTTTGGGTGTACACTGACAATGACGTGACCAAAGAGAGTGAAAGACCCAATTGACATGAAACAGAGAGCTGACGCCTGCTCTAACAAGGGAAACAAGGCTTGCACAGCATTTTATGTGTCTTAGCGTTATGTGTCTCTCTGGGTTCAATTTAAGTGCTTTACTGGCATCCCTAAATTGATTTCAAACACATTAATGTCACTTTCTTGACAAGCTTAGCTTGCAGCTATCTGTGAACATTTGGCATTTTCACCACTGTATTAATTGAATCAGGAAACAGGTCGTTTAATTTATGATAAAACTTGTTTCTGATTCTTTTATATTTTTGTCCTTCTGTCATGGCGTATGTGGTGGTTACAAAAAATATAAGAAAAAGAGAAAAGAAAAAAATAATAATTAGTGTCATAAGAATGTGTTGTTGTCATTGAAAAATAAATTGAATGTCATTAATGCATACTGTATGGTTTTGGATGATTTGATTACTTGATTACTTTTGCCTTGGGACTTGTTCACCTGCTGGGGGAGTGGGCGCGCTGCTCAGACAATACAGAGACTCAGAAGATGTTGCAGCAGCTCTGTGTCCTATGTCTTTATTGACCGTTATATCGCCCCTTACCAGGCGGTGAGGGTACTACATTTTGGAGGCCTCAGCAAGGATGAATGCAATATGTGCTCTCTCACAATAAAATTTGATTGAACTGTGTGAATTCCTAGGGATTGAGTGTGAACTCAGATTTCTGTGATTGTGAGACCATTGAGAGAGAGTTATATGAGTGGATTAGTATACCTTTCGGCCTGATGAATGCTCCTTCAGCTTTTCAACGCTGCATGGAGGAGTGTCTGGGTGAACTAAGAAACAACATCTGCGTTCCTTATCTGGATGACACGTTAGTTTTCAGTAAAACCTTTGAAGACCACGTAGATGATGTAAGGGAACTCCTGCAAAGATTGAGACAGTATGGAATAAAACTAAATCCTGGCAAATGTGAACTGTTCAAACGTGAAGTGCGATACCTTGGAAGGATTGTCTCGGCGGAAGGGAGTAAGATGGATCCGGCTGATACAGCTGCCATGAGAAGTCTGAAAGATAAAAGACCAAGCACAGTTGGACAGTTGAGAGCAGTCATGGGTCTGTTGAGCTACTATCGACAGTATATAAAAGATTTCTCCAGAATTGCGATGAAACTGAGACAGAGAAGGAAGAATGCAAGGAGACACGTAACCGACAGGCTAAATTAAAGAAAAGGGGAGTGCCTTCTCACAGACTGATTGTATGGATTGTATGCAAGCACCAAGAGATAGTGAAGGGACTGATCGATTGTCTAGTTGAGCCACCAGTACTTGCGTTCCCGGACTTCTCACAGCCGTTCATACTTCATACTGATGCATCAAATCAGGGTCTTGGGGCAGTTCTATGCCAAAAGCAAGCGGAAAAGAAGTATCACCTCTATTCAGGGAAATTGGAGTTCCTTGCCCTGAAGTGGGCTGTCACCGAAAAATGCAAGGATTATCTGTACTATGTCCCCACATTCACTGTGTGTAGAGATAATAATCCACTTACTTACGTTTTAACCAGTGCAAAGCTGAATACGACATGATGTAGATGGATGGCGGAACTTGCAGATTTCCATTTTAACATTAAGTACCGGCCCGGAAAAGAAAGTGTGGATGCAGTTACCCAATCCAGGATGCCACTGAACATTGAGACAGTAATGAAGGAATGCACGGAGGAATTGCCATCTGACTGTGTCGAAGCAACCATCCAATCTGTTGAGGCACCACACATCAGCATCTCCTAGACTGCAATGATTTCTCTTGACGACAGCATGGCATCTGAGCATGCATGCAAGCCATTACCTGTGGAGGAGATCAGACAAGCACAGCGAAATGATGACCACATTGGACCTGTTCTACAGTTTAAGCTGTCCAGTAAAAAGCCAACAAGACATCTGTTTAAGACCTTGAGTGCACAAAGCAAATGTTTACTGCACAGTTGGGACAAACTTCTCCTGGGAGATGATGGCATCCTCCATTGAAAGACGAACACCCAGACACAGCTAGTCTTACCTGCAAGGTAGGTACAAGCAGCGTGTTTTGAGAGAATTACATGATAACATGGGTCATCAAGATCTTGATCGAACAATATATTTAATCAGAGAAAGGTTATATTGGCCACAAATTCACAATGATGTTGATCACTATGTAACCAAGAGTTGTGTTTGCCTGAAACAGAAGAAACCATGTAGGGAGGCCAGAGCACCGCTCCAGAATATTGTCACTACTCACCCGTTCGAGCTTGTTTCCATTGACTTCTTACACCTGGATAAATGTAAAGGAGGGTATGAGTATATCCTTATCGTAGTGGACCACTTCACACGATTTGCACAAGCCTACACAACTACCTCAAAATCGGCTAAAACTGTTGTTGACAAGTTGTTTAATGACTATGCTCTGAAGTTTGGGTTCCCGCAAAGAATTCATCATGACCAAGGAGGGGAGTTTGAAAACCAGCTGGTTGCTCAGTTGAAGAAGAGTTGTGGAGTTGCTGGAATCAAGGACCACGCCGTATCACCCCCAGGGAAATGGGCAGGTTGAACGTTTCAACCGAACGTTACTTCAGATGACTTTGACTGAACAGCAGAAAACCAATTGGAAAGAGTGACTAAACAAACTCATACTTGCATACAACAGCAAACAATGTGAAGTTACAGGATTTTCACCATTCTACTTACTGTTCGGAAGGTCCCCGAGATTACCCATTGATCTATTGTTCAGTTCGACATCTGAAACCGGAACTACTGATTATCAGGAGTATGTGAAGAGATGGAGACAAGAAATGCAGGAAGCATTGGAAATCACCAGACAGACTGCAAAAAAGGTGGCAGAAAGAAACAAGAGGAACTATGATGGAAAGGTGAGGGGTTCTATGTTATGTCCTGGAGGGTTCTATGTCGCGTCTTAGTGAGGAACTTGACACCTAGAGGTGGAACTGGGAAGCTTCGAAACCATTGGGAAGATGTTGTACACATAGTAGTCCGTCAAGTAGGAGGAAAAGGCCCGGTTTTTGAAGTGAAACCAGAACATGGTTAAGGAAGATCACGTGTTCTCCACCGTAACCTCTTGATGCCTTGTGATTATCTACCATTGGAGACTGATCTTGGAAAGGAAGAAAAGACAAAGGGACCAATGAAAAGACCAAAACCAGTAAATAGATGTGTACCAGGTCCGGAAGAAGAAGAGGATGAGGATGAAGATTACCCTTACTATAATTACCTACCTGCGCTCCATCCTCAGCAACCTGGGCGTGAAAACTGGCGAGATAAATAAGTACCCGAAGTCCAGTTTCAGCAACCTGGGGAAGGAAATGGAGAGTTAGTAAGTGGAAACTTACCAGTTATCCTGCACAGTGAACCTGAAAAGGAAAGGGAAGAAATTGGTCAAGAGGTAGCAAAGGATCGTGGAACAGAAGTTTGAATGGAAAATGAGGAGATACCTCAACAGGAAGTTTATGTGATGGAGGAGGAACAACCTGGAGGAAGACCTTATGAAATGGAAGATGTACCTGTAGACTGGGTGAGAATGACAGAGAAACAGGACAGGAATACAGATGGCCTAAGAGAGAAAGGAGACCACCAAAGACATTTACTTATGATTACTTGGGTACTCCGGGAAGTTATAATGTAGAGCATACAAACACAACAGCGTTTCAACCCATGTCATATGAGATGCAGAACTTACCTCCATGGACTTACCCAGCGCAACACTATCAACCAGTAATACTTGTATGCATACTGAAGAGACTGAGGAAATGGAGAAAAAGAATGGGGTTTGAAGAAGGAAGACTATGCAGTTTCCAACACATGCCATTATTCACAGTTAACATGCAGTACACATAGGCATTGAGACATTGCATAAAAAAGTAGGACATTGAGATAAAACAACATTATCAGGATAAATTTAATTTCTTATTTTGGGTTGAAGTAAAAGGAGAGTAATGTTGGGACGACATTAATTTTTGACGGGGAGAGTGTGGTGGTTATAAAATAAAGAAAAAGAGAAAAGAAAAAAATAATAATTAGTGTCATCAGAATATGTTGTTGTCACTGAAAATTAAATTGAATGTCATTACAGTTTTTCTCGATTGTTTACACACATTTTCTGGTACTTGAGACACAATGACCACAACATGTAACTCATTCACCAACCCCCTGAACCAATTCTGCTAAACTACAAGCACAATTCCTGCTTTACACTTAAATTGTACTTCTAAAACACACTTTTTTCAAAACACTACACACAATTCTCTGCTTTGGGCACAATTTTCATGCAGAAAATCTCTTGTTTTCACAAGGAACACACTGCCATTCAAATATGCACACTGACTCATCACATGGGCAAACACCCGTCACACAGTTTTACAATTAGCAATCAGAGCTTTAGCATAAAAGGGCAACAGGTCAGCTCTTCAATGGTGCAATGGATGCCAACATTGGATTTTCTTTTTTTTTACTGTAACTGTATACAGTAAATTCTTCTGTTGTTTTGTATGTAGACCACTGTATGTACAACTTTGTGTTGGTTGGGATGTACACTGTGTACATTGTTTTTGTGGGAAAAATTAAATATATTTGTTACCATGTATTTGTGTGTTCTGAGTATAAAAACAATATTCTCAAATATTTTACAACACACTTATGTATGTACTGTCTGTAGTAAGTGTAACACTGAACCAAAAAAGGCCTAAGTCATTATGATGAATGGAGAAGAAGTGTTTTCCATTCATCATAGTGTTTTACATTGAGCACATCAGTGTTCAACTGGTTCTTATAAATGTCTATTACAGTTTTTGCCCGTTGCTTGAACACTATAGACCCATGCTTAGACTAAAGTAACACAACTTGAAGCTTTTGTTACCATACCTCAAACACATGTACCCATACCTTAAACAAAAGCACTGCTTTGCACTCTAGTTGCAGTTCTGCAACACACTTACTCCTTTATGCAACACACTTGGTCCTGCATACTACACTCTATTTCATACATAAGACACTTCGTTCAAAAATGAAATCTCAGGGTGCCATTTGGAAAACACATGTATCCAAAATACAAAACACATCGGGTAATTGCAACCACTCAAATACACACCTGAAGGCACATACTTGCAAAACTGAACACCAATCAGCCAGCTACAAAAAGTTAGTTTTTTTGTTACAGAGAATCTTGGCCATGGATGGAGCTGCACAGCCTCATGAATTCATTTTCATTGATGAAGCTGGATTCGACCTGAGCAAAACAAGACGACGGGGTCATAATGTAACTGGCCAAAGGGCAATTGTGCACGTCCCGGGGCAGCGCAGGGGAAATATCACATTGTGTGCCGCCGTAAGCCTTCGATGGCTTCTGCATCATCATGCAAAACTAGGTCCATACAATAGCCAACATATACTAACATTTCTAGATGCTCTCCATAATATAGTTGTACAGACCAGATCAGCCCAGGTTTGTAGTGGTATGGGATAATGTCAGTTTCCATCGGGCTGCTCTGGTCCAGGCCTGGTTCACCAACCACAATCAATTTGAAGTGGTATACTTGCCCCCTTACTCACCATTTTTACAGTAAACCCTATATAGGAATTATTTTCGGCTTGGAGATGGCGCGTATATGACCGCCAACCACATGCCCACATGCCTCTTCTGCAGGCAATGGAACAGGCCTGCGGCGACATTCAGGTGACAGCAATCCATGGATGGTTTCGACATGCAAGGGGATATTTTCCCCGGTGCTTAGCGGGAGAAGACATTGCTTGCGATGTCGATGAGGTCCTGTGGCCAGACCCCAGCAGACGGCGGGATCCATGAGCCCACGTATGCACAATTGCCATGATTTTCTGTGTTTACAGTATTGTGTTTTTTCAATTTTTTTTTTTTTTTGCTTTATCTGAATTCATGTTACTGCAATGTACAGTGCTGCAATGTACAATATTGAGTAGGCCTATTTGCTTTTTTGGTTGTTTGAAAATGTGCCTCCTGAAAATATGCCTTCTGAATAAACAGTGAAAATCAAAGACTGCAGTGTTTTATATAAAGTAGACTAGTGTGTTCCCCCTGATCTGAAAGTGTATGCATATGATGCAAGTATGTGTCATTTTGTCATCAGAGTTACAGTTTGACAAAGGAATGTTAGGTTTTGATAGCAGAGTTTAGGTTTTGATAGTAGAGTTTCAATTTGACACAGATGTGAATGGTATATTTCCCAGTGTTGTGTCATGTTTACTTGTGTGTAGAGTTTTGGCACAATGAGCGAAGTTTTGCAAAATGTGTTCAAGCAACGGGCAAAAACTGTAATATGATGGTTTGTGTGTGTCATTTGAAAACAAAATACCATTTTGAGAAGAAATAACATTGTTTTGAATGTAAAGTTTCATTTTGCAGGAGAATTGAGGGGTTTTGCCCATTGTGTGTGTTTTTTTGGATTTGTGTGTAGAGTTCTGAGAATATGAGGCATGCTTTCAGAAAATGTGTGTAAACAATCGAGAAAAACTGTAAACCCTATCGAGGAGTTTTTCTCTGCATGGAGATGGAAAGTGTATGACCATAACCCTTACACACAGGAGAACCTAATTCAAGCAATGACTGGAGCATGTGGCGACATCAGCGTGGAATCTTGCCAGGGCTGGATTCGGCATGCTAAAGGATTCTTTCCCCGTTGCCTTGCAAGGGAGAACATAGCATGTGACGTGGATGAAGTCCTGTGGCCTCACCCAGCAGAGAGGCGTGATCCTGAGGCAAATTAAAAATGTAAACATGTCTTATTTTTTTTTTTTTTTACATACCTTTTGTTTCTCTTTTTTGCTGCAGTTTTTTTAAAAGCTTTATTTTATTTCTTTTTGTTTAAATCTGAGTACAAGAATAAAATTATTCCCGCTATCCCATAGTGTTTTGCATTTATTTATGTAGTGTGTAATGGTTGCTAAGTTGTGTTTGCACATTAGCTGGTTTTGTGTGGTTTTTGACGGTAGTGAGTGATTTTGATTAAAGTTAAAATGGTTTTGGGTCAAATGTTTGGTTTTGCAAGAGGAGTCAGAGGTTTTGTGAATGTAGCTTGAAAATTGGGTTTTGTGTTCACAGTTTAGAGAAAAGGAGAGCAGGTTTCAAGAAATGTGTCTTAGCAATTCAGAAAAACTGTACTGTCATATGATGGTCACGTGTACACATCTTTAGTAAATATAAAAATAAAATATATTTTTTTTTGGTTTGTTGTGTGTGTGTTGTACTGTGTAGTACATGAATGAATACAAATGTGCCAATGTATCCATTGGTTGTGTATTTTGTGTTGTACCACAAGCAACATAACTTACCAGTTTTGGAAATGTTGTTTTGAATTTATTGCACCAGTGTGTTAGACTATGTTGTAGTGTGTGTGATTTTGAGGGCTTGTGTGTCCTGTGTGAGGGCAAAGTTTGGTTTTTCAGCAAGAGTGAATGGTTTTGAGTGTAGAGCTTCATTTTGACCTGAAAATAGGATGTTTGGGGAATTGGGTGAGACGTTATGGATATGTGTTTACAGTTTTGAGAATACGAGGCATAGTTTCAAGAAATGTGTTTAAGCAATCGAGAAAAACTGTAATTGTTCGTATATAGATGTCTAAAAGTTCGGTTCCAGTTAACCATATGTGTATCATGTGTGCAACTAAATATTATTTGTGTTTTTGTAATGTAACTAATGTAACAGCTAAGAGTCAGAAGTTAGCTACAGGTGACTGTGCTTATTGGTTCATAAGAGAAAGTGTAATGAACGTGTTCATGCCAGTGGTGTGTAAAGAGAGATAATTATTTTTGCTGACACATGCTATAATTCCAGAGCTAATTTAAGAAGTTTAAGAGAGTTGAAGACATGGGAAACGGTAGCCTACATATGTTTAAATTGTTAGGCAGAGTATCATATGTGAATATTGTATGCAATATACAGTACATACATAATATTATTAATGTGCATTGTAATCCAAGTTTATATTGAAATTATTTGTTTAATTTGTGGAAAGAGTACCTGATGAGAAGCTGTATGTGAGTAATTCTTTATTTTTATGTATATTATGACTTTTTTCTAAAGAGATAATCTGTTTTATATGTTTATTGATATGAGAATACAGACATATTTGCATTCAGCTCAGACAATACAGAGACTCAGAAGATGTTGCAGCAGCTCCGTGTCCTGTGTCTTTATTGACTGTAATATCTCCCCTTGGGTGAGGGTGCTACAGTCTCAAATACTCCTTGGCAGGACTGGTTTATAGAGCGGGTGAGTGGGGTCAGTGCCCCAGGGCGTCAGACTATCAGGGGCCTCCAAAGCCTTAGGCTGTGCAGCCTGAGAACATCAGTTCCTCATGCAGTGCTGACCACTTGTGCCTCTCATCACACGGGTCAGTGACAAAGAAGAGTGTCTATCATAATGGGAAAAAAATATATAGTGGATGTAAAATGTAAAACATGTGCCAAGTTCTTAGAAATGTACCAAGTTCCCAGGCTCATTGGGAAAACATTTCTGCAAAATATTATATTTCTTCTTGCACGATTTATAAAGTAAAACATCCAGTAAGTAGCGCAAAGCATGTTCAGTTTTATCCAAAACAGATGAATGTGAATCTGGCAAAGTTATATTATACTGGTTGTTATTATCGTGACAGTTTGAAATGTCCTGTGAGAGGCCCTTAAACGGTTAATGCTCAATCGCGTTTGAAAATAACATACCACATAACCCTAACCCTTACCAATAGTGTTAGGTTAGCAAACTGATTGTGTTAACAAAAGCAAACATGAGATAAAAAATACATGTGCTGAAGCAACCAAGCCATTTTAGCTTGCTTCTACAAGTCTGTGAGCTGTGTTATACCATAGTGACTCATGATTCACAGGACTCGTGACCAAGAGATCCGCATTGCGAGTGCAATGCTGTACCAGGTGAGCTACCAAACAAGCCCACTGTCAAAAATGGCTAGAACTATTTTGAGGCCACAACATAGTTTTGCTCAAGAAAATAAAAAGTTGTTGGTGTTTTATAGCCACTAGTGTCCTGTTCTGCTGGAAACTGCAGTGAATTGTAAGTATAAGTAAGTTGTTGGAGGAAAATATAGATAGATAGATAGATTACCACCTCTGGTGTGCATTATTTTACCAATAATTCAATGGCCCATCAATTATACCTTACTTAATGTTTAATACTTACACCTTATCTTAATTATAAAAAAATTAAATAATAATCTTTACATATATTTTTCAAAGTAAAAAAGTAATTTTCTTTTTACAAATATTAAACAGTTTCAGTTTTTCCAACTTTTAATAAGATATGAAGCAGCTTTGTTCAAATATTTTTTTTATCTACAAAATAATATTAAAATACAATTCCAAGGTTTACTTTACAAGGACCATAGCCTGGGAAAACCCAGACAAACTTCCAGCAAATTTAGATTTGCTCTGCAAGTAGTCTGGCAAAGAGCCCATTCAAGCCGATTTCTAATCCGTCCAAATCGAGGCACCAATCAGAAACGTTGAGGCGGGCTTTACACGATGACGATCGCTCTGATTGGTTTTAGGTCTATCCAATTGCGCCCAGAGGCATTTGAGCGACGTCCGTTGGTGAAGCTCACCAACATTTAAATGCATTATTATATTAAAATTTCAAACACATGAGTACAGTCTCCATGAAAGACCCACTGGCAGATGAACGTGCTACTACATTTCTCTCCGAAACGGTAGGAAATTAAATTAGATTTAATAGAGGATTTTAACTGTGACAAGATGATTGACAGGGCAGTTTAAGTGACAGGATGCACGCGACAGATCCGTCCGATAAAGATGACGAAGTAGTATGTCCCAAAGCTTACCTACTTTTTTTGCTACACATTCAAAAGTAAATACCTTTTCTTCACAAAAAGAGTACATACTTTTATGGCGTAGTGTAACTTAGGCGAATTGGGACGCAGCATATGGCTTTACACGATGACGATCGCTCTGATTGGTTTACGGTCTATCCAATTGCGCCCAGAGGCATTTGAGCGACGTCCGTTGGTGACGCCCCTTTGGAAATGAGTTATTAATGAAACTTTGCCAGACCATAACTCAGTTACTACTGAGAATGGTCTGGTTTTAACCAGATCAAATAAAGGACCATCAAAATAAAGTGAAATCAGAATTTTATTATTTTAACAATTTTTTTCTTCATATATTATAATTATGATAGTTGTATCACCCTGAAATTCATGCCCTTCCTTCATATCAAAAATGAATATTAATTCAAAAAGTGAACAGAAAAGTTGTAGTCACACCTATGTATGTATGAATTGCATTTAAAGTATTTTAATTAAATCAGTGTGTCATTGACCTGCATACAGAACTGACTGATCTCTAGGGTCCCTGGATATTATGTTTAGTGGTCTAATGTTAACCTGTTAATCTGAACGTGTTTTACATTTATTTATTTGTTCCTCTCTCTGTGAACGGCTGAAAAGAACTCAGCAGGTACAATAAATATTTGTATTGTCCTCTGCAAGAACTTTATGAACCGCACCCCAGGGTCAGGTCTGTGTGTTTATGTACTTGTGATTTAGTTATTGAAAGCTGTGATGTGAAACACAGGGGGAGACGTGTGATGATGCTGTGAGGGTTGTGTTTGAGAGCTGTGAGGATGGCAGGTCAAAAGTCACACCTCATATTTCCCATAGATCTCGAGAAGTAAATAGCTGAGCCTTGAGCTTTCACAAGCTCTGTTTGAAACCTCACTGTCTTCACCAACAAATTACTGCAGCCCAGTTTGCTACGAGCCGTGAACAGAACTGACAACATTCTGAGGCTCTGCCACCAGAGAGCTAGCTAACGATCAGATGAACATTGTTCATGTACCTTCGTCACTACACATTCAAAGGATTGTTGATAATACTTTACGATATTCTGTTGTTGATGACGGTTATCTCTCTATATATATATATTACTATGATATTTTTATGACTTAATTCGGCAGTAAACATATAACATGAAATATAATCATGATGTACATATACATATAGGGTACCATTGGGGCTTAAGGTGTACCGGGGTTTGACTTTATTCTCTTTAAACAACTAGATGGTGAAAAAATTCACGCGGTGATGCACGTGGAAATTTGGCTGATCCTTGACGCGATCGCAGACATAAGCAAAGTTGATTCTGCGCTAATGTTTTTAAAAATATTTAATATATATATGAAGCAAATGAGAATCTATAAAATTATTGTCTATATTTTGAGACAAAGGTTAATATAGGAAGAATATAAAAGTATGGTATTTGGGGGGAAAGGTGCCCCTGCTGTTGGGGCTAAAGGCACAATAATTAACATGATAATAAATAGCTGGCTGACTTTTCCATTTGTTGACATGACATGGTTAGATTCAGATGGTAAATATCAAATATTAAGTTGGGTGTCCACCTTAGAGCAAACAAAGGGAGAACCACAGACCCACCAGGAGAGTTAGTGATTTGCAAACACACGGCTGAGTAATGCTGAGAAGCCTGATGGAGGGGAAGAGCAACATTGTTTGTATCAATTCATGCAGTGCATTTACAGACTGTCATAGATAATACTGCTCGTCAAAATTTTGACAGTTGTAATGTAAAATCTGCCAAAAGTATAAAAGTCGGCCTGAAACGAAAATTGCGATAGTCTTTTCTTCCCTATTGTGACATATATCCAAGTAAAATGGCTTCTCAAACAAGAAAAAGATGTAGGGCAGGACTTGATTTTGTCCATCGGTAATTGATTGGATCATTGTGGTTCACTATGCTGTGATGTCATGTGAT
Organism: Leuciscus idus; assembly: GCA_021554675.1. Classification (NCBI taxonomy): domain Eukaryota; kingdom Metazoa; phylum Chordata; class Actinopteri; order Cypriniformes; family Leuciscidae; genus Leuciscus; species Leuciscus idus. The sequence goes on from CM038626.1 coordinate 22,808,384, forward strand.
TGACAGGTTAATCCCGCCCTCACGCTGGTAAACACATCATCAAAGAAGAGAATAAATGTTTATGCAAGAGGAAGGGGAAGTTATTTTGATAAAAGATTGCGAGAGCGCATGAAAAAAAAAAAAAAAAAAAAAAAAAAAAAACTACAACAACAAAAAAAATTATATATATATATATATATATATATATATTGATGTGCATAGATAAATAAAATGTACAAAAAATACTGCAATATTCCCAAAAAAACACACAAAAAAAACAAGAATAGTCAGTTTTTGATTTCACTCTAAAGATTTATTTTTAATATATATATATATATATATATATATATATATATATAAAAGAAATGTAATATGTTGTCTACACTGATTTAGTTCTATTGTTCCCTTTATTTATGAGGCTTTAAATTGTTTAATATGCGCCTCATCCTTGGGCAGCAAAGTGCTTGTGGTCTTGAACTATTGAAGACAGTATCATGAATACTAATCATATGAATGCTTATGAGACAAAAAAAAAACAAAAAAAAACTCAGATCAACACACACAGACTTCAAGATTTGGAACATAAAAATGTTTCCATTTTGCTATCCATAAACAAATCATTTTGCTGAAGAGGAACAAACTAATGCTGACATCAATCGAAAACAATGTAAATAAAATTCATTATTCGTTTTGAAGCCATTTACATACATGAGCACATCCCTACATGAGAATATACAATGCATTATAAGGTGCATTACAAGGCATAATTAATGCATTAAAAATACTTTTAGAATGCATTATAAATAAAAGTTACCTAAAAACCTAAAAAAAAATCACTCAAAAATGAAAATTAGCCCATGATTTACTCACCCTCAAGTCATCCTAGGTGTATATGACATTCTTCTTTCAGACGAATACAGTCGGAGTTATATTAAAAAAGTTCCTGACTCTTCCGAGCTTTATAATGGCAGTGAATTGCTGTTTCTGTTTTGAAGTCCATAAAAGTGCATCTATCCATCATAAAAGTGCTCCACACGGCTCCGGGTGTTAATAAAGGCCTTCTGAAGCGAAGCCATGAGTTTGTGTAAGAAAAATATTCATATTTATATATATATATATATATATATATATATATATATATATATATATATATATATATTCATATTTAATTCTAGCTTCCGGTCATACGGCCGTACGTAGTCTACTTGCACCTAAAGCGCAACTTACGCACTTTTATGATGGATATGCACTTTTATGGACTTCAAAACAGAAACAGCAATTCACTGCAATTATAAAGCTTGGAAGAGCCAGGACATTTGTATAACTCAGATTGTATTCATCTGAAAAGAGAATGTCATATACACCTAGGATGACTGGAGGGTGATTAAATCATTGGCTAATTTTCATTTTTGGGTGAACTGTCTCTTTCAGCATTATTTACTTGATCTAAAAATCATTTACAATGACTGTGGCTTTATGTTTGATTGAGAGGCACCTGCTCCACACAGACTCTCACCCCAGGCCTCTTGCTGGTGGATGTGGCATGCTGTAACCTGATCATGGAGCCTTTGATATGGAGCCGACCTCCAGATGAGCTCAACCTTGATCTACAGCTGCAGAGATGCAACATGAAAGGACATGGAGTCGGATGGTGGTGGTGTGTTTGCAAAGGCCTCAGATGCACTCATACAGGCACACCTACACATACACACGTCAGCATTTTTGTGAAGGCGCTTAGGATTATGTTCAGAAGCACAAATGTTAGCCTGTCTGTCAGACACAGCTAAACAACTGTGTGACTATCCTATATAGCGATAAAACAGACAGATCTAGTGTAAAACAGACTGAGCCATGCATTATCTTCATCAGTGACTGTGGGTGAGAATCAGTGTCTCTGTACAAGTTCACACAATAATGGAATACAGAACAGTGTTGGAGAAACTCATTATACCGACGCTTTCAGTAGCTCATGTGATTTCAAAACTGCACAGTTTTTCTAGTAACGTAGACTTTCCTAACGAATAGCGGCGTTACGTGATAAATCGCTGCTAAAATATGGTAGGACAAACTCACTTAAAATATTCTCTCTCAGACATGAAGTTGTGGCACGTCCGATTGATTTTAGAGCCGTTAGTACCGTTATGTTTGGACACTTTATACAAATATATATATATACACTCACCTAAAGGATTATTAGGAACACCTGTTCAATTTCTCATTAATGCAATTATCTAATCAACCAATCACATGGCAGTTGCTTCAATGCATTTAGGGGTGTGGTCCTGGTCAAGACAATCTCCTGAACTCCAAACTGAATGTCAGAATGGGAAAGAAAGGTGATTTAAGCAATTTTGAGCGTGGCATGGTTGTTGGTGCCAGACGGGCCGGTCTGAGTATTTCACAATCTGCTCAGTTACTGGGATTTTCATGCACAACCATTTCTAGGGTTTACAAAGAATGGTGTGAAAAGGGAAAAACATCCAGTATGCGGCAGTCCTGTGGGCGAAAATGCCTTGTTGATGCTAGAGGTCAGAGGAGAATGGGCCGACTGATTCAAGCTGATAGAAGAGCAACTTTGACTGAAATAACCACTCCTTACAACCGAGGTATGCAGCAAAGCATTTGTGAAGCCACAACACGCACAACCTTGAGGCGGATGGGCTACAACAGCAGAAGACCCCATCGGGTACCACTCATCTCCACTACAAATAGGAAAAAGAGGCTACAATTTGCACGAGCTCACCAAAATTGGACAGTTGAAGACTGGAAAAATGTTGCCTGGTCTGATGAGTCTCGATTTCTGTTGAGACATTCAGATGGTAGAGTCAGAATTTGGCATAAACAGAATGAGAACATGGATCCATCATGCCTTGTTACCACTGTGCAGGCTGGTGGTGGAGGTGTAATGGTGTAGGGGATGTTTTCTTGGCACACTTTAGGCCCCTTAGTGCCAATTGGGCATCGTTTAAATGCCACGGCCTACCTGAGCATTGTTTCTGACCATGTCCATCCCTTTATGACCACCATGTACCCATCCTCTGATGGCTACTTCCAGCAGGATAATGCACCATGTCACAAAGCTTGAATCATTTCAAATTGGTTTCTTGAACATGACAATGAGTTCACTGTACTAAAATGGCCCCCACAGTCACCAGATCTCAACCCAATAGAGCATCTTTGGGATGTGGTGGAACGGGAGCTTCGTGCCCTGGATGTGCATCCCACAAATCTCCATCAACTGCAAGATGCTATCCTATCAATATGGGCCAACATTTCTAAAGAATGCTTTCAGCACCTTGTTGAATCAATGCCACGTAGAATTAAGGCAGTTCTGAAGGCGAAAGGGGGTCAAACACAGTATTAGTATGGTGTTCCTAATAATCCTTTAGGTGAGTATATATATATATATTAGGGGTGTAACGATACGCGTATTCGTATCGAACCGTTCGGTACGAGGCTTTCGGTTCGGTTTTCGGTACGCATTACGTACCGAACGGTTCGTTGGACCATTTTTTCTGCCGACCAAAATTTCGTTATTTCAAATGAAGGCGCGTCGCGGGTGGCAAGCGCGCTCATAGAGGCTGGCGCGACCACAACATCAACTGGCAAATGCAATGTAAGGAACGAAACTGAGCTACTCTTATTGTGTTTGTGTGGACCGTTTATCAGTTTTGACCTGTGAAGCGGGACTCGCGAGCCCTATGTGCGAGCCTGATCAAGCAACACCACACAGCGCTAAGAGATCCAGACCAGTAAAGAAAGCATTTGAATTTCAAATGCTTTTTGAATTCGCCACTGAAGTAATAACATCGCTGCGAGATCTAGTGAGAAACATGCACATTTCTCTGTTATTAACGGATCAAACAGCGCTGACGTGGAAACCAGGAAGAAACATCGTGCCATGAATGAACTGGCCGGTGTCCACAGATCAGCAACATTCACCGTGGAATGGATTTACTGTAGTAACACTAACTGCAAGGTATGGAAGTTTGTCAGGAATAGTGGGCTATAATGCTTTCAAGTAACATTACGTCTGTTTTATTTTGACATTATGAATACAATTGCTGCCCTCAAATGTTAATCTGAACTAAAATAAACCTTTGTTTATAACTAGCCTACTACTACAATATTACATTTCATTTTGTCCAAGGAGCTGTTTTGTTTTGTATGCTCATAAGAAGAGGCAAGTATAGCTCCATTATTGCTCATTAAAAAAAGCAACAAAAACATAAAATTAAAAAATCATACTTTATGATGTTAGTTTCATTAAATAAAAATAAAAATAAAATAAAATAAATAATTCAAGGAAATTTCTCTGGCATTTATTTATTTTTGCTGTTGCCTATGGAAAACGTACCGAACCGAACCGTACCGAACCGTGACACAAGTGTATCGTATCGAACCGAACCGTGAATTTTGTGAACCGTTACACCCCTAATATATATATATATATATATATATATATATTATTGGTTACTATCAAATATTTTCTTCAAAATTTTAATGTCACAGAACTTCAGATGTTATAAAACATAGTAATTAAACTTTGATCCAAAGTGATTTTGTTTCTCATATTTCAACTTTGATGTCTTCATACAAGGAATGTCCCACATATGGGCTGCCACATGTTCTGTAGAATAATTACAATAAAATAAAACTTTAAGCATCTTAGCTAGATGTCTGATTGTTAAATCTCCACTGAGGTTTGACGTTAAAAGACCCAACAGATGTTTTGTATAGTAAATGATTTGTATGTTAGTGCTCTACTTGATACATGTTGTCGTTCATAATGTTGCCAGTGACTTTTGTTTTCTATCTCTTTCCTAAAGCCAATTTGTACCTCCATTCGATGTCTGATGAGTTATAATTTTGGCCTATGTATATATAATGAATTTTATCTTCTTTAAAAGCTGTAAAGGTGCAATTCTTTGTTTTCCAGCATTATTCCTGTTTCAGCCCAGCTGAGAGGGTCAAGGTCCACCCAAGGGTTTTCTGGAGACAGAAATTTGTAACTTCGATTTACAGAATTCGTAACAAATGTGTATGAACTGAGGATTAGGTTCAGGAGTGGACGTATTTTATTTTTTTTTCCTAACATTCGTAATCATTCGAATTCAAATGGAATTGCCAACTTGTAAAGTAGTTATGTTTTATCATGAGATCGTGTTGGCTTTAGGATGACATTGTGACCTCTTTTATCATTGATTGGTTAACATTTTTTGATGTCCTGATTTCTGATTTATTTATTTTCACAGGACAGAAACAGCAAACAATTTACCAGACAAACGGTGGCCATAATTTATAGTTTTAATAGCAGACAAATTGTCTTTTGACAGTTTGAAGCACATTGTTCTTGACAAGTAGTATGTATTGTACTACAATGTTTGAGTGATGTATGAATGATCAAGCATAAACAGCTTTTTATGTAGGGCTAATTTAGCATGTATACTATAGATTATTTGAAGCCATTTGCGTCAATCATATAATACTAGAGGCTTCATCTCTTAAGCAGTTAAAGTGATTACATTGCAGACACATTTTCAAGGGATGCCTGTGTATGCGTAGATGCATGTGTGTTATTTGACAGATTTGTGTGTATATTTAACACTCATTGTAAATGCATTACGTGTTCTCCCTGAAGCACACATGTAGACTACACATGCCAGGATACCTACAACCTCATACAATCAAACCCTTTAGGCTCTGCGGATCTCCCATTGGCTGTTGTGTGGCTTTAGGATGCTGTGATTGGGGCGATCAATAAGAAGAGGGGACAGCAATGAAGGCTGAAGAAGCAGAGATTACTCTCAACCTCAAGCATTTCCTCCCCTCTTGTGGCCTTCCTCATCACTTGAATGCACCAGGTGTCTGTCTCACTGATGCAGCTTGACGATTTGGCCTAGATTCCCACAATCCAATCAGGACCTTCTTCTCCCCGACTCTGGTTTCAAACAGGGAGCCCACGCTGATTCTGACAGCTCTCCGTTGTTCCCGGAGGAGGTCTGAAATAGTTATTTACCTAGGTCTGAGTGGAGAATCTATGGCTTTCTGATCTCGAGTAACCTCAGTATCTGAGAGCTGTCAGTTTGTGTTAATGATTTTGCAGGATATTCTGTGGTTGAATGTCAATGGACTGTTTTATCATTCTATCATACTGTTCTCCTCACACACTAAACCTGCCCTCAGTACATCCAAAAACAGTTTGAAGTCATGTATGGCTTCAGAAGGAGACTGTTGTCTCATTTTCGTTTAAAGATGTGTTTAGAGATGAGAAATATGTTTTGCCATGTATAAACTTATTCTGCCATTTTGAGCTTTTTGATAAACCTACTTTTTCCAGCTCCTCCTTGACCTTTTGTCAAATTAACCCCAAATTGTGTATGTATCATCCAGAGACCCTTAAGACAAAGTTATCAAAAGATGAGGGCCCGGTTTCACAGACAGGGCTTATATTAAGGCATGTTTGGGCCATAGTTCAATTAGGGCATTTAAGTAGATTTTAAAAACGCATTCACACTGTCATCACAAATCCGATTATTTGTGTATCCGATTGGAATCTGATCTAAAATTATTGACGTCCACATTGTGTATCACAATTGTTCAGATCCGATTTGTGAGTCCATGCTGCTCTTCGTTTTCCGGAAGATCTGCATTGGTTTCTATGGCAATGACGTTGAGTGTACACGCCAAAAACAACATCAACCATCGCAACATGAAGGGGTTTGCAATAGAGATGTTGTCTTATTAGCACATGACAATGTGTAGCCGTCGTGCTGGACAACTGTGTCTTCTGAGGTAGCGGCAGACACGTAGGACGCTGCTGTCTCAGTCAGTTTCGAAACACGTCGCCGTTATATTGTAATTTTCTGCTCGTCCAGCACTGTGCAACAACACAACCTTGTTTCTGCAGTGACTTTCAGCATGTTTCCTATAACAACATCTGACGTTTACGTTTTAAGTGGCGTGAGAAATTCACATAAACCACGCAAAATCCGATCAGAGCTGTCAGACTGAAATGGATTTCCAGAAATGCGATTTGAATAGGATTTCAAACCACATACCTGTATGGATGTAGCTCAAAATGTATTTCATGTGATTTTTTGTAGTTCACACTTGCTAAATCTGATTGGATTTCAATCAGATATGCACAAAAATCTGATTTGGACCAACAGTCTGAACGTAGCCTTTGAGTCCAAATGTAACTTCTTTATGATTGACCTCTCTAATCTTGAATGAATAAAGTAAAAGCAAAGCTAAAAGCTTTTGTCAAGCTTCTTTTACACCTGACATTGGCATACATTTTTGGTGATCTATCAGAGTTACACTAGACCATTTTAAAAGCCAGGTGTATACACCAAATACATACAGGATTCTGATCGGATCACAAAAAAAAAAACAACAACAAAAAAAAAAAAACATTCAGAGGTGGTAAAGGACAGATTCTGACTACATTCGATTAAGTGTGAATGAGCATGCAATTTCATTATCCTCCAAGTATGTCAAGTCAGATAAAATGCATGTTCATGCCAGGAATAAAGGAGGTCTCGCTATGTGCAAGATTGCTTAATTACTCTACAAATAAAACTGTGAAACAATTTCCCCATCTATCTGAACACTGTATCTGTGCTTATAATTGTGGAGGTTGACTTGAATTAATGAGCCATCCACTCCTTACATCTCATGATATGATTTCTCACACCTTCTCTCCTGGTTTCCTCTCTGCATCATCCTGTCTCTCTGGTACCACGGGGAGTCGTAGTGGTAGGTCAGGTCTCTGATTCCTGGCCAGATGGAGGGAGCAGACCCCTGTTGGAGACAGTAGAAGCTCTTGCACAAACAGCAGAAGGCTTGGAGCTCCAGGGGTTCTGGAGCTGAGAGAGTGCTTCAAAATCCCGGTCGAGAGGCCTGGATCCCAGCCCAGATCCCTTCCTCACCCCTGTCTCCTCCACTGGAGATGTGGAGTAGTGAATGCATGCCACCCAGAAATGATCACAGACTGTGCAAGAGTGAATACATTTGTGCTTGCCAGGTTTCTAGAGAGGATAGAAAATATACTAGGCATAAGATGAGATTGTTTTAAGAGTGCAAAAAAAAAAATAATAATAAAAAAAACCTAATAAATATTATAATAGCCCTCACAGAGCCCCGTTAGCTCTTAATATTAACATTTTCCATCACTGTCAGATTAACTGATGGAGGCATAATCTGTAATTATGTTTTAATTATATGGATATATATTATTAAGCACTTGTTTTTCTGTGGTCTAGACCATTGTTTCAGAGCATCGTAAAACCTGAAATGAAGACTGCTGTTTTATTTGCAATGCATTATATGCAGTATGTAATTTCATTGTAAATAAAGCTTTATAAAAATAAAATAAGTGTGTGTGTGTGTGTGTGTGTGGAGCAGGTCCTCATGGGGGCAGACATGTTGAGATCACATGTCCAGCTAGATACTTCTTGCTTTATCTAGGTAATTCCTCTTCTCTAACTAATTAATCATCATACGTCACAGAGAATGACACAGTCATTCTGCATTAACATTGATCACTGAACATTTTGTGTAATACTTCTTCCACACAATAATGCACCTTTAAAGGGGTCCTATTATGGTTGTGGGCTAATGCATCCAGACCTAGAGATCCCGGTTCATCTATCAGGGAAAACCAACGAGGGCAGTGAGACATCTGACTGTCCAATAACACATCTACCGCCATGGTCCAATACGTCCTCAATATCATTTGCACCACTTCTGGATGTAGAGTTCAGTCTCCCTGCGACACCCCGCCAGAGAACATCCATGGTCTGATTGAGTCGGCCTGGTAGATATACTGCTCGGATGGACAGCAGGTTGACCTGGCAGGTTGTGAGCTACCTGAAGGGCATTCTGTGACCTTGTGCCTTCTTGATGGTTGATATAAAAAATGGTCACCTTGTTGTCTGTGCGCACCAAAACATGTTTTCCCCTGAGAACAGTTTGAAAGTGAAGAAAGGTAAAAAAACATACAATGTCCACTCTGGGACATTGATGTGCGTTGTGCGCAGAGCCCCTCTCCAGTGAGTTCCATTCATTCCCCTCTTGCGCCAGACCCCCCTTCTCAGATGGGGAGAAGAATCTGTTCTTATGACCTCCCACCTTGCAGGTGAAGGTCCCAATGGTACTCCTCTGATGAGAAACTCCTATGACCAAGGAGCTAGGGATCGCATGCAACGATGTGTGACTCTGATTTTCTTGTATTTGTCTCATATTGGACAAATATGAATGAGCCATTGTTTGAAAGGCCTGAGCCACAACAGTCCCAATGGTACTACTGTTGATGATGCTGTGAACTTCCCCAAGAGTATCAGGAGAGCAATGTAGTTATGAGTGCGGCCAACTTGAAGACTCCTTACAGCCTCAGAAGAGACTCAGAATTGACCTTATTCTCTCTGGAGTTGGGACAGCCAACATTGTGACAGAGTTGAGAACAATGGTCGACTGCATTGGGACAAGCTTGCATTTGTCCCAATTAACTGTAATTCCTAAAGCCGCAATTTGGTCCAATAGATGACACGCTTGATCCAATGCTTACTGGGGTGATGCTGCACAAACAAGCCAGTCGTCCAGGTATGGTAACACTCTCATGCCAGCGTAGCATTCGGTATGGCAAAAACTTTAGAAACGATTCAGATTTCTTTGATCTAATATTGGTTGAAACCTTCCGTCTTTCTTAAATAAATGGAAAAAATCCCCCCTAGATGAACTTGGGGGTCGACTAGTTCTATGGCACCCTTGGTGCAACAAAATCTGGTCCAAAAACTCGTCCAGGTACCAACGGCAGTTGTCACAAATTATTCTGGGATACCTCTGGTAAGGAGGATAGGGCCAACCATACCTGCTGTTTAGCTTGCACAAGAGTGCCCAAAGCTGTGCCACAGTGATTAGCAATAACACCCATGGCCTGTAATGCAAGTTTATTTAGATCCACCACTATGTGTCAGATGACGCTTCACTCAGAGAGGAGTGTAAGGACACAAGCATATTCGCCAAAGAATTAGAAACACGGCCAAGGCTTGCTGTACATTGTATGCACGAGACAGTAGCACATCAGTGCATCTGCACTCAACATTAGGGCAGCACGTGTTTTCTCATCAGGAGACACAATGAGTGCTGCCACAGTAGATTCTATAGGTGGCATGCTACCAAATCCCACTGCTTCTGGGTCCTGCATCACAGTCAGTCTGCGGGCTAACTGAATCGGACGTGTAGCCTTTGATGAGTTTTGTAGCGCAGACACCAAAACAGATGTAAAGTCATTGTACAGAGTTCTTTTAAGTTACACAACTGTGCCAGCAGGTGGCAGTATGGAACAGCATACATCTGAAGCAGTGTATTCTATCTATGTTTGTTATATTGGACCAGAGTGTAGGTTTTTGGGACGGAGTGAAGACTATTCTTTGCAATTGCTATAATTTTGGCAGTATTGTGTGCATTATTGACAAGTAAATCATTTCTAAATGTTAAATGCTTGAATCTTTATGACTATTTAGCTTAGATTTGCGTTGTTGTTGTTATCCTTACAGTATTACTACTAGCTGTATGACTCAGCACATCACAGTTGCATTTGGTGTGATACCATGTACTGTAAACTCATTGAAATGAATGTTGATGTCACATTTTAGAATGCCATGTGTACTATCTTTATTTGTTTTCTTAAAGTACCGATGGTTTGTCAATAAGCAGGGATTATGGTGTTTATCTAATACACGCTTTAACGACGGCATTTTGACCAGCACAATTGTATATTGTTACTGCGTCATTAGTTTAACACACTGTTTCAAGAAATGTAGATTCAAAGAAATGTGACTTATTTATGTAAAGATGTATATCTTAATTCAGCAATGTAATTTAATGTTGTAACATATTGTATTTCTACATTTCTACATTTGTAGGAAACCACAGACACCCATATATATTTGTATAGGCTACTTATGTCAACCAGATTAAAGTTTTGTTCTTTGAACCTCTGGACTATTGTACCTCTTTTTAATGGAAGAGTATGGCTGGAAGGCAAAAAAAAAAAAAAAAAAAAAACTGTGTAAAGTATGCAACATCTGTCACAGTCATTGCACTGAAGCATTGTAAAGGATGTTCTCTGCACACAACGTAGAAAAACATTCTCAGAGCTCACTGTTGCTGGGGGGGATCCAGATTAATGCGGGAAAGCATCGCTTTTAATGTTCCTTCCAGTAATGCAACAACTGGAGATGACCCACCTGACTTCTCAGACACCACCAGAATGACGCAATTGATCTCCAGGCAAATTTTCCTCAGCACCTGACATCACTGGAGTAGATTCAAAAAGTGAGTCAGAGGCAACCACTGACATCATCTCTAACTCCTGTCCTGTATGCATCATTGGCGACGAAACAATAGCTGATTCAGGCAGAGCTTTCTCTTGTATCTCCATATTAGTCTGAGCTTTAGCCAGGAGAGGCAGTAACAACTCTACCGCAGAAGATAGCTGGTCAACCTTGCATGCTAAATCAGAAGATTTAGTCTTCTTATTCTACCTTTAATTTTGAGATACTTGTTTAAAGCAACAAACCTTCCGATACAGATTACAGACCAGCCAGATGCGCTCGGTGCACACTGAGCGGCATTATAGAGCATTCCAGGCATAGGTCAGACAATTCCTCCTTAAGATGATCAATACCAAGACACAGAGGGTACTGGTGATGGCCATCCATGATATCCATAATGTTAGGGCATGTAGAGCACCCAAGTGCATCCACAAATAATTAAATACTCACCTCAAATACAAAAAGACAATAAATTCGTCACTCGTTGGTGATCCGCACAGCGATGAACGCACACACTCTCAAGCCAAGGCAGCCATGAGTGCATGTCTTCACTGATGCATTCAACCTTACAGGCAACCAGAAGATTGAAGCCTCTCCAAAGTGTTATGCTTTTAAAATATAATTTTAAACAGTGGGCACAGTGAACGTGCCCAGCTCGTAAAAAAAAATCCATAATCTGAGGCGATGTCAATGACGAAACAGCTTGCATATATCCTGAAGAACTCTTCGGTAGCTGCACAAAATATCATCACTTCCATTCAATCAGGGCGAGAATGAGAAAAATATCGATTTGATGTGTTAAGGGGTTAAAAATCCATTGTGACTTCATAAGATACGGGAAAAACTCATTGCATTCCAGCATAACAGGACCCCTTTAACATAATAAATGGATTCCATATTATGTTACATATGCATAAAATACAGCATTACTATCTTACTACTAAAAGTTCAGTCAACATTAAACTGATGAATTCATTCTGAGCAACCTAGACAGTCACAAAACACTCAAACTTTGATGTAAACCCCAAAAAGGGGGGGAAAACCCCACAAATAAACACACACACTTCCTTTGAAGAACTGGGATTGCAGTCAAGTTCTGCTTGGCATGGAAGACCGTGTTTGGATTCTAGCCTCATCAAATTAAAATGTATTGACGAGTATGAAAAGTGAGTGGAGGTCCATGTAAGGTCTCTGTGTCCCAGCTGGACAGAGGCCAGATAACCTCCTCTCCAAAAAGTCACCAGCCAAATCTATACATTCCGCACTCTTCAGAATTACCAACACTCCTTTCACTCATAACCAGCCTATGATTCCCTCTCACTGTAACAAATGCAGCCTGCTCCTGTCAATACTCACAATGAACATAGCTGCTCATTTTCCAATTAATATGAATGCAATCAGCATCATGCAGGCAGCAGGCTGAAGCTGCAGAATTGGTCATTGAAATGACCATAAGAATATTACATACCGAGGGAAGACAGTACTTTAAGGAAAGTGCTCGTGTGTGTAATATTGGGACAACATGACCTGATGTAGTACCCCGGATCGGTCAAATGACACAACTGTTAACCGCTCACTGCAGCAGTGGGGATTTCTTTAAGACTGCAAGGGAAGCTCGGTTTCCCCTATAATGTCCAAAAATGTATGGTCAAATATGTACTATTGTGTTAACATTTTATCGACTAAAAATGTGTTAGAAAACGTTCATGTCAAAGACGAGTTCGTTCAGAATCAGATAGCAGGTCGGCTGACTCAATTTCCTTCTCATTCATTCACGTAGCGTCACAGTGCATTTCCCTGTTGAAGCCCAGCGTCCATTGACTTCAATGGGGCTGCTTTGAACAGTTTTTTTCAGTGCTTCGACACTAGACGGTCATTGGATAAGTGCTGCGATTATGTGCCGCCCACGGGCGCTCAGCGTCTCTGGGGGTGAATGAGGAGTGGGCTGGCCTGGACTCCGGGCTTCTGCGTGATGATTGGAGGGTCTGTCGAAAGGCTACGTATCCTTTTGATTGACAGCGATTTCATACAATAAAAAGTCCTTGTCTGTATGCCTTGTTACATGTGTGGGGCGTAGTGTTTGGATCCCGGCACGTCGGTCTAGTTTGGTTTCATTCGGACATTCATGCTCTGCGTGTATGTATTCGGTTGTGAGCACACAGGATGAGCTTACGCTCGTTCTTGTGCGCTCTGTCTTGTCACGTGAGTGTGTGGTTTTCGAGTTCGCTCGGGCCATATGCTCTTCTGTCTGCGTGTGTTGTTGTGTCCTGTGTAGCGCGCTGTTCGTGTTGTCATCGGCCGCGTGCTTTCATGTCAAGTTTTGTCTTGTGCTGTGTAGCACAAAGCTTGTGTTTTACACTAGCTGTGTGTTTTTATGTTGCCATGTTTTGTGTGAACACGTGGCTCATGAGTTCTCATTAGGCTTGTTTGACTTCATGCAGCTCTGCACAGGCCGATCGGCAGCTAACTTGAAGCATTGCATGCCGGTTTTGTCCGACTTGATACAGTGCCGACACCACGTGACTGTGACGTATGCCATCAAAGTACCGCGAGAGAGCGATTCGAGACACAAGCTCTGATGACGACACAGGTGTTCAGCGGGAGATTCCTCTGTTGGGAGGATTTATGAGTCTATCTCAAGTGTGGTTAGACATAGACCTGGCCGTTTGTGTCCATTCATACTCAGACAGACAGACAGACAGACAGACAAACACACATGGCATTCTAAGACAAGGTGATGTACACTAAAGTGTGAGTCATTAAATGAGGATTAATTAGATAGGAGACACGATAACGGTGGGGTTACATTAACCGTTGGTTGTATCATAAAATACATAGAAAGACATAATAGTACACGAGCCTTGACCGTGTGTCACCTGACAGGAAGTGGTTAGGGCTCGGTGTAGCAAGAGAGGGTTTCAGGCCGACCTTGTGCTGGTGGCAGGAGGTCAGAAGGTGGTTGTTAGCCTCTCAGTCACGAGAAGTCTGAACGATTGGAGTGTTGCTCTGTTCTTATGGCGGTGCTGACGTGAGCTTGCCTGAGCTGTGGTGGGCAAGGAGTTGGAAGCTTGTACTTGTACTCCTCGGGTGAGTCCTGTTCAGGGAACTATTTTGCTTGTGTCAGCAGCTCCTGTAACTCTGAGGCAGGTGCGTCCAGCTGTCCTTGTGCAGCCTCCGATTGACACCTGTGTGAAGGGTGTGGAGGAGAATGTTGTCGTCGACAGCAGTTGGTCATCCTGTGGTATTTGCAGGTTGAGGGTGCTGTCTTCCATGGCTTCTCCCAGGGCTTGGCTGGTACCCGGGTTGTTGCCATGGTGACAGTTCTGTGCTGGTCCTGGGTTTGCTCAGTCCAGTTGTATTGAATCTGGTTTGAACCTCAGTCTCTAGCTGGTCTGTGAGGCTTTGAGCACAGGTCCACTCCTTGCCCGCTGTGATCTGTTATGTGAGGTTGTTTACCTTCTGTTTCATATCCATAAGATGGGCTAAGGAGATGATAATCTTGATCAGCCCGGTGTGGCTGTAACTCTGGTTTGGGTCATGTGTCGTTGATTCTCTTCTCTCATGGTCCAGTTACGTTTGGCTCTGGTGCTGTAGAATGTCAGCAGCCATGGGTGGATCAGTGTTCCTCACGATGGCTAGTCAGTCCGTTTGGTCTCCCGTCTGGGAGGTTCAACTGAGCCTCTGCAACATTTTGGCACACTTGTGGTGAGAGTAAGGGTGAGAGACTGATGCATGACTCTAAAGAGTTCAGAGTCAAGGTTTGATGGGTTAGCTAGGTATATAGCTTAAAGCTAGGTGTTTCATGTGTAGCTAGATAGTGAAGTGTGTCTTGTATCCTTATGATCGTAGCAGTGGATGTTAGGATGCTAAAACTTTTGTGGTTCCGAGAATATCTCCTGAAAAGGGCATAAGCCGAGATGAAATAAATGAAATAAATGACTTAAAGGGATAGTTCACTTTGAAATTAAATTTTGGTATGTTTTAGCTTACCTCAAGGGCATCCAAGATGTAGGTGTCTTTGTTTCCGCAGTAGTTTCAATTTGGAAATTGGTCACCACCTCAAAGAGCATGCACAGAGAAGTCCAAATTAAACAATTCCCCATCGTAAGTACACACTGATGGCCTAAGACACGAAACGAGCGGTTTGTGTGAGAAAACGAACAGTATTTATGTTGTTTTTACCTCTTGCACACACACACATCACATCGCCTCAGGAAACAGCCTACCTGTCACGCTGACCCAAGGGTGATACTAAAAACTGGATCGATAATTCCAGGTGGAAGGAAGTCAATCCAGACTGTATATCCTTGCAAGTGATGTGATTGGGACGTAAGCCAGAGCTGTTTTTCACCCCCAATAAGTGCTGCTGTTGCAGCAGTTGCCAGAGCGCCATCATCCTTTTTAATTTATACTGGATCCCGTCTGAGCTCCAGTGGTTGACAAACTCTCACAGGCTCACCATCTCCATTCGCATTGGTGCTGTGTATGTGGGTTTGGTACTGGATGCCCATGTGTTACAGTGCAGCAGGGTTGAAAGCAATAAGAAAGTGCTTTCTTGCAAAAGACCTTATTATGACACTTCAAAGCAGCATGTGGGCTGGCATATGGATAGCGGTGCCAGTGCCACTCTTTCCACAGAGCTAATGCTAGTGTTTGTGTTTAGTTTTTCCAGCATTGGCAATATAAAAAAAAAAGTGGCACCTTTCATAAAAATAACCAGTGGCATGTCTAACACTTCAAGATCAACGCAAAAAGGGTTGTTTCACACCATTGCCACACTGAAATTGAATAGCACATTGTGACAAAACTTGATAGCCCCCAACGTTATCAATTGTGCAGTCAAATACTTTTTGAAAATAGTTTTAATCAGTTGACAATACATGGATCTTCATCTACAGTAAATCCACTGAAAAACGTTTAGGCTTTTTTTTTTTTTCTTATACTATTTACACAGAAGAACAAGCAGATTTTCCTGGATGGAAAATAAGTGTGCTTAACCCTTGTGTGGTGTTCATATTTTTGTTATTCAGCCAGTGTTCGTGGGTCTGGTGGACCCGCTGCATTTTTTTTTTTTTTAATTCAACACAATAAAAAAATGTATGTTAAAATACTCAACAGATGTTTACTTCATCCCAATTATAAGCAATATAAACAGCATGGTTAATATTTTTACCTTTGTTAGATCACATTTAAGAATTGCATCCTTGTGCGGAACCGGCAGGGGCAGAAACACAAAACTCACTCACACTCTCTCTCACTTACACACAATCTCTCTCTCTCTCTCTCTCTCTCTCACACATGCACACACACACACACACACACACACACACACACACACACGCACACGCACACGCACACGCACACACTCTCACACACACACACACACACACACACACACACACACACACACACACACACACACACACACTTATACGAAGCACATTCTTGTAATAATCTTTATTTAAACATCTTTTTTTTGTCACTTACATTCATTTGCTCAGTATAATGATAGCTCATAACCACACGAGACAAACAGTATTCTTTTATCTTTATTTAATATATATCTCTGTTTGATTTGATTTTGATTTACTTAAGTTTATATGTTGAATGTAAAGTTGAATTATTGTCCCTCAATTTGTAATGGGCCAATCCTTTCCTTTATAAGCTGTTTCTTTGTGCATTTGAACAGGTCAGTTTTAGTTTGTTTGTTTGGTTTCTAACTCTTTTTGATCAAATTTTTTGTTTGTTTATTTTATTTTTGTTGTAAGAAATTTATGAGTTTGTGAAGTTGATTTTTCTTGGGTTCAAATAAAGACAAATTTTTCATAAAAGGCTTGTGTTCCTTGTTGCTGACTTCTCGGTCCCTCGCAGCTACTGTGTTTTGGACATTATTTAACCTTGTCAAAGACGAACAAAAATGTTAGAATAACAACATTTCTTACTCCAAGTTTTAGGGGTGCTAAGCTCCTTTTTAGGGGTGCTGAAGCACCCCTAAAAAGAGGCTAGCCTCGCCCATGGTTCAAATAAAGAACCATTTTTCATAAAAGGCTTGTGTTCCTTGTTGCTGACTTCTCGGTCCCTCACAGCGTTGGGTTCCCGATCAGCCTGTCGGGGTTGTATTCGCTATAACAACCGCCTCACTCTAAATTATCCCTTATGTAACAAAACTTCAAACGCAAAGCAACAAAGAAATTCAGTCAGAAGCCTTTGATGTATACAGGTACTATATAAATGTATGTAATTTCAGTAATTACACTGAAAGTTACAGTATGTCATTGAAGGTATTTATGTTCATAAATAAAACAGCAATCTCGCATTCAAATATCTAATTTTTATTTACAATTTTAAATAATATTTGTTTTTTTTGCTATACCAGTAGTTCTCTACTACAGCTTTCTATAAGCAAGATTTCTTTTTCGTTTCTTCATCATTTACTCGCCCTCAAACCTGTGTGAGGGTTTTTCTGTCAGACACAAAAGAAGATATTTTAAAGAATGTTGGTAACCAAACAAACCAAACCAAACATTGGGTTTTTGGACCCCATTGACTTCCATAGTATTCTCTTCATAATATGAAATTGTTTTGTTACCAACATTTTCAGTCATATCATTGATTTTTATTATTTTGTTTTTATTTTTGAATTTCTGAATTTTTGTCCTTTGTAGAGATCATTTGTTTTTATTGCCACCATACATCCCACTGTTTTTAAATAGACAGAAGGAATAAAAGACTGGTAACACATTACATTTGTTCAAATTATTTAATGCAATATCATGCACAAACAATCAACATTTTACAGCATTTGTTAATCTATGTTATTTTATGTGACATTTATGTATATTGTGACATTTGTTAAACGCTATTTATGATGGTTTATTTGTCCATCCTTTGTCAGTTGTCAGTGATATATCGACTCACTCACTCACTCACTCACTCATCGCCATCTACTGGTGTAATGATGGAACAAAGAGGAGAAGAAGTCAGGAATGGACTCTGAAATATGAGTGTTTTTGGTGCTAAACAGACACTGAAGAGGACATGTAACTGGACAACACTATTATATCACATAATTAACTATTATCTTTCAAGTCATTAGTGCAGTTATTCAAGTCATACCGCAATAACAAGAATCCTATTAATAAAAATAACAGTTACACAACAGGCTACTCGTGCCCACCAAGCGTGCCGCACAAGCCCTGAAAAGTGAAGCCAAAACGTCTCGATCGCCCCCCGGTGACTGGTCCTAGTATAGGCCATAAGCCCCGCCTCCCCGTGTTATTCAACGGGACGTGAGACCAACTAAACAATTAAATTACACTTCAAATATCTTTTTTCCAAAGGTGGTTTCTTTCATTTGCTGTCGTTTTTATCACGCTGATGTAAGTTCAAGTGTCTGTTTCAAAAATAAGTTGGTTTTTAGTTAGTTACGTGATGCGGTGGTGTAACGTCATGATTGACAGCTGTGATTGACAGGTTCTCTGAGCGAAGTAGTCACTGAAGCACCAACGGACATTTTTTCGGGATCTTCGGAGGACTGAGGAGATTGTGTTTACTTTACTTTAACAAGCCTCTTGTCGTACTGCATTCAATTTTTTAAAAAGTGTGCAGAATCCACTCTCCCTGAGTGCATTCTGCGAGAGTGAGGGCGGAGCGTTGATTTCGCGGCTTTACTTCCTGCTGACTACTGCGCAGGTCTGGTCCCGAAATCGCTACTGCGCAGACTCAAGTTCCAATATGTCAGCGCCATATCGGGACTCTGGCGGCTTCAGTTCTCATCAATGGAAGAGAGCGAAGGGGCGTCGTCCATCTTTTTTTACAGTCTATGGTGCCCACACACAGATTGGCATTGGAGGAGTTTTATATTTGATACACTTGTTTATATTTAGTTTCAACAAAATGTCCCTACAAAGATGACAGTATCAGAAATCATTTTCGAATAAGAGCTCCTGTGTGTGTGTGTGTGTGTGTGTGTGTGTGTGTGTGTGTGTGTGTGTGTGTGTGTGTGTGTGTATGATGTGTAGGTTTAGGGTTAGGGTTAGAGTGTGTGTATGTGTGCGTCAGAGATGTATAGTAACGAAGAAGAACTACTTCACTACTGTACTTAAGTACTAAAAGGCTGTATCTGTACTTTACTAGAGTTTATTTTTTTTCTCCTACTTCCACTTTTACTTCAGTACATATTTTGAAGGAGTTTAATACTTTTACTCCGATACATTTTTTATGTGCTGCATTGTTACTCGTTACAATTATAAAAATGTTACGAATCATTCCCAACCCACATTATCACTGCCAGAGCGCCGGTAGATGGCTCTGTCAGCAGGTTTGATGAAGCTGGCCCAGCGAATCAATCGATCAAGAAGACCGCGCGTGCTCCCGTTCTGCCTTTCGCTCTGCTGCCTGCCTCCATTGAGAACACTTGAGCTTTGTTCATTTGTTTCGAGATGGAAGAACCAGAAACACCACCTTCAACTTCGAGTGATCGTGGCGGTGAGGGTGAGGAAGGAGACCAGAGTCCATGTTTTCATTTGTCAGAGTGAAAGACAATTCATATAGATTGAAATGCATAGCCTAACTGTTAACCGTCATGAGGACGCCGACGCACTGTTTAAATAGTTTAAAGTTACTCTTAGATGTAATGTTATTACCTTGACAAACTATACATCATTAAAATGAAATAAGACTTAAGTTTCAGTATTTGAGCACTATTTTATTCTTATAGGGACAGTTATGTCTTAATTTGTGTCAGGAGTTATGGAATGGAAAAAATAGTCGATACCTTTAATATGAATTATGAGCGTCAGCCGCTCCCAGAAAAACACTCCTGTGCTGTCGTCATGAAAGCGCTTGACCAAACAACGTCCCTCAGGGCTTTTAGCTCAAAAATGTGCAGATTTTGACAAATATTGATAGATTTCATAGGTTTACGGCAGATTTCTATAGAGAGGAATAATATTTATTGAAATTATAACCAAAATGGGCCGATGTAATCATTCTGAGCGCCGCTGGATACTCTGATGTAGGCTACTGTGTTTTCAGTCCATACTGGCAACACAAGGGAGGGACATATTTGATCTGTTTTTGTTTACAAAGAGTTAAGCTCAGTGCTAAGGTGCTCTTGTACATTCCTGTCCTTGTACTGCTACTTCAGCCAAATTAATTGTGAGTGTCCTAAACATTTGAAATAATATAACAATATGATGTTCAAACTTTTGACTGTTTTCTTTAATAGCGTCATAACACAATACTTGTACTTTTACTTTCAGTACTTGAGTAGTACATTTTAAAATAAACTACTTGCAATACTTAAGTACAAAAAATGTTGAATACTTTAGTACTTCTACTTAAGTGTTGTGCTTAAAGAAACACTCAAGTCACTTTTTTGATAGAGCACTTGTACTTTTACTCAAGTCTTGGTCTCTAATACTTTATACATCTCTGGTGTGCGTGCGTGCGTGTGTGTGTTAGCAGCTCCGCACAAACACACGCACCTCAGTGTGTATAATTTATTAATACATAGAACCTCAGTGTAAGAATTGAGAAATTAGAAAATGCCGGACAGTCTGGTTGAAGAGCGACCAGACCCTGAGAGGACAAAGGACCTCTCTGGAAATTAACATTTTAACTCCCCCTTGTGCACTATCGAGATGAAAGTCTCACCTCCGAGTCATCCTAATCTATATCTATCATCAGTGTATAATATATTAATGCATAGTACAGATGTCATCTGAGGGTAAATCTGATCTGCTGTCTCATGTGTCACCGTGCCGTGGTCCTCCTGGCGCTGCTCGTGTCTAATTTGTCTCAGTCTTAACATGGTCCAGGGTCACATATGTGGTGATGGTTCTCCTTACTTCCTGCGTTTTGCTCCTGACGTTGGTTTCCATGAACTTCTCGAGCGCGGTTCCCTTGATTCTGTACCAGAACGTGTTGAAGACCTTGCGCTCAGGCCTCTTTTTCTCACACATTCTCATGTGTGTCTCCAGCCAGTCTGGAGCGAAGCATCGACCGCACACGTTACAGGGAATCAGCTGATGAGGAGCGTCGGGATACTCCTCCGGAGTGAGTTCAACACGCTGCAGCCGCTTTTCCTTCAGTTGATCAAATCCCTCTTTATTTTCCCTCTCATGTTTGAGGTGAGATCTGTCCCTTCTCGTAGAGTCACGTGTGTTTGGTTTTCTCACGTCTTCATCTTCATCTTCTTCTTTCGACAAGCCTGTTTGCTTCTCTTCCTGATCCTGTTTTTTTCTCCCTGTTAGATGGGATGAACTGATAGGATCTAGTTTCCTCACAGTCTTCTGTTGCTGTCTGACTGCAGCTTGATCATTCAGTGTGGGCAAACACATGTTAAGTATCTCTTGATGTTGTGATCTGGTGACATTACTCAAGCTGAACGCTCTCTTGTGGAGGACTGGTTTTAGGGGGAATATTTTGCCTAATGCTATCCGTGACAGAACGTATTCGTTCTGCTCCGTGTTTTTCATCCTGTGGATGTTGCCTGGATTTTGCCAGGAAAGTTCTCTCTCTTGCTTATCTAAAACGTCCAGTCTGGAGCTGTGATGAGTTCCAGAGGGATGACGCTGTCTGCTCATGCTCTCTCTCTGTAATATCGGTAGTTTTGATGATTGGGTCTCTCTTTCCCAGAAGTGTTGTTTGGGGTGATGTTGTGGCGTTGATTGCATGTTTGAGAAACATGCAGCTCCAGAAGAGGTTGATTGTATGACAGCGTTGTGAACCTGTGGACTGATAGAAAACACATATGGACATTTCGGTAATGCTTACAATAAGGTTCATTAGTTAACATTAGTTAACTACCTTAGTTAATATGAACTAAGAATGAACAGTACTTCTACAGCATTTATTAATCTTAGTTAATATTAATTTCAACATTTACTAATACATTATTAAAATCAAAGGTTTTATTTGTTAACATTAGTTAATGCATTGTGAACTAACATGAACAAACAATGAACAGCTGTATTTTTATTAACTATTTAATAAAACCCATTTTAAATATTGGGGCTTTGCTAGATATTGGCAGGACCTGGAACACGCTGTCGTATACGCCGATCCAGAGCATCCCAAACATGCTCAATGGGTGACCTGTCCGGTGAGTATGCTGGCCATGCAAGAACTGGGATGTTTTCAGCTTCCAGGAATTGTGTACAGATCCTTGCAACATGGGGCCGTGCATTATCATGCTGCAACATGAGGTGATGGTCGTGGATGAATGGCACAACAATGGGCCTCAGGATTTCATCACGGTATCTCTGTGCATTCAAAATGCCATCAACAAAATGCACCTGTGTGCCCATACCATAACCCCACCGCCACCATGGGGCACTCGATCCACAACGTTGACATCAGCAAACCGCTCACCCACACGACTGTACAGTGAAAACCGGGATTCATCCGTGAAGAGAACACCTCTCCAAAGTGCCAGACGACATCGAATGTGAGCATTTGCCCACTCAAGTCGGTTACGACGACGAACTGCAGTCAGGTTGAGACCCTGATGAGGACGACGAGCATGCAGATGAGATTCCCTGAGACGGTTTCTGACAGTTTGTGCAGAAATTCTATGGTTATGCAAACAATAACGGTGATCTGTACACCTTCCAGGTAAGCATACATGAACAAGTCATGTAGACCGAGGGTCGCTTACCCTTGGCTCGGCTCTCCCACGCTGGCACAACCTGTCAATTCAGGTGCGGCTATCTAACTACATCTATTACTAGCTAATTGATGAGGGGCTGTTAGACAGCATTTGGGACACTAAACTTAGCTATACTATTACTACTAGTCAATAACTAACTACAGTGTAAGTAAAACTAGATCAGCTGACACTGAACCCCATGCTGAGTTCCACAGCAGTGAAGTCACCAGTGTGCCCTGGTTGTGAAATGACGTTCACTCTATTAAACAAAACCTTCCTTAACACAGTGGTTCCCAATTCCAGTCCTCGTGACCCACTGCTCTGCACATTTTGTATGTCTCCCTTATTTAACACACCTGAACCAGATCATCAGCTCATTAGGAGAGACTCCATGAACTGAACTGAGTGTGTCAGATAAGAGAGACATACAAAATGTGCAGAGCAGTGGGTCACGAGGACTGGAATTGGGAACCACTGCATTAAATTGAGCTCTGACAGAAATGGTGGCTATCCTGAAAATGGTCGCCATCTTGAATTTTTGAGTGGCACACACCTTTTTCCATGATAATGTTCCTTGAAGAATCTTTGTACCAAATTTCATGATAGCATCACCACTTGAAAAAAAGATGTAAGGATTCAAGAGAAATGGCGGCCATCTTGAAAAATGGTTGCCATCTTGAATTTTTGAGGGACAAGCACCGTTTTCCAAAAAAACATTCTGAAGAGAGTATTTTCACAAAATGTTATGCCTACATCACTGTTTGAACGATTGACATAATGAGCATTTGACAGAAATAGCGGCCATCTTGAAAAAATGGCCGCCATGTTGAATTGTTGGGTGGCCAATGCCTTTTTCCCAAAAAGTGACCCTTAGAGAGTATCTGTGCCAAATTTCATGCTTGTATACCAATTTGAACGATTCTCTTGAAATATGCAATCCCTTACAGAAAAAACACATGAACTTCACATGTGCAAAAACTCATGTGATCACATGTGACCACATGCACATGTGATTTTGCACATGTGAAATTTAACATGTAAAAACATGTGACTTTGCACATGTGAAATATGTGGATCACATGTGAAACATGTGTTTTGCACATGGGAAATGTGTGCTTTTGGAACATTTGCACATGTGATTGCATGTGAAACACATGTGAAACACATGTGATCACATGTGAAACCCATGAGCTCACATGTGAACCGTAAAATTCCCATGTGAAACCTATAATCACGTGAAACCCATGAGATCACATGTGAAACCCATGACATCACATGTGAAACCCATAAAAATCACATGTGAAACCTATAATCACATGTGAAACCCATGAGATCACATGTGAAACCTATAATCACATGTGAAAACCATGAGATCACATGTGAAACCTATAATCACATGTGAAACCCATGAAATCACATGTGAAACCTATAATCACATGTGAAACCCATGAGATCACATGTGAAACCCATGAAATCACATGTGAAACCTATAAATCACATGTGAAACCCATGAGATCACATGTGAAACCCATGAAATCACATGTGAAACCTATAATCACATGTGAAACCCATGAGATCACATGTGAAACCCATGAAATCACATGTGAAACCCATGAAATCACATGTGAAACCCATGAGATCATAAGTGAAACCTGAAATTCCCATGTGAAACCAATAATCACATGTGAAACGTAAAATTTCCATGAGAGACCCATGGAATAACATTTGAAACCCATCAACAATCTATGTTAAACCTACACCCCATGTAAACCTGCAACTTCATGTGAAACCCATGTAAAAATCATTCAGCAATATACCACATAAAATGGTAGTCCTACCATGTTCTTTTGTAGGGCCTATAGCCATGTTTCCCAACATTAAAACAAATAATTCAAATTTAGCTTTTATTTCATTTCAAAATATGCAGTACAAATTGAATGTTTAAAACAAACAAAGCAAAACCAAATTAAAATTATACATTTAAAAAAAGCCTCTAAAACAATGATGTATAAGGGCGTGTGTGTGTGTATTGTGTGTTTGTGAACGTGTGTTGTCTCAGTCCTGTGTGTCTCCTTCAGCAGGCATCCTGTTTTGGGATAGAAAAACAATCAAAGATTAGGGCAGTGCAATATGTCTTTTCCTCACAGATATCACTGAACTCAGAGTGAAATCTTGGCAGATGAGTCTTTAACGCACCCTTTGGTTTTGAATGTACACACACAATGTATGTAAATGCAGTGAAGTGTTCTGGTCACGTGCCAGTGTTTCAGTACATCTTGCTGTAGGAGAATTGACTGGCTTTTGTCAGAAAACTTGCAATGACGACAGAGCATCACTTTGGCTACACCCTGATGGAGAAATAAAAGTACAATTGATCACAAAAAATTATAATATTTTTATAATATTAATAATAATAATAATAATTTGACGCTTATAAAATAAAATAATGTAACATCACTATATTAGTTAGGCCTGTTTCCTTAAATTTGTGATGAAACCAGAGTTGCAACCAATTTTACTCCATATTGTAACGTATTTATAATTGAAATACACATACAATGGCTATACAATACAAAGTGTTTGCACATCCCTGGCAGTTGGTTTGTAAAATATCTTCATTGTTTTGTCAGATATCTTTATTTTGTCTGAAGATATGCAGAAAAGTGTGTGTGTGTGTGTGTGTGTTGTTGTTGTTGCTGCTGTTAATTAGGGATGCAACGATACAATTTTTTCAGAACCGATCCGATACCAAAAATTCTGAGTATCGGCCGATACCGATCCGTACCGATACCAGCACAGGTTTTTTTTAATCAAGTAGAATTTCTATAACTCTGTGTTGAACTGATAATAAGAACTGAAAAAAAGAAAAACAACAACAACAAAAAATATATGATCATAATCTGACATAAATGCTAATAAACTAGATTAGTTGATAATTCAGTAAAATTTAGTCTAGAAAAATCACGAGTGCACAATAATTGTATAAAATCTGAACATTTTGTGAAAAAAAAAAAATGTTTAGTGGGGAACAAATTAGAGACAATAAGTGTAACACTAAATCTGGTAAAACTTAGCAATTAATAGCAATTATTTTATATCCTACTATAAAATTGAGAAATTTTTTAACTGTATAGCACAGCTGTTTAATAGGGCTGTCACGGTGAAGGATTTTCCCTTGCGGTAATTTTGAGTGGTTCAATAGCGCGATATGCGGTTTTACCGCATTTATTAATTTATTTTGATTTATTTAAATTTATTTGTTGCTATAAGTGTCACGATGTGGTCAGCATGCACAAAAACGAGTACATTTTCAGTAACCAATAAACCGAAACTAAACAGCGTCTCTCCGCATTGAAAGCCTGTCACTCAGCGCGCAGTTGTTACGGCAACGGACTGTCTTTGAGTGAGTCATTAAACCATTCATTTAACAACACGTTCAAAAACGCTGATTGATTCATTAAAAGATAGTAATGAAACAAGGTAAATTATTTTTAACTTTGAGCTTCACTTTTCAAGGCTCAGCTGACCAGCAATGCGTCGCATGGGTAACGCTGAAGCTTCACTTAATAGAGACAAATGGCATTGATTCAATGCGTGACTCACTAAATTTTGTTTCCCGCGACCGCGAGTTCCTCGTGCTGTGGATGCAGACCAGCGCTGCCTGTCGCTGATGCCATTCATGATAAATACCCTTTATTTTAAACGTTAAAAGGATGACAGGACAAATATTTAACTTTCCTTGGACACGACAACCTTTATACGAATATGACTTGACCTCAAAGACAGACGCAGGTAATCGCACGCGCTCAGTCGATCTCTCTCATTCACTGTCTGTTTAGGCTTAAGTGCAACTCCACGAAGCCTCTGTACAAATCACCATAATAAAACCATGATCACCACGTCTTATTATCATTAACTTATTTAACATTCAATACACATGAACAAAACAAGAAGGGTATTGCCTTATGAAAAAAGAAAACACGCGAATATCGCGGTTGCTGCGGTTACTTGAATTCCTCTGCGGTTGGCTTGTCAGAAGCGCGGTACTGCGATATTGCGGTTATCGCGACAGCCCTAGGTAGCAACATATGATAGATAGGACAGAACAAGAAAGGCTATTAATAATCTTTCATTGCGTCCCTGTATTATGATATGAAAGGCTCCAATACAGTGCGGCACAAAGCGCTTTTATGCGCATCCCAAGCGCAGAATGATGCGCTTGAAGCAACATGAGTCACAGTGCGCAGCGCGTCGAGTCCGCATTGAAAAGTTTCAAGCACAAAGAAAATACATATTGATGCGTAGTGTATTATACAGTATCTATCTATGCAATAGTCTATTCAGCATTTTCTTTTAACAGTTTTAAATTTCAGTTACTGTGCGCGTGAAGAACAAATAGTGCTCTGACTTTTCTCCAGTGTTGTGATCTAACAGACACCCGGTAGAAAGTAACATGATTAAGGTACAGCAATAAAATCCAGCAAGATAAGAGTTGTTTTATGCGAAACCATAGACCTTTATCTACAGATCAAGTATAATAATAGTAACATTGAATCATCTTGGAGAGAGTTTCATCGTGTTAACTGTCGTAACCGAACGCGACGCGCTGTTTGAATGTTGAATGAAGAATGATTGACAGCCGCAGCTGAGAGAAACATTTACGTGATCTTGAATTTAACGACTTAAATATTCATTTATATCTCACATTATACTATATAGGCTAATGGTTACAGAACACTTATAATATTGTGCACAAAAATGTATGGTGCTTTATAATGTTTGTGTGCCTTTTGTGTGGCTTAACAATAACACAGAATAGTATACACACAATATCGGATTTGGATCGGCCTCGTCTGACCGATACCCGATCCGCCAAAAATGGCAGTATCGGAGCCGATATCGATACTGAGTATCGGATCGGTGCATCCCTACTGTTAATAAACTAAAAATAATAGGCCTATAATTTTATTAAACAATTGAAAATATTACATTGTAATTGTATTAAAAGAAAGAAAAAAAAATCCTACAGTTTTTTTTTTTTGATGCTTAATTATGCATTAAATTCAGGTAGGCTACTGAGTCGCTGTCCTCAGTGCCGCAGAAAAGCGCCTACAATCAAAATCCTGGCGCCGCTAGTGCCTATCACATGTAATTTTGTAGCAAACTGTCTTGTGTGATTAAAGTTTTGAGCTTCAGAATTTCCGATAACATAGTGAGTTTTTAGGGAGCAAATGTTTCAGTGCACTGTAAGGATTTTGTGATAAAGACGGCCATTAACCACTGACTACTGAGCTAGAGAACTGAGTGATATTTACCCAGAGTTTAGCACCTTGACTAGCTTGTTCAGGTGTGCTGGACTAGGTTGGAGTAAACCTCTGCATGTAAGTGGACCTTGAGAGACGATATTATATCTCCTGCAATATGTTCTGAACTTACAACACTGGTGTCCAGACCAAAGTTCTGCAGAGTTTCTGGTGATCCTGGATCAGCTGCTCAGGTCTGCTTTATTGGGTTTGGGAGCTAAACTCTGTGATCAGGACTAGATGGCAAACAATACTGTAAAGGGGAGAAGACAAACACTATTATTATGTTATAAATAACTTGTTCTGTGTTCATCTGCTAACCTGTTCAAAGTATGCATCATGAATAAGTGGTATGAATTTGCTCTTTTAATAACACTGTTTTACTACATTAATACTAACTACAAACCTGATAAAAATGACTGGTGGGCAATGGAGGAAAGGCTTATTTTGCCCTCCAGGTCAAGTACAGCTCGCTGCATCCTGACGTCACTTGATAACTATGAATTAACCATACAGTCCGTACTTTTAGGTTAAATAAATTAGATTATTTCCATTCATCCATTGACCAATTGTCAGCAAAATCTTCACAAAACTATCAAAATATCTCATCTACACATAATATGTGATTAAAAGCCCATACTTACAGCTCAAGTCTATAGTTAACCTAACTTAACGTTAAGTTACCTCAAGTTAGCCTAACGTTAACGGTTGAGATGCTAACGGACTTTTGCGAAGACACTAAGCCATTTCTATAAAGTAAATATTCAACGGAAGCGAGTCATTTACATGAAAGAAAGTATCAGAAACACTTGTATGTACAATTTGTGTAATTTTATGGACTAAACTTACCTTAAAGTAGTTAAAACAACAGTGAGAGACGGAGTTTCGCTGATTGTCAGTTGAGCTGCTGCCTCGTTTCCATGGTAACGCCCTCCGCTCCAGTTCAAATCGGTTCAAATGCGGCTTGAATATTCAGCGCGCGCGCCCATTAAAACACGTAGAAGTCACGCAGCATTTACATACATTTTGAATTGATGGAGTGAATTATTTGATAATCAGCTAAAATATCCTGAAACTTGATACATTATTATGTGGATAGTAGGCTTGTGGCCATCGCAAACTGTAAATAGAATGAAAATATAAAAGCATTGAAAACGTACAAGTCTGTCAGTTATAGGCTACATTATAATATAATATATAGGCCTACCTTTAGGAATGGTAAACGCGGTGTGGAAACAAAATAGCAAAAACTACATGATATAATTATGAACGTTTTCTACACAAATTCACAGATGTGACACGAAGAACAAAGCTTTATTCTAAGTATTTTTTTTAATGTATTTCAATATTTAACAGTGCTTTACATATGTGAATATATTAATATTCACATGTGAATATATTAATAGTGCTGTTGTTTATCGGGGTCTACGGTGTTTAAACTACTTTGATGTTTAATGTTTTTATGGATGCATTATAGGCATATTTAATGTAGTAACTGTTAACAAATGTTCAGATATAGGTGTAATAATATTCAGCACAAGTTTTCAACGAGATACAAACAACTAGGGAGCGCTTTTTACTGGATTTATGCCAAATCATGTAGGTAGATGGTTTACGAACATAGGTGTTCACAAATAATGTATTTCTGGGATGTGCAGTGACACGTAACTTTGAAACTATTTCTACAATCTATTTATTCACTTGCTACAATAGACTTTAATTGTATTTATGCTATATTAGGGCTAAATGTGGTTTAAAACAGACCGACCAAACAAAGCCCAAATTTCAACGTCTATTTTTGGGCTAAATTAAGACTATGACGGGCCGACTTGATTCAGCCCAAAAAACAATGTCTTAATGACGTCTGGTGCTGGGTGGGCTTTCTCTTGACATGATTATGTATAACTTATAAAACAATTCTAATACCAATCACAAATACGTCTCAGGACGTAACAACACACAAAAAAACATTGAATATGTTTTACATTTTTGTCGTTATTAAGTCTAAAATTGATCATTTATTAACTGGCACTGTAAAATGTACAGTATTTGTGATGTGGAAACATGATTCACATGTTAAAAATTATTTTACAACATGTGCAAATATATTTCACATGAGCTCCACATTATAACCTATAGAAACATGTTTTCCACATGTGCCACATGCTCCATTATGTTCACATGTGATGAAATGTTGTTCACATGTGGTAAAATGTTGTTCACATGTGGTGACATGTTGTTCACATGTGGTAAAATGTTGTTCACATGTGGTGACATGTTGTTCACATGAGAACACATGTGATCACATGAGGTCACATGTAATCACATGTGGAAAACATGTGATAACATGTGAAATTCATGTGTTTTTTCTGTAAGGGATTAATCAGCTGCACTATTACTAGACTAGCATTTTCTAAAATGATGCAATGCTCTTTTTATTACCATCTCATTCTCAACACAGTCTTGATCCTCCAATGATGATTGTTCCTTCTCAGGACTTACCTGAAAGCAAGGTAAAGAAAAAAATAATAAACATTCTACAACAGAAAAAGGATTCAGAGATTCTCCAAATGAAGCAGCACCGATACTTGACTCCATTAACACTGACTGATCACTGTCATAAAACATAAAATTAAAACAATTTCACATTATCAATGATATACTTGAGCAAAAGAAGGCTGATGATGCCAAAACAAATTCAGGTATGATGGTACATTTCAAACCACTCAGTATTAATAGTGATCAAATTAATGAGATGAATAGTGACTTAAGATTTAAAACAGGGTGACATAAGTTGTAATCATGTATATAGTTAAAACCCTATAAATATATGGTCATAACGAATCAGGGATGCATGATATATTGGACACCATATCAGTATTGGAAAATAAATGCTCATTTTTAATGTTATCGTTGTCAATCCGATAAGAAAATTAGGACGATATATTAACACTAATAAATAATGGATTATTTCCTTCAGCTTCAGATGTGCGCTGTTCACCATGATGGTTTTGAAATGTTTGAATCACAAATCTGTGAAATCAGCGCGTTGGAGAGTTCGCTTGTGCATTCGCAGCATTGCGAATTCATCACCCATTCGCATCAGCGTCTGAGCCTGACTGATGATGAAACATCAAGTATCTCTGTCTCTGCTTCACCTATGGCTAGTATATCAACACTGAATTTTTATGGATATGGATATCATGTTATTTACTTAACTTGTTGGCAAATTTATCAAGAACTTCATACCACAAACAAGGTTAAACAATGTATAAAGGGCAGAAGGAAAGGACATGTTTTGAAAGTACTGTTCTTTTTGCTCCTGCTAAGTGGTGATATACAGTTAAACCCAGGCCCTTCAACTAACATCAACTTGGGTTTGTCTGCTGATATGCGGTCTGAAGGGTGTCTGCAGTGGGCACTGGTGGACACACATGTGTTGAAGTGAGCCTTCTACAGGCCTTGCACAGAACAGTGGCTCCTTCATGGAACTTAAACAGAACTCAGAAACTGTTGGAACAGCAGAAGTGGAGAACATGGATCTTTTATTTGTATCCCAACAGGAGACTATGGGAAATGCCTTGCAAATACTAGCCCTCAACTCTGCTCTTCACATTGAACAAGCACATATGAACATGCCTAAAGTGGAACAACACATACTGGTAAAGATTTTTTTGGTTATGCAGCATGCAAACAAAAATAATTGAAATACTGTACTTTCAAACAGTGAATCATGCAAAAGTGATCTGGGACTCAAAGTCAAAACCAAAAGGTATTTTTGGAGGTCATCTTAATATACGTGTGTATATTAAGTCTAATTTGAGTCTAATTTGGACTTCTTAGCACTGAGTGAAACGTGGTTAAACACTTATATTCCTACAAATATGATTGATGTCACTGGTTATACATGTTACAGGAAAGATAGATTGGCCGGTAAAGGAGGTGGGGTATTGGTTTATATTAGAGATATTGGTAACACTTTAGAATAATGGTCCGTAGTTAACAAGTAGCTATGCAGGAAGTAATAGGTAGTACTGCATTAACACTGAACTTAATACTATTAACTAATATGGAAGCAATATTAACTAAGCAGTAAGTAATATCTAATTTAGTACAAAGGTAGTTTCTTGGTAGGTATTTGATTATTACTAAAGAAATAAATCCTCATTGAGAACTACTTGTGAACTAAGAAAGATTAACCAATTAAATACTAATCACAAAAGTAACGTCTAAAAAGTGAACAATTGTGGGTTTTTTTTTTACTCTCAACATTGCAGAAGCTTGTGCCTCAAATGGGTTCTTTGTGGAAACCAGTTTATGAATATTATATTCCCCCAAATACATACATGTTGAGATTGTGACTACTACTCTTGCCAAAAGATGGACGTATGTTTATTTCAAAATTAAACATAGAATAATACTAATAATGATAATTTGTTTTAAATTTTAAATAATTAGGAAGTGATGCTGACACTCATGATTGGATTAGTTCACTATTATGAGCTCTATTGAGTGTCAGTTCAATGTCTCAGACTCCAAAGACCTACCTTTATGTTACACCTGTACAGTATGTGTCAAATATAAAATTAAATAACTTGTATTACTTGTAAAAAAAATGCTAACTCCTCACTAATTACTCAAGCGTTACCTTGTCATCCCGCAGGAACTACTAGTGATGTGGCCCATTATTTTAAAGTGAGAAACATGTTAACTCCTCACTAATTACTCAAGTGTTACCTTGTCATCCCGCAGGAACTACTAGTGATGTGGCCCATTATTTTAAAGTGAAAAACATGCTAACTCCTCACTAATTACTCAAGCATTACCTTGTCATCCCGCAGGAACTAGTGCAGCCTGGTCTCATTGTTAATACGTAACGTTAGGTATTAATACGTCATTTTCAAAGATAGAAAACGTACTTTTTTGTACGTTTCGGTAGGCCTATATGCTGAAACGTATAATATGGACGTACATCTGCAACGTTTAAACGTAACATTATTACGATTTTACAGCTAAAAAACGTAAACTATTTACTAATATTTCATATCATAAAGATAATTGTATAATTTCCCTTGTACCATTTTATAAATTATAAATGTAAGATCTCTTAACCCTACTCCCACACCTAAACATAACTTACCCATTTTATAGACAATATTAAAAGGATAAAACGTAATGGACAGATATGTGTAACTTTAGGGAAATGGCAGTTTTATTAACAATATAGCATTAAAACATAGTTTGAGCTACTATTCCTACCCCAAAGTTACCCCTAAACCTAACAATTTCTTAAAACTTCGTAGGCTACAAAGGAAAACAACAGACAGACACGTATAATCACAATAATTTATTTATTGAGAAAATGTCAAAACCGGTACCAAAAGTCGTTCACATGACGATGTGTCGCAGTCCTCTCTGGCAGTATATAATAGTTTTGTATGAGGTAACGTTACAGAGCAGAATTTAAATCATTAATCCATGAAAATGTTAATCCGGTGTCGGTTCGCTATTCGCTCTGTGAAGGCGCGCGCGCTTCTCCAATTCAAATGTAGTACACCAACTTAAACACGGCATGCCGTAATCTGTGACGAAGCATGCGGTGGGAGAGCCATATGAGCGTCTGATATCACTGCCGTAAAACATGTCGTAACGCTTCGGGTGCAATTGTTGAATTTGAATTCACTACGAGCGCGGGATTTGACGTTTACCGTCTCTGCTGAGAAATGGAGATAAAGATCACTGGATAAAGGGCTGAATTTGGATCTATTTCTTGCTAACAACGTATGGATTATAAAGATTTGGATTACATCAAGCTAATAAAATTGATGCATTTTGTGAATTTATGTTGTGTTTTAGTGTATTATGGGTCTATAGGAGAAAACGCCTTTGTTTTGTGTCTCACGGTAAATAAACCAAGTATTACAAAATGGTTAACGATTAAAGAAGGTATTTTTAAGGTTTTAAAGTGTATTCTTGTTTAACACCATATAGGCTAATCCTCCGAAACGAGTTTGCAGCAGAAGGCATGAACAGAGTGAAATGTTATTATTTATGAGTAACGTTAAACTGTAATAAATGCGACTGAAAATGTCAAAACATTAATGCCACGATTTTAATATGCATAAGTTAAATAGGAATACGTACAAATTTGTACGTCGTTAAAGTTGTTTATACGTAAATAAATTACGTTTTTGTGCTGTCAATACGTAAATGTTATACGTTTTAGTGCTGTAAATACGTCAGTATTATACGTTTGTGTGTGTATCACTAGTAGTCACTAGTCTAGTAGACTAGTAGTTCCTGCAGGATGACAAGGTAACGCTTGAGTAATTAGTGAGGAGTTAACATGTTTTTCACTTTAAAATAATGGTCCACATCACTAGTTGTTACTGCGGGATGACAAGGTAACGCTTGAGTAATTAGTGAGGAGTTAACAATTTTTCCACTTTAAAATAATGGGCCACATCACTAGTAGTTCCTGCGGGATGACAAGGTAACGCTTTAGTAATTACTGAGGAGTTAGCATGTTTTTCACAAGTAATACAAGTAATTTAATTTTATATTTGACACATACTGTACAGGCATTCATTTCTGTGAGGCACTAGTAATATTACAACGAACATTGTAAACTGGAAGATGTGGTTTTGCGATTATCGCAACATAAATGCAGCCAATTTCTTCATTAAGGATGCAAATTGTTTTTGACAAGAGAACATCAATATTTATATTCATATCCTAAAGAGAAGTCCTCCTCAGGCGGCTACTGTAACATAAAGGTAGGTCTTTGGAGTCTGAGACATATTGAACTGACACTCAATAGAGCTCATAATAGTGAACTAATCCAATCATGAGTGTCAGCATCACTTCCTAATTATTTAAAATTGAAAACAAATTATCATTTTTAGTATTATTCTATGTTTAAGTTTGAAATAAACATATGTCCATCTTTTGGCAAGAGTAGTAGTCACAATCTCAACATGTAGCTAATGTACTTGGGGGAATATAATATTCATAAACTGGTTTCCACAAAGAACCCATTTGAGGCACAAGCTTCTGAAATGTTATGACCATGTTAAGAGTAAAAAAAAAAACTCACAATTGTTCACTTTTTTAGACATGTTACTTTTGTGATTAGTAATTAAGGATATATTTCTTTAGTAATAATCAAATACCTACCAAGGAACTACCTTTGTACTAAATTAGATATTACTTACTGCTTAGTTAATATTGCTTCCATATTAGTTAACCCTCTGAGGTCTGAGCTGTTTTCTGGGCCCTGGAGGTGTTCTGACATGCTCTGACATTTCTGGTTATTTCTGTTACTTGTGACATTTTCATGGCTAAAGTCTAATTACACTGTATTCAGCACAAACTCTGCTACAATAATATATCAGCAGCATGTATGTAAAAGTTTGTAGTTTTGAGATAATGACATTTATGCGTGGTTTGTGAAAATAAAAATAAAAATTCTCACTGAAATAAGGCCATGAAACCCATACTGATTATTTCTTCACAAGACTTTTGAAAATTGTATGACGTAGCCTAGAATATTTGCTGCAAAACTATGTGAAAATCACCCTGACTGCTCATTCAGATAAGACAATATATTGATTTAAAAAAATTACGATGTGTTTTGTGTGAAAAAGCTTTATGCGGGAGCTCATTAATATGTAAGCTTTTCACACCTGAGAAAGACAAAGACACTCCCTAACTGCCCTATTAGGAGCGATCAGGCCCTGTCATTCAGAGCAACCTTGCACAATACTGTAAATGAGGAGATTTAAAAAAGAATGGCTTTTAAATTGTTTGGATTTATTTACAACATAACATAATCCAAAGATACACAACAAATGCCAAAAAAGCACTTCAAAGACAGAGACCTTTGTGCCATTCCTAAAAACATTGTACATACCTTTCATTTCCAAGATTTTCACTTTACCATGTTCACGTACAGAGACTCATGTGAATGTTGAAGTCCTCAGTGGCATCTGGGCCCTGAAAAAAAAAAAGTGAACATACTGATATCAAGAGAAAGGCCTGCACGATTTTGGAAATACATATTAGATTTTTCTGGTTAAAATTGCTTTTTAAAATTCACAGAATACACACACACACACACACACACACAAATGTTTCCAACAATAATATAATGAACACCAGGTTTGTTGTGCCTTGTAGGCATAAGGTATATGCGCAGTGCCGGATAAAATAATAATAACAATAAATAACCTATAGCAGTATAAATCTTCCAAAAGATTTCAGTAACAACTAAGCTAGAGAAAAATATATTGATTATCATGTTACTTCAAATGTTTCCATCCGTTATGATGATATGAAATGAGATAATTACGGTGGCCGAGAGAGCTCAACGCGCTGCAACTGAAGAAAACACATGCAAATAGAAAAAAACACCCGCAAATTAAGAAAACATCTTCATCAGTTTTACAACACATGTGTGCTCCAAATACTCACAACACAACCAAATACAGAAACGCTCTGCAAAAGTTCACAACACAACCAAATACAGAAGCGCTGCAAAAGTTCACAACACAACCAAATACAGAAACGCGCTGCAAAAGTTCACAACACAAACAAATACAGAAACGCGCTGCAAATAGGACAGAACACAACGGAAATGTTTCCGGGGAACCCAATAAGTGACGGACGGACGGACGGCTGGGACTTGCTTATTGCTCGTGAGCTTTACCTATGCCCTACTCTCTTAAAAGGGCAGACGGCAGAGCCCTTGAATTGGGCACTTTGGAGGGAGCGGGGCACTTGTGTGCCATTATGTTGATGAAGGGAGCAACGAAAGACAACGTAATTTCCTCATTATTTTCACCTGGGATGTTCCCATGACAACGCAGCGCGTGTCCATCAGCTGAATAGCTGTTCTTACCAGAAATATAGTATTATTGCTGTTAACATAACTGTTGCAAATAAATATACATTTTATACAACAAAGTTTTTAAAATATGCGTTATATCTGTGTGTGAGTGTCTCAACTTTAAAACTTGCTGTCTCATATTTGGACCCTAGCTGCATTCTAACATTTCTTATGAAACTTATTTTAACATAACATGACAAAATGTGTACAATGTAACTGATGTATATATTAATGTCTTTCCCTCATGTTCTTTTTCTCTCTTTTTATTTATTTAATTTAGTCTTCAGCTCATTGTTCTTTTTAGTATTCGTATGACATTGAACATATTGTAAATACATTTTGTATATTGTATACAAAGTTGTATGTCATAAACGTGTCATCTCTGTATGTTTTGCAAAAAAATTTTATAATAATAAAAGTAGACAGCTGTAAGCACGTCCCAGCCGGGTCCGTCACTTATTGGGTTCCCCGGAAACATTTCCGTTGTGTTCTGTTCTATTTGCAGCACGTTTCTGTATTTGTTTGTGTTGTGAACTTTTGCAGCGCGTTTCTGATTTGTTTGTGTTGTGAACTTTTGCAGCGCGTTTCTGTATTTGTTTGTCTTGTGAACTTTTGCAGCGCGTTTCTGTATTTGGTTGTGTTGTGAGTATTTGGAGCACACATGTGTTGTGAAACTGATGAAGATGTTTTCTTAATTTGCAGGTGTTTTTCTATTTGCATGTGTTTTCTTCAGTTGCAGCGCGTTGAGCTCTCTCGGCCACCGTAGATAATAATAAAAACATGAAGCCATTTGGTGCGTTTTGCTTTCATCCAAAATATGATACATTCAAACGCGATCGCGCTGCAAAATATGATACTTTCAAACGCGATCCAAAATATGATAGCCTACATTCAAACGCGATCGCGCTGCAAAATATGATACATTCAAACGCGATCGCTATCCAAAATATATGATACATTCAATGGGCCGATTTGAGCAGATATCCACAAACACAGTAACAGTAAACACGGGTCTAAATATTATAATATTCCCCATATATCTAGCAACAGTTCAACTGCAACGTGACATTGTTTCCAACAATAACAAACTAATATGTAAGAATTTCTTACCTTACATCTTTCTTGTCTTCAAATCGCGTTCTTCTTCTTCTGAGGTAGCCTAAATCCATTGTAAGCTCAGGCACGTCTTTCAAACTCGACGAAAAGTGAAGTGAAGTGTTTTGTTGTTGAGGTAATGAGCGAGTTCGCGTTCCATGTGGAGATTTGCATGTGAATATCTTTTGTGCGAGTGTAACAGGTACAGAAAGTGTACTGTTAAATGTATGTATAGTTTATTCGAATTCTCACAAAATTGTTCGTTTACATGCACCTGATATGACTGCCTAAGTGAAATGAGTACCTTTCCCTTTAATTGATGTGATGTCATGAGTCAATACAATTGTTGCTTTTATGCCTATATTTTCACTCCAATTTATGTGTATAATATTATTTTATCTATCTGTGTGGTTATTTTTGTCATTTCATCCCATTCAAAGTATAT
Organism: Leuciscus idus; assembly: GCA_021554675.1. NCBI lineage: Eukaryota > Metazoa > Chordata > Actinopteri > Cypriniformes > Leuciscidae > Leuciscus > Leuciscus idus. The sequence continues at coordinate 22,847,088 of CM038626.1, forward strand.
TTTTGCATCTGGGCCTAAAAGTGAAATGAGAGCACATGTGACGAGTTTACATCACATTTGTTTTATAGAGATAAAGCGAGGGCGAATCTCACTAAGAGGCTGATTATATTTGTTTTATATCAGGTATGTTTTCTGTTATATGCATTTTATTGTTCTATGTGATTTATTCCTCTTTGCTTTGGTGATGCACTGAGAGAGATAAAGCGAGGGCGAATCTCACTAAGAGGCTGATTATATTTGTTTTATATCAGATCAGGAATAAAAGATCGGTGAAACTGCGAATGCTGTCTTGTTCTTCTCATACCACCCAAAACACAACGCAGACAACAGACCAGTTACACGAGTGGGCGTGGCCAAATTAACTGTAATGAGCAAGCGTTTGAGAAGCTGGACATCCTGTTGGTTTTATACAAATTACTTTTTGTATAAAAAAGTTTTTACTACGTTTTCGTTTTGAATCCGATCATTTAAAAGTACACACTTAAATGTTTATAAAGGTATATGGCTCAAAAATGTGTGACAAGTATTCGCTGAGTTTTGTTTCAGTTTATAGACGTGCTCAAGAAAAAAAAGTTCACCGCGACGGAGAGGCAGAACGCACACCCTGTATATTTTCTTTATTTTACAAAAGCACAATGTTTTGATTTGATTGTAAGTGGACACATACAAAAGGAGAAATATCACAGATTCTTTTTTTATATTTCTTTTTTCTGTATGACCATAAATGACGGAGTAATTTAAGTTTATAGTGCTACAATGTGGAGAAAATCCAGCAAAACGCGCCCGCGCGTTTGTGGACCTCAGAGGGTTAATACCATAGTGCCTGCCAAACTCATCACGAAGCTCCAGGCGCTGGGCTTAAACAGATCTCTGTGCAGCTGGATCCTGGACTTCCTGTCAGACAGACGTCAGGTGGTCAGAATCGGCAATACCATCTCATCCTCGCTGACCCTCAACACTGGTGCTCCTCAGGGCTGCGTTCTCAGCCCACTCCTGTACTCCCTGTACACACACGATTGTGCAGCTACACACAGCTCCAACGTCATCGTCAAATTCGCTGATGACACCACGGTGGTAGGCCTGATCACTGACAATGATGAGACGGCCTACAGAGCGGAGGTGCACACACTGATAAAATGGTGTCAGGAGAACCACCTCTCTCTTAACATCGACAAGACCAATGAGCTGCTGGTGGATTTCAGGAGACAGAGCAGAGAACACACCCCTATTACCATCGAGGGGACACCTGTGGAGCGGGTCAACAGCTTTAAGTTTCTCGGCGTCCACATCACTGAGGATCTTACATGGTCTGCTCACACAGAGGCAGTGCTTAAGAAGGCACATCAATGCCTTTTCTTTCTCAGGCGCCTTAGGAAGTTTGGAATGACCTCCAATATCCTCAAATCATTCTACACCTGTACCGTGGAGAACATTCTGACTGGCGGCATCACTGCCTGGTTTGGAAACAGCACTGCCGGCAACCGCAAAGCTCTGCAGAGGGTCGTGCGAACTGCCAGCCACATTGTAGGAGGTGAGCTTCCCTCCAGGACATCTACACCAGGCGGTGTATGAGGAAAGCCCGGAAGATTATCAGTGACTCTAGCCACCCGTCCCACAGACTGTTCTCTCTGTTACCATCAGGCAGACGTTTCCGCAGCATTCGATCCTGTACCAGCCGACTGAGAGACAGCTTCTTTCCTCAGGCTATCAGGTTAATGAACAGCCAGAACTGATACATCTTACACACGCCAATATATCCCCTGCCATACATTGCACTTCATTCAACACCTCATTTCAACACTGGACTCCACAGCAGCACACACTGCACTTATTGCAGCAGCACTACACAGCACACAGTGCACTGCATTGATTAATACAATAATCCATATCACCGAAATACCAACCATGCGCATCATACTGCACTGTGTATATCTGTATATTTGTAATTCTAACTTATATATTATTATGTATATTGTACATAATGTGTATAATACTGCACTGTTAAAACTGTAAAGTACGTTAGCTGCTACTATGTATATTAAGCTATACTGCATATTGTACATTGTCATCTGTATATTGCTCATATATGTTAACTGTAATTGTATATTGTCTTCTATTTTTAATTGTATTCTGCGCTGTCTGGAGCACGCTCTTAAGAATTTCACTTACTACGGCACATGTGTTGTTAGTGGTGTGACAATAAAGGATTCTGATTCTGATTCTGAGTTTGTATTTAAGTTCCGTCTGTTCAGTCAGTCTTGGTCCGATCTCCGTCATATTTAGTGTGAGTTTCTACCTGTTCTGCTGTTCTGTGTTTAATTACATTAAACCTTTGTTTTTGGAAATATATCCTCGTCTCCGTTTGCCTTCCTGCAACCACCCGTGACAAATTGAGTTAGATTGACCCAATATACAATTTCCAATAAAAACTCAGGATGGACACATTCGACACATACGCACTATACACACTACGACTGCACCAGACTTATAGAGGGCAGAATAGTCGTGACTTATGTCAGCTACAGGACAGCTCTGAAGGACAAAGAAGAAAAGGTTTGTGTTTGGCTGCTGCTTGTTGATTGGCAAATTTTGATTCAATGATAAATTGTGATTTGAGGTTATTATACACATTATGTTGCATGAAAATGAAAATCACAATTGACATTAAACTCTTTTTTTCAACTCTTGTTCATTTTAATAAAATAAAATGTAGTTTAATTTAAAATAAAATTTAACATTTAATTTAATAAATTATTTACTAACATTGTAGAGTTGCCACCAATGGTCTCTACGTTCATCTTAGCTCACAACAGAGTCCTGCACGGGTCCATTTTTGGAGACCCGCCCCCGCCCGTACCCGCAAAGTTCAGCACCAGATCCGACTCGTCACCCGTGATAATATCAAAATTAAATCCGCACCCGCCCAGACCCGTTAATATTTGGCCCGTTACCCGACCCGTGCCCGCGATAAACCACACAGGTGACGCGTTCATGTATCTGTAATAAAGGATCCACTGAAGGCAAGTTGAAAGTGAGAACCCAAGTGCAGTTTATTTTAACTAAAATAAAACATGAAACAAAAAACATGGCGTGGCATGAAAACAAAAACCAAATCTTGAACATGAACTTCACACAACAGCAGACTACAGGAAACAATACTTGACAAACACACATGGCAAACATGAGGGCTTAAATACACAGACTAATGACTAGACAAGGGACACCTGTGAACAATGATCAAACAATCAGACAATAAACTCATGACAAGACACATGGCAGGATCACATGACTACAAGGGATCACATGACAGACAAGGAAGCAAACATGACAAGAACAAAACCAGACCAAAACCGTGACAGAATCCCCCCCTCTAAGGGCGTCTCCCGACGCCCAGCAAAACATAAGAGTCCAGGTGGGTGGTGGAGCGGAGGCGGTCTTGGGGGAGGGATGGTGGGCCAGGCCCGTGCAGGGGGACAGGACATGGGACGTGGCATGGCGTGGACGGGCCTGGGTCGTGGCATGGCGTGGGCGGACCTGGGCCGTGGCATGGCGTGGGCGGACCTGGGCCGTGGCATGGCGTGGGCGGACCTGGGCCGTGGCATGGCGTGGGCGGACCTGGGCCGTGGCATGGCGTGGGCGGACCTGGGCCGTGGCATGGCGTGGGCGGACCTGGGCCGTGGCATGGCGTGGGCGGACCTGGGCCGTGGCATGGCGTGGGCGGATCCGGCAGTGCAGGAAGCCAGGGCGGATCCGGCAGTGCAGGAGGCCAGGGCGGATCCGGCAGTGCAGGAGGCCAAGGTGGACCAGACAGTTCAGGTGGCCAGGGTGGACCAGACAGTTCAGGTGGCCAGGGTGGACCAGACAGTTCAGGTGGCCAGGGTGGACCAGACAGTTCAGGTGGCCAGGGTGGACCAGACAGTTCAGGTGGCCATGGCGGCGCGGCCTCCATGGTCCGATCAAGGACCCTACTGCCCCCCCCCCAAATTTTGTTGGGGACAGCTATGGGGTTATGGGCTGGAACAGATAACGACTCCAGAACAGAAGTGACGTGAAAAGTCTCAGCAGTCGTGACGTGAACAGGCTCTGGCTCGGCAGACGTGACGTGAACAGGCTCTGGCTCGGCAGACGTGACGTGAACAGGCTCTGGCTCGGCAGACGTGACGTGAACAGGCTCTGGCTCGGCAGACGTGACGTGAACAGGCTCTGGCTCGGCAGACGTGACGTGAACAGGCTCTGGCCCGGCAGACGTGACGTGAACAGGCTCTGGCCCGGCAGACGTGACGTGAACAGGCTCTGGCTCGGCAGACGTGACGTGAACAGGCTCTGGCTCGGCAGACGTGACGTGAACAGGCTCTGGCCCGGCAGACGTGACGTGAACTTCAAATGTGTGCACCGACCACACACACCATATGGCTGTGGCCATGATTGTTAGTGTAGCCATAACTGAGGGCTCAGGTTCAGGCGTGGTGGTGGCCATCTTGTCAGGAGACACAGGCTCGGTGGCGGCCATCTTGTCAGGAGACACAGGCTCGGCGGCGGCCATCTTGTCAGGAGACACAGGCTCGGCGGCGGCCATCTTGTCAGGAGACACCGGCTCGGCGGCGGCCATCTTGTCAGGAGACACCGGCTCGGCGGCGGCCATCTTGTCAGGAGACACCGGCTCGGCGGCCGACGTGGCGTGAACAGACTCGGACTTGGCAGGCGTGACGTGAAGAGACCCAGACATGGCAGACATGACGTGAAGAGATTCAGGCTTGGCAGACATGACGTGAAGAGATTCAGGCTTGGCAGACATGACGTGAAGAGATTCAGGCTTGGCAGACATGACATGAAGAGATTCAGGCTTGGCAGGCATGACATGAAGAAATTCAGGCTTGGCAGGCTTGGCAGACATGACGTGAAGTGGCTCAGGCTTGGCAGGCATGACGTGAAGTGGCTCAGGCTTGGCAGGCATGACGTGAAGTGGCTCAGGCTTGGCAGGCACGACGTGAAGTGGCTCAGGCTTGGCAGATACTGTGGGTTTGTGGGGCTTCTCCTCAAAACCCACAGTAAATGAGGAACCACTCAATAATAGGGCATAGTCAATATATTGAGCCAAGGACCAGTGGATTTTTCCCCCAGGAAGCTGGGAGCGAATGGGCTCATTCAAATTCACTCTAAACATGTCCTTGAGGGCCACGTCATTAAAATCCAACTGGTGAGAGAGTTCACAAAATTCAGCCACATACGTTTCAATGGGAAAATTTCCCTGGCGTAGGTTCAGGAGGGCAACCGCTGGGTTCATTGTTGTTGGTCAAGTATTCTGTAATAAGGGATCCACTGGAGGCAAGTTGAGAAATGAGAACCCATGTGCAGTTTATTGTAACTAAAATAAAACATGAAACAAAAACATGACGTGGCATGAAAACAAAAACCGTGGCATGAACATGAAACTTGTACTACAGCAGAATTACATGAAACAATACTTGACAAAGACAGATGGCAAACATGAGGGCTTAAATACACAGACTAATGACAAAACAAGGGACACCTGTGAACAATGATCAGACAATTAACCAATGACAAGACATGGCAGGATCACATGACAAACAGGGAATCACATGACAGACATGGAAACAAGACATGACACAGAAACATGACCAGAACAAACCCAAAACGTGACAGTAACATAAGGGTGCGCTGCCAATAACGCACCTAAAAAAGCTGTCACAAAGAACTGGGAAAAGTAATGATTATTAATAGGCCTGTCAAATATATCAATGAGACATTTCAATTGTTTATTAATAAGCAAGTGTTTTCTGTGTCAAAGATGACGATTCTGACTCGCGATCTTCACAGTAATGAACGCGCCAGAGAGAAATGCACATTTCATACGGATTATAAGCAGAGAACAGTCTGTTTTCTTTCGTTTTGAATTGTTTTGTTTAAAAGTACACATTTCATGCTTTCTATTTCTCAGGTCTGTGAGGCAAGTAGCTTATACGATGAGTTTCGGTTCATTTAAGAGACGATCAGTTCACGCGCGGGCGCCTTCGGCCGTGTCCTGATTATATTGCCTGCCTGCTATATTCTTATTTATTAAATCCATGAATTTGGTAGATGAAATATTGTTTAAAATTAAGATACAATTAATACAAAACGAAATTCACTTTAAAGAAAGGCTTAACAAACTTAATTAAGTGGTCAAAATCATCTGCCCACTCCATTTGTCTCACGATATTCGGGATCATCTTATCTTATTCATGCTTTTCACTTTTCATATAATCAACATGAAATTTTATTTTATTTAAACATGAATATGAAACTAAATCGTTTTTTAATGACTGGGCTACAACACATAGGCCTATTAGCCTACAGTACAGAGAAATTTAATGTCGCAACTTGGTCGGACTAAAAGGGGAGAAAAAAATAAAATTGGGTCGGTCCTAAATTGACAGGGTCGGTCGGGTTACGGCAAACAAGAATATTTTTAAGGATGGCCTGACTAAAACACATATTTGCGTATGTGTAATGCTGGTAATTTAGACATACAAATATTGCACATACTTTTCATCTGCTACCCGCCCGCAAGGACTTCATTATCCGCCCGCGTCCCCGCCCGTGAATTTTAGGAATGTCACAATCCACCCGTTTTAGCCACTTTTATGCGGGGCAGGACTCTGGCTCACAATGCTTTTGTGCAATGCATGCCCTAGGCAGGGGATCTGTAGTTCCCAGCATGCTTTGCAAGGGACTGAATTAGGAGAGTAATTTTAGGGATTAAGTGTTATTTTATGTGTTTTTCAGTAAAGGGAAAGATGTTGGTAGTTTATGTTCATGTCCAGTTATTTTGGACATTTAGAGGAGTTTCTGTTATTGAATGTTGTGGTTACCATTGTGCTGAAGAGTAGCGCTTAGTGGTTCATTATTTGCATTGTGTATTATGATGAATAACACTACTTGATTGAAAATTAAGCCTAAGAAATTTGATTTTAAAATTAGTTTGGACCAACATAAACAAATGAAATTGTGTTGACCCAACTAAAATGACTTGTTTTGAATGAACTAAGTTAAATGGTGTGTAAAAATGTCTTCAGATAAATTAAGTAAGTGTAAATAAATATTTTTTGAGTGTATTTACATCAAGGTGGAAAAGGAATTTCATCATATAAAACAAAAACAGATTACATCTTTTTAAGTAATTTTATCTTGTTATCAGGTTATCTACTGACAGTTATGCTTCAGTAAAATCTATTTTTTTCAGGTTGGTTGAATTCAGTTAGAATCAGTCATCTTAAATCACTTATTTCATTTTAACAAAAACGGTTATTGTAGATTGTAAAGTAAAGTAGATTTTCTAAGTAGAACTGAAAAAAAGTTAAAATAATTCAGTGTAGCACATGCTGATGACATTTTATTTGTCTATACAAACTTGCGTCATAGCCTGTAATTGAATAGATGTCAATGTAATAATTGTACAGTCTACATACATATCTTACCCAAGTTTATTAGATTGTCGAAATCACAGTCTGTAGCAGGCATTAACCCTCTATGGTGTTCGGGTCAAAGACTATCTTTGTGAAACTATTTTTTTTTATCTGTGTATATATGGTGCATTGTCAGCTGTTTCCTGTGGCTTGATGCTGAAATTTGTTAAGCAGTGACATGCCTCGCTTATACAAAATGGTTGCTAAATCTTGTTAAATATTCTGTCTTTGCACTTATGCAGTATTATCATCTGTACCAGTTGATGCCTGTTCATCTTTGCTTATTGAATATTACTGGACCCATCCTCTGGTTCATCACCTGCCACCACCAGCTCAGCCGTCATTCCAACTCCCACCTCTGTCCAGGCCACTTCAGATAGTCAGACTTCAGATAGACATCTAAATCAGACCGTTGCACAAAGAACTTAAGACTCTGACTATCTTAAGTAGGACTACACTGCAATGCATTCTGGGTAAATTAAGACACTTTTCAAAACAAAAAACATGGCGGCTCGAGTTAGCGTATCCAACCGCTCAGTGCAGTTTAAATAAAATATGTGTTCCCTTACGAGAACGTTCTCTCGTACTGCGTTGCAAACGCTGTGGGAAAACTCCTTTTCTCGAGAATATTGAAGCCTTTATTTTAAAACGCATTGCTGCAGCACAGGCGAGAGCATCAGGCTCGCGCGAGCATGCTGATAGGCTGTGCTGTGGGCAACTGCACGAACCAATGGCGGATAGGCAGAGGCGCGCGAACCAATCAGGACGCTTGGCACACTGCCAAAGTCAAGCGCGCGAAACTACTCGTGACCATAGAATATAAATACAGATAAAATCCGCCATTTGACAGATTTAATCTCCTTCAGCTCGACTCACCTCGTCGCTGATCTTCTCCGGATAGAAGCCGCTCGTCGTCTGAAAGGCCTTCCAGCGGAACAGCTTCGCATCTCGGCATCTGCCAGCTGAGCGTTTCCCTGTGGCATCCGACGAGTATCCTTTTTTTCTCTCTTCTATCTCTAAAAGAGCAAAATCGCTGTTTTCACAGCGCACAGGCGTTGTTTCAAATGCCTCTCTCTCTCTGTCAATCCTGCGGGGTTCCCCTGCATGTGTCTGACAGACACACACAGTGTGCTGCCTGTCTCGGCCCTGAGCACGCCGAGTCAGCGCTCACTAAAGGCGGCTGCCTTTTCTGCGACGGGATGCCTGTTTCTACTCTCCGCTCGAGACTCGCCCTCGCTTCGTCGGTGAGTGATCCCGCCCATCTTCCGTCTTCGGCGCCCCGCGAGCCCCGTAGGAAGAAGCGACGCGAGCAGAGGCGTCCTGAATGCAGTGAGTTTAGCGAATGCACGCCGGGCTTTTCTCCACGTGCTTCGCCCACGCCCTCCTCTCCAGTTCTGTTTTCTCGGAGCGACCAACGCCCCTCGTCTGATGCGGCGGGACTCGTCTCTTTTGGCGGATCTGCTGAGGGAATGGATGACGCAGTTTCCGTGGCGGCATCTGAGAGCGAGGATTGGTCGGGCTCCGCGGACCCCGTCCCCCCATCTCAGTTGGATCCTTCTGACACTCGAGCGAACATCGACGCCGAACTCTTCCGCGTCATGTCTCGCGCTGTCAACGAGCTGGGACTCGACTGGGTTTCTCCAGCTGAGCCTCCCAGAAGCCGCCTCGACGAATGGTTCCTGCCGGGGCGCCATCAGGCCCCTCGTCAGCGCGCCGCCCCCTTTCTGCCTGAGGTCCACGAGGAGCTCACTAAGAGCTGGCGCGCGCCCTTTTCAGCGCGAACGCGCTCATCTGCTTCTTCAACGCTCTCCACTGTTGACGGCGCTGAAGAAAAAGGTTATGTGTCTCTCCCTCCACTAGAGGAAGCGGTCGCCGCACACTTATGCCCTCCCACTGCAGGTAGTTGGAGGTCTAAGACTGTGCACCCATCTAAGCCGTGCAGGACCACATCGGCCATCGCCAGCCGCGCTTATACTGCCGCTGGTCAAGCCGCCTCTGCACTTCACGCCATGGCGACCCTTCAAGTCTTCCAGGCTAAGCTCCTCCGCTCCATGGATGAGTCAGGCCCTGACCCAGACACCTTTAAGGACCTCAGAAGTGCAACGGATTTGGCGCTGCGGGCCACTAAGACCACTGCTCAAGCCCTGGGCCGCAACATGGCCAGCCTGGTGGTTTTAGAGCGCCACCTGTGGCTAAATTTAACTGAGATCAGGGACGCAGACAAGACCGCCTTCCTCGACTCTCCAGTTACACCATCCGGTCTCTTCGGCCCGTCTGTCAGCGGCTTCGCAGAACGCTTCACCGAGGCTCAGAAAGCTTCCAGCGCTATGAAGCACTTTCTGCCCAAACGCTCTAGCTCGGTCCAACGGCGCCCCAAGAGCACGCCGCGACCTGAGAGGGTGGTTTCACAGGTCCTCCAGCCCCGCCCAGCGGCTGAGACCAGCCAGCACCCGAAGCCTGCTAAACGGTTCCCGTTGCCGAAGCGCCAGGGCCCGCGGCCTAAGCTCACGCTCGATCACGAGCCCAAGAAGCCGTCCTAACCGGCATAAAGAGGGGTCATTGTCCCGCCGCGGCCGGACCAGCCCCAAAAGTCGCTCGAGTGCTACTCTCAGCCCCCTCTTCAGTTCAGGCGGTTGGAGCAGTTTTAAATGCAGTACATGGGCCCGTCACCTGTCACGCACCCCTGCACACAAACGCTGTTTTAACAGCGACCCACAAAAAGCACAAATCGAGCAAAATTTCTCACCTACATACATGTCAGTTCGAGCCCCCGATACTGGGCGTTCCAGATATGATAATGCCTCTGGCTCTGCGGGCTCTAGCTTGGCAAGCTATCCCCGGAATCTCAGATTGGGTGATGAACATCATAAAGCGCGGTTACTCGCTTCAGTTCGCCCGCAGACCACCGCGTTTTCGCGCGGTTATACAAACCACGGTAAGGAGCACATTGAGTCATGTCCTCCGCACCGAAGTGTTAGGTCTGCTGGCAAAAGGGGCCATCGAGAAGATCCCCCCTTCTCAGAGCGAGTCAGGTTTTTACAGCCGTTACTTTCTTGTTCCAAAGAAAGACGGCGGCCTGAGACCCATTTTAGATCTCAGACATCTGAACAAGGCTCTCATGTCACGGCCGTTCAGAATGCTCACGACCAGACATATCCTGGCGCAAATTCGCCCAGGCGACTGGTTTTTCTCAGTAGATCTGAAAGACGCTTACTTTCACATTCAAGTGAACCCCCACCACAGGCCATTCTTGAGATTCGCCTTCGAGGGGCAGACATACCAGTACACAGTTCTACCATTTGGACTGGCACTGGCACCTCGCACTTTCACGAAGTGCATGGATGCAGCTCTCTCCCCCCTGAGACAGCGGGGCATGCGCATCCTGAACTACCTCGACGACTGGCTCATACTGACTCAGTCAGAGGCGGAGTCACATACTCACAGAGCCTTGCTCCTCAGCCATTTGGAATGTCTGGGGCTCAGGGTCAATTTTTCCAAGAGTATTCTGTTGCCCAGCCAACGCATCACGTTCCTGGGAACAGTTCTCGACTCCGTACTTATGAAAGCATGACCCACACCGGCCCGTGCTTTAACGATTCAGCAGCTCGCGGCATCGTTCTTAGAGGGCTCTCATGTACCCCTCAGAACGTTTCAGAGGATCCTTGGCCTGATGGCCTCTGCATCATCAGTACTCCAACTAGGCCTACTGCGTATGCGTCCTCTTCAGCTGTGGCTAGCACCTCTGGTGCCACCCCACGCCTGGCACTCAGGCCACTTGGTTATCAAGGTGGACCAGCGCTGTGTTCAAGCCCTGGCCCCTTGGAAAGACGCCAGCTGGTACCAGCAGGGCGTAAGCATGGGGGTGGTTTCAGAGAGGAGGATGATTTCAATAGACGCTTCCAACCTGGGTTGGGGAGCTCTGTACGAGGGCAGGCCTACCTCCGGCCTCTGGTCGAGCTCGGAGAAACGCCTACACATCAACTGCCTCGACATGAGAGCAGTTTTTCTAGCCCTGAAAGCCTTCCTCCCATACCTGGCTGGTCACCACGTGTTGGTCCGGACGGACAATATGTCGGTGGTCTCTTACATAAATCGCCAGGGCGGCCTCAGGTCCCGCAACCTGTTTGCCATAGCCTCTCAGCTCCTGCTATGGGCTCACACCAACCTGCGCTCGCTCAGGGCAGCTCACGTGCCAGGCACGATGAACATAGGAGCAGACATGCTCTCTCGGGGCAGAGTTCCCCCAGAGGAATGGTCTCTCCACCCTCAGACAGTTCTCCTGCTTTGGGAGGTCTTCGGGAAGGCAGAAGTAGATCTTTTCGCCTCAGAAGACAACTGTCACTGCCCAATCTTCTTTTCAAAGAGCAGGGATGCGTTGGCCCACGATTGGCCCAACCTTCCTCTCTATGCGTTTCCTCCGGTCTCGATGCTCCCTCAGGTCATCGAACGGATCAGGAATACGAAAAGCGCAGTTCTCTTAGTAGCTCCTCTCTGGCGAACCCAGATTTGGTTTCCAGAGCTGATGCAACTGTCTGTAACAGACCCATGGCCAATCCCAGTGAGGTGCGACCTTCTGGCTCAGGCCAACAGGACAATCTGGCATCCCCGTCCCGACTTGTGGGCCCTACATGTATGGCCACTCAACGGGTACCCCAGGATCTCCCAGAAGGTGTCCTGAACACTATTAAGGAGGCTAGAGCTCCGTCTACCAGACGCCTCTATCACCTTAAATGGTCAGTGTTCTCCAGCTGGTGTTTAGCTCGAGGCCTCGACCCACACACGTGTGAAGTACCAAAAGTGCTGTCTTTTTTGCAGGAGATGTTGGACGCGGGTCGTTCCCCCTCCACTCTCAAAGTGTATGTGGCAGCCATTGCTGCTTATCACGTATTGGAAGCCGGAGCCTCCTTAGGTAAAAGCGACCTTATAGTTTGTTTCCTTAAGGGCGCCAGAAGGCTTAACCCGCCTCGGCCGCCGTCTGTACCGGCCTGGGACCTTTCACTGGTCCTGCGGGCTCTTAAGGGGCCTCCCTTTGAACCACTTCAGTCAGCTGATCTTAAGCCCCTCTCTCTGAAAACCGCCCTGCTCCTGGCACTGGCGTCAGTGAAGAGAGTAGGGGACCTGCAGGCGCTTTCTACTAGCGCCTCCTGTCTGGAGTTTGGCCCTAATGACTCCAAGGTCATTCTTAGGCCAAGACATGGATATGTTCCTAAGGTGCTCTCAACTCCGTTCAGAGCCCAGGTTATTTCTCTGTCAGCTCTTCCCACTGAGGAGGACAGTGATTCTCTCACGCTCTGCCCTGTCAGAGCTTTGAGAATTTATCTAGAGCGTTCGGCCTCTTTCAGACAGTCTGAACAGCTCTTTGTTTGTTTCGGGGGCCGAACCAAAGGCCTTCCGGTCACTAAGCTCACGCTGTCCAGATGGATAGTTGATGCCATTGCTCTGGCTTACACCTCACTGGGCCTATCCTGTCCCATAGGTGTTAGAGCTCACTCTACGAGAGGTGTCGCCTCTTCGTGGGCTTGGTCGAGTGGTGTTCCTATCGAGGACATTTGTGCGGCGGCCGGCTGGTCCGCTCCGTCCACATTTGTGAGATTTTACAACTTGGATGTCCCTGCTCTGCAGTCACGAGTGCTTTCTATCTAGACCCTGGCTCTGTGGATCCAGACTAGTTTTTGACTCAGACACACGGTTGTCACCTTGAGTTGTGGGTTACGTAAGACTGGCCCTTGGCCATTTCTTATGGTTTAAATTTCTGGGCCCGATGTTTCGGTCTCGTTTATCTTGGCCAATTCTGTAACTTCCCGGTACTTGGTGAGTCAGAGCGGCCACAAGATTATAGTACGGCGTTTTAAATAGCGTTCCCACAGCGTTTGCAACGCAGTACGAGAGAACGTTCTCGTAAGGGAACGTACTTGGTTACTTACGTAACCTCGGTTCCCTTAGAGATAAGGGAACGAGTACTGCGTTGCCTTGCCGTGCTATTTATCTTGTGTCAGGTGTTTTCACTTCAGTCGATTATACCTGTCAAATGGCGGATTTTATCTTTATTTATATTCTATGGTCACGTGTAGTTTCGCGCGCTTGACTTTGGCAGTGTGCCAAGCGCCCTGATTGGTTCGCGCGCCTCTGCCTATCCGCCATTGGTTCGTGCAGTTGCCCACAGCACAGCCTATCAGCATGCTCGTGCGAGCCTGATGCTCTCGCCTGTGCTGCAGCAATGCGTTTTAAAATAAAGGCTTCAATATTCTCGAGAAAAGGAGTTTTCCCACAGCGTTTGCAACGCAGTACTCGTTCCCTTATCTCTAAGGGAACCGAGGTTACGTAAGTAACCAAGTACGTTTGTTGGAGGAGTATAACAGTTACAAGGACATTTTACTTGGGAAATTTTTACTTGGGAAACTTTTGTGAAACAGTCTAACTTGCATTAGACTAGTCTATGAGCAAATTTTAGACTTGTCTAACACTATACTGCCCTACAAAGGCAAAACATCATGTTTGGTCAAAAATGAGTTAGTGTCATTTTTGTGGTATTTGAGACCTCCTTTATCATGTGAATAAATATCGTGAGTCAATTTGATTGTTTTAACGAGAAAATAAAGGGCCATGACAACCGTAACTTCCAAAACCATAGGAGAAACCACAGCAGAACGCTGTAACAGTTGTTACGGCTCTTTGCCTTTGTTCCAGCACGCTGAAGTTGAGTTACGGTGTTCTGACTTTGTTTAGCCTGGCATCAAGAGAGATGTTACGGTGCCGCTGTGATGTTACTGTACTCTGGCTTTGTCATACTGTCAAAGTTTGCCGCTCTTTAATTGTCACCAAACCACGTAACATACACACAATACATCTTTGGCCAGACAAACTGCTCCAAGTATGCAATCAGAAACAAAGCAAGGTGAACAAGCCATACTTAGATGGTATGCAAGCTAATAGGTTGTCACAAATGTTGTTATTTTCGTTCAGGGCGATGGTTCAGATCTATCAATGTCAGTGACAGCCCGGAGCTAGCTAAATTTAATCTGTGTCACGTAAGTTAGCGCTAACGTTGACACTCGCCTCACATCAGACGCCGAAAACCAATTATTAAATACACAGGCATCCTACCTTTCCATGCAATCCGATATAATCCATGGAAGATGCATAATCCATAATCCATAGCAATGCACGTCATCTGCTGTATCCACAACAATCCATACGTGTTTGAGCCATATTTCCTTCTTGCAGGTGTTCATGTCAGATCTTACACAAATCCATATAGCACTAAGCTAGTTATCGCTAACGTCCGTACAAAGTAGGCTAACCTAAATGGTAAAAGTAATTCCAACTTTTTTTCGGTTGACTCTGTCTATATTATCTCAGAATTAAAAAGCAGTAATCCAAGTCGAGTTCGTTGACTGTGCATCTTGAGCAGTTTGGTGGCCCTTAACCCTTTAACTGTCACCGTCATTTTAATTCAACCTCTAATAAACGCATAAAAAGAGCATATATGTGCGTTATAGCTGGCAGCCACATCACAAATCGAGAATCCATAATATTTTTGTTTACATATTTTTTTAAAAATCTGACTTTTTTTTTTTTAAATAAAATTTAATTGGTGTTATTTTTTGAACTCTTGGTTCAAAAACCAAGAAACAAACTGAGCTTTCTACCAATCTTTCATGATTTTTCATGTTTATTGCTATTTCAAAATAAAGGCCTAAACACGCCTAATGAATATAAAATATTCTTGTTGCAAATTGATAAATTACTGCTCCTCTGTAATTTGTTTTAAAAAACATTTGTATTCAATTATAATTAAATTATCTTTATTGTGAAAATATTTCTTGCATTTATTCATACTGTACTGCAAAGTAACTTATCTGTTTACGTTTTACTTATCTGTTTATCTGTAACTGTCATACTGTTTAACTTTGTTAGTGTTGCTTGCCACACTATCCTGATCATTATAGCACTAAATAGGAACAACCAAAGGTCTTCTATATAATTTAAAACACATACCATGATGACTAGACCTTGGTTAGGTGTTCTTATAATGGATGTAAGTATGGGGGACATCAAGCAAATATTGATTATATGTCAGTTACTGCCTTTTGCCTTTGCACGACTCCTTATTTTTGGCATATGATACAAAGGCAGAGTACAGTAACAGCCAAACAAGGGTCAAAGGTCAAGTTTGAGCTCAAGATTTTTTGCATACAAACATTTATTCATTATAGCAACTAGTTGTCAAATTTTGGGAGTCCTACCTATAATACTTTTGTCTGGACAAAACAGAAACTTTAAAGTCATTTTTCTCAGTTTCACATTCTAGCGAGTTAAGGTATTTTGCCTTTGCAGGGCAGTATAGACCGGTCTAAAATAGCTTTGTGAAACCGGCCCCTGGACCAGCTGGACCTTCAGGGCCTGCATCTGATATCACTACAGCTACACTTGAGCAACAACTGGTGATTATGTCTGTCACAATTTTTTTTGTATCATACTGTGTCAGTGGACTTCCCAGTTGCTCCAGATAATTTAGACTTTTTTTTATAATATTTATTATTATTGTTGTGTTATAATAATAATAATCATCATTATTGTATAAAAATAATTAGAAAATGTATTTGTATATCACTTTTGAAAAACACATTTTCAAATCACAAAATAATACACAATGCAATCTTGAAATAGACAGATTGAAAGACAATGAGTAAAAATCTGAAGAATACATAAATGAATAAAAGCATATTGCTCTAATTAAAATCCATTTTATAGTAATGTGTTTTTAAAAGAGTATTACATTTTCCAGATTGTGCATGCTTGTGCTTCTGCTGCTGCTAGTTCCTCCTCTTCACGGCCATCACCCGTCACCCCTGCAGCTCCACAACAACTGGCAAGTCTTTTGTGACATGTTGTATCAGTGGTGTTATTGTCTTGCTTGTAATTGTATTATTTAGATATTTATTTAATTAGTATTATTATTTTTTATTATTACATTTAACAGGTTGCAAATGAGGACACCACTGCGCCCTCTGGCCCAACAGCTGTCCCCACCAGCCTAGCCTCTGCTCCTCCTTACGTTTCCATCGTCCCAGCCTCTCTTCCCACTACTACAAGTACAAGTCCCTCTGGGACACCTGCCATGACTCCAGCAGCACCCCAGGAACAGCTGGTAGGTCTTTTGTGACATGTAAACAGTATGAAGGATGTGCCATTTTTCTGCCTATGATATTGTTTTCATTTAATTTGTATCTATTTTGTCTATTATTGTTTGTTACTGTTTTGTCTTGTTTTGTATTTGTTATTGTTGCATAATAATAAATCCATATTAATAATAAAAAAATACATCCAAATTAATAAAGGATCCCAAAACAAGTCCAAACGAAAAAGCTCACTCACGATTTTCTTTAACGTTTATTAAAAATATATATGCAACATTTCAATTTAAGAGATACAAATGTTAAAAAAAATAAACACGTTAAACAAAATAAACACGTTCTTGCTCAGACGTGGACAGGCTCTGAGTTTCTGTCAGGTTGGTGTTGGACTTCTGGCTTCGGGTCAAGTCTCGAGCTCAGAGCTCTCCGCAAGTATGTTATTTCGGTAACGCTTTAGATTACAGCCCGGAAAGTACTACGTAATTAAATTGAAAGTAGGTACAGTGTAACTTTGTAAAAGTGGTGCTTCTTACCCTCTGGTTTCATGTAGTTACAGGGTAAGTATGACATTGCGGGCTGTAAATTAAAGTGGTGCTTCTTACCCTCTTGTTTCATGTAGTTACAGGGTAAGTACGAAACCGTAGCCAAGGCGACATCTATTGTATATATCTATACCCGCCCGCGCTCTCAGATCACTTGGACGTGGCTGAGTTCAAGAGGTAAAAACTATATAAAAACTGTTCGTTTTCTCACACAAACCGCTCGTTTCGTGTCTTAGGCCATCAATGTGTACTTACGATGGGGAATTGTTTAATTTGGACGACGGGGAATTGTTTTAATTTGGACTCTGTGCATGCTGTTTGAGACAAGTGACCATCGACCTGCATTATATGACTGACAGACAAGAACGGTTTGACCTAAAAATATCAAAATTGAAACTACTGCGGAAAAAAAGACACCTACATCTTGGATGCCCTTGAGGTAAGCTAAAACATACCAAAATTTAATTTCAAAGTGAACTATCCCTTTAAATGTACGTCGCATTATTTCATAACATTGGCCGTTATGATGTCATTAGACATGATTATTGCAATTTATCATAATAGTTTGCAAATTGTGCTCGTTTACACTATTTACAACCTCTACGTTAGGCTTATTTATGATAATTATGTGAGATATTGAAAGCTGTTCTCATGATAATCGCAGGAATCAACGTCAACAGCGTCGTCTGATATCCCTCAGGACTACGTGATAAATACACCTCACAACACCTGAGTTGAGCTGGCAAACTAATTCGTGAGGCATAGCTATCTGATTTATCAAAACGATTCCATTTACACCTGGTCACATAAATGTATTTTTGCGAAACGGATTTAAATTCGATCTTCAATTCTCTCGCTATATGCAGATTTAATGGAGTGCACGTCACCGAAAGCAACAGATATGAGCTGCATTTTATAGATCATCAGCTAAAATTTCAAAATCAAAGACCGCAATAAGAGAGAGCAGTAACAGCCCTGGTAAGATCATTTCGTTTCTTTACTTTTAATGATGAAGATTGTGTGTTAAGCGTCTGCGACTTACTTTCACTTTGATTTGCGATAGTTTGCACGTTGGCTTGATGCAGTTGCTCATCTGCGGTGATGTGTGTTCCAGCGTGTCGTCATATCTGGATATAACATATAGCCTATACAACGCTCTCACACGTTTTTTTTTTTTTTTTGCATTTTTGCATTTTTGGGAGGAGTACAATTTACATATGTGGTTTCAAAAAACATATGCATTTACACTTGTCCAGTTTCGTCTGGAATGCGTCCCAGATCTCCTCCTGAAGTGGTTTGAGGGATCGGATTCAAATCCGTCTCAAATGCGTTTCGGAGGGCATTTAAACCTGGACTTTTCACGAGAAAATGCATGAAGTGGCCAGGTGAACCCCCATGACAACCCCCATGACAAAAACATACGCACGAAAGCCGAAAACAAACTCTGGTTGGCCTCTCACGTCCAAATTTGACGAAGTGGTGGGGGAAGTGACGTATGCCATAAAGCAGTCGAATTTTGTAGTTCTTTTTGTGCTCTGGTTACTACCCGAACCCCGAAGTTACATAGTGCCAGTAAAAGCGATACAGACCCTGTCAGGCTATGGCAGACGTGTCATTCAACCTATTGTAAGTCGATGTACCATCACAAGAATCTTGGAAATATATTATGAAGGTTGAAAAGTTACATAGTGTTGCTTTAATAAGGAGAGAGCTGGTTAGTTATGATGACCATGTGACCTAGCATTTTTGAAAACAGTGATGGCTCTCGCCCCAAACTCTCGCTATACGTTGAGCTATATATAAAAATTCTGACACACTTCAACCTTTAACTTTCTGTAAAAATAGTTTGCTTTATGTGTGTGTTTATCAATGTTATCATCATTATTCACTCACATTTGGATAAGTTGGGGTTCTGAAATGTAACTTTGGCGTGTGTGATTTCCGTTCTATTAAGAAAAGGAAGACATGTGTTCGACATCATGTACAGCAACACTCCTAGAGACCAGACATTTTCTGGGATGGCGTGGAATCGAGGTTCTGTCAAGACTTCAGGTGGGCAGTATTCCGGAACTCCTGTAAGAAAGACATTTGCACATTGTTGAGCTTTTTTTTTTAAGGCATCATCAAATAATTAGTAAGTCACTACCTTCAGGTTTCCACACTCCCAAAATGCTCACCCCTGTATATGTTGCTCTCGTAGCCTTCCTTCACTACTAAATAGCTAACCGCAGCCAAAGTCTATCAGCTTGAGATCTATCGTGTCTTTCTTCAACAGGAAATTCAGCGCATGAATGTCATTATGGAAAACACACCACGATGGATGCAGTGTTGCACTGCCCGCACAGCCTGTATCATGATGACCCGTGAGAACCAGTCATTCCAAGGTTGACGATTGATTGAGTCCAGCAAGCTCTCGCAGGGTTCCGGATAATCCATAACCAGAGTGAATTCTCTAGTATGTTCAAACCACTCGTACAGTTGTATGACGAAGGGGCTTATGGGTTCTCGCCTCATCAGCAGCAGCAGCGCCACTTCTGTAATGAGAGGTTCGGGATTCCCAGGCTAGAGAGAAGAAGCAGACAGAAGGTTAGCTGGGTAAAAATCTGAAGAAAACATCATTTTGAAATGTACTATTCTTTGATCTTTTTAGATGCGTTCAAAATAGCCTTTTCAGCTCAAAGTTATTTGGTGCCTCTAGGCTCATTTGTTGATCACATTTATACCTAATGCTTCCTACGGGTGTATTACAGTAATCTGTACTTAAACAACTCAATACACATTCAGGTTTTGGCCAATTTACAATATTAAGATAGCAATCGTTGTCAAGCTTGCGTATCCGCTTGATGGCAACCTGCACAAAAAAAAAAAAAACAGTTTCAGTAACAGTAACACTATTCAAGCACCTGACCTTGTACTAAGTATTAAAAAGTTTTAAATGTGTTTTGATGCATGCAAGAGCAAAATGTTTGTACAATTCAGTAAGATGTACCTTTTTGCCATCAAATCAGCGTGTTCCCAGGAACACCCTGCCAAATCCTCTGGATCCAATTATCTTTTCCACGTTATAGAGAGACTCAAAGGACTCAGAAAACAAACAGAAAAATATGAGACAATTATTAGCTTGCTAGATCCATTGTTTTATTTAAAAAACAGCAGTGCTGGTCGAGCAACAGTAAATGTGACCGGACATGTTGACTCAGTTATGCATGAAATAGCAAAATCTCTATCTTTAGTCTTTACACTGCCCAGCCATATTTCAGTCTCACCTGTTGAGCTCTTGTTCACTGGAGAAGCCTCCACTGCACCCTGAGCAGTTCGGCCAGTTGATGTCTCTGTTGGCTCGACAGGAACTTGACCCGGCAGCGGAGGACACAGAAACCCTTCGAGGCTGTGGGACCTGGACAAACCCTGTTGGTTTGGGCTCTCCGATCCATCACCACTCCACCTCCCCTCGACGCTGTACGAGCCTCGGCTGCACAGACTCAACGACTCTCTACATCTCCTCTCAACATGAGCCTCAGGGAGGGACCAAGCTGAGGATGACGTGATGCCCGGAGAAGAATCTGTGGAAGCAGTTCTCCAGGATCTGGAGCGGCCTGGGGATGGAACATTTCAGACATCAAAAACTGTTTTTGTTTTATTTATTTTTTTATAATATGAATTATCAATGTCAGTGGTCACATCAAATTGTTACTTTGGTTTCACTTTATTTTGGTCCCTTCAAGACATTCTATAAGTCTATAAGTAACATTGCACCTACATGTCTACTAACTCTCATTAGAGTATTATTAGAGTTAGAGTATTAGTAGAGTTAGAGTATTAGTAGACTGTTAGGGTTAGAATAAGTTGACATGTAGTTGAAAAGTTACTTATAGTCAGTAGAGTGTCTGTTGCTAGATCCGTTGTTTTATTTAAAAAATGTCAGCGCTGGTCGAGAAAATAATATTATAATGGGGGAAATACTTTTAATATTCTGTAAAAACAATTCTTATTTTGAGTGGAAAACAAGATAATACTGTTTAAATTAATGTTGGAGAAATAATGATTTACCATTATTTGACTTTTTTAAATTTATTTTGTTTGTTTATTTAACAGGGACGATACACTAGGCATTGTTACACATAGACAACCGATGCTGTGTACATAGGGCATATAGCGTAAAGCTAGTTTGCCGCCCGCATCCCTGGTTAGGCTTTTACATAAAATCAAAACATCCAAAAAAAAAAATATATACAATACAATCATCACAAGAAACAAAACAAATACAAATACACACATGTATACATGTGTGTATATGTTGTACCCAAACAAATCAACAATGGCATATTTACATACCTAAACACATCAACTTTACAAACAACTTCATAAAAATAACGTAACTAATCTGAAAAAGACTCAATGTTCACATTGCTGTAAAGATTTCAGCCATTGTTTCAGCTTTATAGAGAAAACTGTGAGTTCTGGTTGCAACTTTAGATCTACAGGCATGGTGTTCCATAGATGTGCACCTTTCACTGAAAAAGATGTTTGACCCACAGAAGTTCTGCATCTCTGAACTCTACAATTCCCACTTACTGCCCCTCTGGTCTTTACCCCATCACTGCTGTATTTTTCTATCAACTGACAGATTACATCAGGGGCAAGGCCATATATACACTTAAATACTGTTTTATAAATGAGAACTTAAAAAAAATTATCAAAACTTAACAAATCATACTTCTGAACAATTTGACAATGATGCCATTTCATTGTTTTCTGATCCATCACTTTTAAAGTTTGTTTATATAATGACATTACGGGTTTAACAACTGATTGAGAAGCCTGACCCCCGATTATTGCACAATAGGTCATATGTGATAAAATCATAGTATGCATATACATTTGAGCTGCTTTAAGAGATATACATGGTCTTATCCAGAGGTGTAGTGGTAAAAAAAGAGGTGGGTAAACTATAAATTCTGGTGGACCACGACGTGGTCACCCGGTAAGGTGGGCCACTGCCTACCGGTGTATGTGTATCTTGATGACATCGCTATAGGCTATCATTTGATGGTACTACCAAGGGTATCACTGGCTGTTCCCTCATCATAGGTCACACAATCACTATTCAATTCATACATTAATTTAAGTTCTTTCATAAAGAGACTCAAGAAGGAATAATATGGTTGAAATCTATAAAGTTTACTAAATGACAAAACAGAGAGAACAAAAATATTTAAGAGAGATAGAGAGGGAGGCTTATATTCATGGCTTCCAATGCAATGCACTTGTACATAATGATTAGGGATTTGGGATTATTTTCATAGTCGATTAATCTGTTGAATAGTTGTTTGGTCTATAATATGTCAGAAAAATGTGGATCAGTGTTTCCCTGTAGAGGGAAAAGTATTTAACCTGGTGCAGGCTTGATTCCCTCTGAATCTCTTGTACAGTTGGGTTTCAATATGCTCCCTACATTAAACCAGCTGCCTGTAATGATTTTTTTAAAAAGTCACTTTTTTTGCCTCTTTTTAATGATTTCCTGTTGCGGCTGCTATTGAAAAGGCCAAAAATATGCCGTCCCGCCCCTCCGTGTTCGGCGATCAGGTTTCATTCTCCCGCAGCTTGTTTAGTAACTTCACGAGCGTGTCTTTTCCGCTCCGTGTGTGCGCCGTTCTCTTTGTTCCGTGTGTGTGTGTGTGTGTGTGTGTGTGTGTGTGTGTGTGTGTGTTGGCGCGCTGCGCTCTCTACTCAATGTTCCGCTCCGTGTTTGCGCTGCGTTCTGCTCTGGCCCAAATGCTCGAATCATGTATCGATCGGCGATCACGCACTGGAAAAGCAAAGTCCGCTCAAATAACGTGAAATTTAGAGGTGGATAAACGCAATTTAGAGGTGGATAAACACACTTTGGAGGTGGGTAAACGCTATTTCCGAATTTTGGGAGGTGCGCAAACGGCGTTTACATGCGTTTAGCCTCCACTACATCCCTGGTCTTATCATACGAAAATAGTTCAAATTTGTCTTAATAGTCTTAGACATTTGCTTAATATGGCTATCAAACTTAAGTTTAGTCTACAATGACACCTAAATATTTAAATTCACTCACTTCCTTGATTTCATTTCGGTCAATTTTGATTTTAAATCCATCCAGCACTTTGTTCTTTAGTGAAAAACACATAGAAACTGTTTTGTTGTAATTGAAAGTTAAACAGTTATCCTGCAGCCACTGGGAGACACTGACCAGTTGTCTGGTTAACATTTCTGTAGCCAAATGAGAGGTTTCTGCTGTTACATAAATAATTGTGTCATCTGCATACATTTGACAACCAACCTCCTTGCAACTTTCAGGTAGATCATTTATATATATAAACAAAAAAGCAAAGGGCCCCTGTGGTACACCTAGTTTGCATTTTTGAACTGATGACTTCACACCACTAATTTTAACACATTGCTGTCTACAATCCAGGTATGATTTAAACCAGTTTAAAGCTTGTTGAGAAAAGTTAATTTGTTTCAATTTATTTATAAGTACTTCATGATTCACAGTATCAAAGGCTTTTTTTTTAAGTCTAAAAATACTGCTCCCACTACTTTTCCTTGATCCAAACTACTTTTTATTGAATCTATAAAATGACATGTAGCCATTTCTGTTGAATACTTTGGCCGGAATCCAAATTGCTTAAAGTTTAAGAGATGATTTTTCATTCATTCATTAATTGTTCAACCACTAACTTTTCTAAAACTTTGGAAATTACTGGAGTAATTGAGACGGGTCTATAATTACATACCTCACCAATCTCTCCAGACTTAAAGACTGGGGTCACCACAGCCGTTTAAAAATTTTGTGGAAACTCACCAGTTTTAATAGATAAATTTACCAAATATGCTATTGGTCTTACCAGTATTTCACTATGTTTTTTTTTTTTATAAAATAAGCATCTAAACTGAATATATCTTTAGCTTTTGAACTATTTAATTGATTAATAATTGTATTGATTTTATCTTGATCAACCTGTGAAATATAAAAAGATGAAGATGAATTTCTTACTACTGTATGTCATGTGATAAACAAACAGAATTAAAATTTGCTACGAGTTCTTGTACTGATTTAACAAAAAAGGTATTAAATTCATTTGCAATTTCCAAGCATCAGTGCTGACCTTTCCATTTATATTCATTTTTATTATGTCTTTACTTTGAGAAAATATTTGATTGGTTAATTTATTCATATGTTTCCAAATAAGTGAGCTATTGCCCTGTGAGTCAGCAAACAACTGCATGAAATAAGATGACTTTGCTTTTATCAGTTCACTAACCACTTTAAACCTTTAAATATTAATATATCTGTTTGTAGCTTTGTGGATATAGATTTTTTTCAGTGCCACATCCCTCTTTTTCAATAGCAGACGAATATCATTATTTATCCAAGGCAAAAAAAAAAAAAAAAAAAAAAATCTCTTGTTACTTTTAAAGGATCATGTAAACTTCTGGATTGTATTTGCAAGTGTGTCCATCAAAAAATCACAATTCAGATTCTCAATTTGATATATACTCTCCCAATTTATGTTATTCAGCTCATTTTCAAACTGAGACATTTTCTGCTTGGGAATTCCAATTTGTGAATTATTAGCTCTAGTTCCAAAAATAAAAAAAAAACAGCTCTGAAATCGTTGTTTTGTTAATTTTCGGACAATCAAAGTCAAATTATGATCAGACAAACCTGTTAACAAATTATACATTTTAGTAATTCGCTCTGGTTTATTTGTAAAAATGAAATCTATCAATGTTTTACTGGTTCGGGTGATTCTTGTAGGACTTGTTATCATTTGATGCAGTTTATGTTTAGATGCAATCATTTTAAGTTTTTTTTTTTTTTTTCTTCTTACTGTTATCCAACCAATTTATATTAAAATCTCCCAATAAAATTGTTTCAGCACGACAATTAAACAATTTAAGCAGTTCATCAAAATCATGATAAAACGAAACATAATGAGAAGGAGAGTTATATACCACAATAATATTAAAATTCATTCTTGCTGATAACACTACATTTAAAATTAAACATTCTAACCCAAAAGTCTCCAATTCAACCACAGAACATTTAAAAATATCTCGGTAACACTTTAGAATAATGGTCCGTAGTTAACAAGTAGCTATGCAGGAAGTAATAGGTAGTACTGCTTTAACACTGAACTTAATACTATTAAATGCTGAATTGTAGTCCACAAACAGCATTCTCACATAAGTGTTTTTATTTTCCAGGTGGGAGAGAGCGGTGTGAAGGCAAAAAGCAATAGCATCATTAGTGGAACGGTTGCTACGGTATGCAAATTGTAGTGAGTCCAGTGAGGCAGGCAACACAGAGCAGATGTAGTCTCTGATGAGCCTCTCAAAGCACTTGCTAAAGATGGGTGTCAGAGCAACAAGCCGCCAGTCATTCCAGCATTTGATTTTAGTTTTCTTTGGAATAGGCACAATTGTGGATTTTTTGAAACATGAAGGAACCACAGACAGAGAGAGGGAGAGATTGAAGATGTCTGTAAAAACCCCGGCTAGTTTGGTCTGCGCATGACCTGAGTACGCGACCTGGAATACCATCTGGACCCGCAGCCTTGCGGATATTCACCCGACGGAACGATCAAGCTACATCCGCGACAGAGACGGAGAGTACACTGATCTCCTCTGTGACATGCGCGGGAGCTATCTCTGTGTGGGCGATGTTGTGAGCCTCGAAACGAGCGTAAAACTGGTTCAGCTCGTCCGGCAGAGTGGCGGCAATGTTTCCAGTGGCGGGTTTTTTCCCTTTAATGTCTGTGATGTTATTAATGCCCTGCCACATGCTTCTTGCGTTGTTGGTGTTGAATTGTCCTTCAATTTTTACCTTGTATTGTTGTTTGGCGGCTTTGACGGTTTTCCTGAGATCATAGCTGGTTTGTTTATAATCCTCTTTGTTTCCGGAATTAAAGGCAGAAGTCCGTGCTGATAAGGCTGTTCGGACATCGCTGTTTATCCACGGTTTTTGGTTGGGGTAGATGCAAATTATTTTTGTCGGCACCACGTCTTCTACACACTTCCTGATGAAACACGTTACAGTGTCCGAGTAAGCCTCGATGTCGTCATCAGAAGCAGCCCGAAACATATCCCAGTCAACGCGTTCAAAACAGTCCTGTAGCATCGCGTCCGAATGGTCTGACCAGCATTGAATCATCCTGAGGGCGGGTGCTTCCCATTTCAGTCTCTGCCTATAAGCGGGCAGGAGCAGAATGGAAGAGTGGTCTGATTTGCCAAAAGGTGGGCGGGGGAGGGATTTGTAGGCATCCCGGAAAGGAGAGTAGCAGTGGTCTAATGCACGATCCCCACGCGTGTTGACAGTGATGTGCTGAAAGTATTTTGGATCTATTGTTCTGAAGTTTGCTTTATTAAAATCCCCCATTACAATAAACGCTGCATCTGAGTGTGCGGTTTCCTGCTCGCTTACATTCTCGTACAGTTTTCTGAGTGCCTGGTCTGTGTTGGCTTGAGGGGGAATATAAACAGCTGTGATTATGACCGCTGTAAATTCCTTCGGTAGCCAGAATGGTCGACACAGAAGTGTGTAATATTCCAGATCTGGGGAGCAAAAGGATCTAATAGAGTATAAGTTCCTCTCATCACACCACGAGTTGTTAATAAAGAAACAAACACCTCCTCCTCTGCTTTTCCCTGAGAGCTCTTTCGTTCTATCCGCGGAGAACCCCGTAAGTTCGATGGCTGAGTCTGGAACTTCCGCCGACATCCAGGTTTCTGTGAGGCAGATAACAGAGCAGTCCCTTGTTTCTCGTTGATAGGAGATGCGCGCCTGCAGTTCACAAAGTTTGTTGTCCAATGACTGAACGTTAGCCAACAGAATGGTTGGGAGAGGAGGTCGTAGAGGAGGCTCTCTTCCCCCTTTTTCGGCGATGTTTCCTTGGTCGCGGCCGTGCAGCCCAGACAAAGGGCTCTTATGTGGTGTTTGTAAACAGAACACCAGCGTTCAAGAACTCAAAGTCCAGTTTGCGATGTGCGACGAATGAGCCGATTTTTAAAAGTGTGTGTCTATCGTAGACCGTTTTACTAACAACATCCAGTACAAAAAACAACAAAACTACTAATAAAACAGACGACAAACTGCAAAGTTTGGTTGGAGCTCGCAACACGGCTGCCATGCTCGGCGCCATCTTGAATCACGATACACTGATTAACGGAACACAGGTGATACAGATGATGATGATTAACTAAACACAGGTGATACAGCTGAACTAAACGACAGTAACCATAGAAACAAAGGAGTGGCGGAAAAAGAACAAAGGAAAACAGGAACCAATCAAAACACAAACTTAAAGTCCAAACAAGCACTGACACGTGACAGTACTCCCCCTTCCTGGTAGGCGCATCCTTGTGCCGTAGATAGACCAACTGCGGGGGGAGGGAGGGGGCTCAGGAGGAGGACAAAGAGCAGGTGAAGGGCAGACAGAAGGCAGGAGGGACCAGGGCGGAGCAGACGGTGCAGGCGGCCAGGACGGTGCAGGCGGCCAGGGCGGAGCAGGCGGAGAGAGGAGCCATAGTGGAGGCAGGGCAGGCAACTCCAGGGGGCCGACTGACGGAGGCAGGGCAGGTGGAAGAGGATACCCGGATGGAGCCGGAGAGCCAAGGCGATGCAGAGAATGTAGAGGGACATGGCGATGCCGACGGCTCTGGCGAACAAGGCGCAGGCAGGGATCCAGAAGGCCTCGGTGGAGCCGGAGCGACAGAGGACCAAGGTGGAACTGGAGAGAGTGAGGAGCCTAACGGAGCCAGAGGGACGAAGGGACGAGGCAAAGTCAGAGGAGATTAGTCCCGAGGTGAGGGCAGGCCGACGAACGACCAAGGTGGAGCCGGAGGGACGAGGGAGCCCGGCAGAGCTGGTGGACTGATGGGCCACGGTGAAGATGAGGGAGGTGGGAGCCAAGGTAGAGTTAATGGACCGACCGGCCGAGGTGGAGTCCTGGTCATGGAGGCTGGAGGCGGAGGAGATCTTTGCCGAGGGCTCAGGCGGTGAGGCGGTGGTCATGTTTGCTAAGGCCTCAGGCATTGAGGCGGCGGCCATCTTTGCAGAGGGCTTGACAGGCATGACGTGAAGAAGCTCTATAAGGGTGGTCTCGACAGGACGAGACTCTGGAAGGGTGGTCTCGGCGGGACGAGACTCTGGAAGGGTGGTCTCGGTCGGCGGGACGAGACTCTGGAAGGGTGGCTGCTGGTGATGGTGGTTGTTCTCTGGATCGGGATGCGATGCTCACCAAAGAAATTGAAATTTGGCCCCGATCCAGAAAAGCAGCTTGAGGGTTTCGTCATCAAGGGGGCTAGTGACGGCTTGACGAATAAAGTTAAACTATGAACTCTGTTGTGTCCCAGCCAGGTTCGTCACTTATTGGGGTCCCATGGAAACATTTACGTTGTGATCTGTGCTATTTGCAGCGCGTTTCTGTATTCGGTTGAGTTGTGAGTATTTGGAGCAAACATGTGTTGTGAAACTGATGAAGATCTTTTCTTAATATGCGGGTGTTTTTCTATTTGCATGTGTTTTCTTCAGTTGCAGCGCGTTGAGCTCTCTCAGCCACCGTAACATTCAACCTTTAAAACTTCTGGCATTCTAAAATCTATTTTAGTTATAATAATTGTACTTGTTCAGTTTAGGAACACTCATTTCATAAATGTATTTCTATAAAAAAAGTTTTGAAACCTTTTATATTTTGTTGTGTATAGTGTAGGACCAAGTCGAAAAGGTAAAAAAACAACAACAAAAAAACACTGCCTAAGACCTATTAAACGTTAGGAAAAACAAACAAGTTCAGCTGTCTTATTAAAGCGAGAGAAATCTACTTTTTTTATAATATAAATAATGGCCACTTTAAAGATGCATTAAGCAATTTTTCATGTTAAAAATACCCGTTTTCTAACCCATACATGCTTAAACAATTGCCTGATGGGCTGAATGAGCCCTTCTCTGATCACTGAGATTGTCTCTATAATCCTGTAAAGTAAAATAAATAAGAGGGATTCGGGCCGGAATTTTAGACTGGGCGTGACGTCATGCACGTTGATGGCACGCTCACCTGGCTGTCTGGCAGGTTTGTGTATTCGCCGCCATTCTCCGTAGAAGATGGATTCTAAGAGACCGGCTTGTAGTTCATTTCAAACACCAACGCAAACTCCACGTAAGATAAAAAAAATAAAACTTTTGTCCGTGAGCGTGCACACTTCTGGCTGCAGTTTCGCTTGCCGCCAGAGGGGGCATAGTTCTGCAAAAACTCAGAGACTTGCGCAATGCACCTTTAATAATATTAATAATGATAATGCATAATGATATTCAGTATGAGGTAAAAGAAGCACATTTATGTATCATTTGGATCAAGGGATACTTGAGCTTTACTGACTGTAGGCGTACATAAAACAAAAGGTTGGGAAACACTGATATAGTATATTTCCATAGCATTTTATCACAGAAAAAAAAAAAAAATAATTGCCGCATTTTCATGCTTAGAAATGCACAGATGCATGTGCAACCAGAATGACACAGTAGGAACCATGTCACACTCTTATTATTTGTAAACAGGCTTATGGGAGATAATGAATGTGATCAGTTCAGGAGCCGGGGAGACTGCAGCCGTCAAGAGGCTGCTCTGCTTCGTCCTCTGTAATGCATGAAAAGCCCTGGAGAATCACAGCAGCGCAGAGAAGAGAGCAGTGATTATACTGTGGTCAAATCATCTCACTCAGATAGCCATGATTCCATCTCATCACCCTCATGAACATTGACTATCAGTGCCTGCAGAGCAGAGAACAGGTCTGTTATACTGTGACATGCGCACACACACATACATACATAGCTTTTGTACTAGACATTACTTGCCATGGTGTTGTTCGACAAGGTAAAATGGCAATATCATGGCAACTACCATGGTATACACCATGTACTGTAGGGTCTACAAGAGAGAAAAAATATGTCTTATTTTCAATGTTGTAAACAGTTTTTGCTCCTTAATATTATTATTTAAATTTTTTGTGGAAACCTTGATGTGCTACCATTCAAAACGTTCTTTTGAACTTTCTATTCATCAAAGAATTCTCAAACAAATTATCACGGTTTCCACAATATTAAACAGTAAAAATGGTCAATGTTGATAATAAGAACCATTCTTAATAATTGATCACCATTAATAATGGACTAGAAAATCATCGTATTTGACTGGAGTAATGATGCTGAAAATTCAGCTTTGCCATCAAAGGAATAAATTACATTTTATATTATTAAAATACATGGCTATATATATTCAAAAATATTTTACAACTAAATAGTAGTATTACATAAAACAATAAAAAAAAAAAAAAAAAAATCCAAACCTGATATTTGATATTTTGCATAAAGCAAAGACAGTCATTCAGTACATTCAGTAAGACCAGACAGGTTTTTTTTTCTTTTTCTTTTTTTTTTTTTTACATAAGGAACATTTAAGGTTTTAAAAGTACATGCATTGTTGAGGATCAACCCTAACCACCTCAGAGAAGATTCTGATACTATTTATATGACTTTTAGATTTGTGAAAAGTTATTGATCAGCTTGAAGAGGAGAAAAAATTGAGATGTTCATTTGCAAAGGAAAACTTCCCTTTAGTAGTTAATGCCTGCTTTCACTTCACAGGAGGAGCTCTAATTGCCACTAAAGACATACAGCAATTTCCACCTAATTTATCCCTGACAGGGCCCACAGAGGGAACCCACACATACCACATATACACAGACTACACAAAGCAGTCAGAGACCCACACAGGGCAGTCCTCTCTGTCAGAGAGCTGTCCAATTATTACGTTCAGCTGATTAAGCCCCCGCTTTTTGTTCAGATTAGTCAGTGACGATTGACGTGAAGAACAGAAAAATTCAACCTCAGAGTCTGAAAATAAATATGGTTTCCTGATATTAATTAAACATGTTAGATCCCTTACTTTCCCGATCACTCTCTTTATTCCTCATTTACAGATTTTTTTGTTCAATAAA
The DNA here is from genome assembly GCA_021554675.1 of Leuciscus idus. NCBI lineage: Eukaryota > Metazoa > Chordata > Actinopteri > Cypriniformes > Leuciscidae > Leuciscus > Leuciscus idus. The sequence goes on from CM038626.1 coordinate 22,878,261, forward strand.
ATGCTCTTTAGAATTAAAATTTTGAGTCAAAATTAAACCTCCCTTAAATTACAAACACCAACATCCACAGATTGATACTAACATTAAAGAACACTAGATAGTGGCAAGTGGCAAATGATTTTAGGCGTCTTCATCCGATCAGTTACCACTGACTCTTGGCTCAAAAAAAATAAAATAATATATATATATATATATATATATTTTTTTTTACAGATTTGAGCTTTTCTCTTTTGTTTTATGAAGGTCAAACTGTCCTTTTCACCATACCTTTATTTATTTATTTATTTAAAGTGACTTGATGTACAGTATAGATAGTTGCTTGTTAGTGCAGACTTTAAATCTTAAACTTTAAAATCTTGGCAATATTTACAGACTTTCAACTGTTTGCAATGAACAAATCAAACAAAAGTAATTGAAATAGCTCAACGGTACTGAATACACAAGTATGCACAATGCATGTACGCTCTCTCAGTGGGAAGTGGTGATGGTGACTGGAGGCAGGTTGTGGGCTCGCTGGCTGGATGCTCAGATGTACTTCTGTCCGGGGTAATACTGCCAGACAGATGAGTGGGCTGGTGTAAACATTCAGAACACATCTTTGGCAGCACAGCGACTGCGATGTAGCGCAAAGCAATGATCGCTTCTCAAAGATGCCTATTAGCCCCAAAGCTTGCTGTTACATTAGAGCTCTGCCTTGAAAAGACGTCCTCAGTAATAGGACAGCGCTCAATGGGGTGCAATTCATTAGTCTATCTCCAGTGAGACACCGTGTCCGCCACATGTACGATATTGTGCCTTTAATCACCACACCACATAGAAGTTGCAGATGTCATCCATACCATATAATCAAGATAAACACACATTTGTGCCAGTGGCTCCTTTCTGTCAATAATTTCTTTATTACGTACCCAATTAAGTCACTTGGATTAAATGTATACAAACAAACCAATAAACACATACACATACTCAAATCACAGATGCAAAGACTGCAGGTATTGAAGATATATATATACTGTATTGAAGATATATATATATATATATATATATATATATATATATATATATATATATATATTCATATCACTTCTACCATTTTGAAATGAATTTTCATCAAAAATAAGTAAAAAATAAGAGATAGGAGGGACTAATTTAACTTAAATAATGTTTTATTAACAAAGTTCGGGAGGAGTAGGTTCAGATAATTAACCAAATTATGCACAGCTGGAGATTAATCAGTAATCAACTCAATGACAGAGTATAAATTCACAGCAGACCTATCTCTGTTCATTGAAAGTTTGTCAGCATTTGGCTGCGCCCTATCTTGCCAAGATGTCTGAATCAAGCTCTCCCATCCGATGAAGGAATTTTCCGTCCTTTTGGAATATTTGCCAGAATCCTCGGGTGTTATATTGCGGGCGTCAAGCCAAATAAACGGGTCTTTGCCACCACGGGCGAAATACCAGCGATCTTCTTCCGCATTTATTTTTATTTATTTCTTTTCTAAACCAGATCATTCAAGTAACGTTTTTCCCTGCCATTGAGAATGGTCATAGGGCCTGCAAGCACCACGCTCGCGTTTCGGGCAAGCGTTCCTCTTCACGCGAAGAACGGGCTTCTCCAACAGCTCCAGGCCGAAGCCGCAGGCCCTCAAAGACCAGCGCCGCAGATTCAGTACCGGTCGACCAGCCTACGCTCTCAACCCCGTTGGCTGAACACTGCGAGCGCTCCGCTCCGTGGTTAAATTTCGCATCGCATTCAGTTGTTCAGTTATAACGAGGGGGACACGTTTTAAATGGTGTCGGTCCAAATTATATTCTGTCATTAACGCGCTGCTTTCTTGTGACTAAAACTCACAAGTAGGCCTACAGTAGCTCGCGGCCTCGTGCATTACGTGCTGAACGCATGCGCTCAGAATCTTTAACCTAACTTGTATCATTAACCATGTCCTGCAATTTATCTGCATTAATCGCGTAGAAACGTAGTTATAGTATAAATGTTTTTATACATGGTTACAAGCAATGTGCTTTACACCAATAGTTCAATGATTCTTAAATGAAACAAAATGAAACAAACACAAAGTGCCTAAACTAAATTCAGGCAAAGAGTTGTCTTTTACGTAAGCTGTCTCCTTAGAAACCAGCAACAGATAAACGAACAATCGTTATCAAAAATCAGAGTGTACTTGACGTTGTTAATCATCGGTTCTCTGTAACTCTGGCTATTAGCTCCATTGCCGCAGCAGTGATGTTTTCTTCTGCTACCACAGGTTTTATCTTACTCCGGCTTTTTCTCCATTGCCGCAACAGTGTCTCCTCTGCTCCCGCAGGAGCTCTGTTCCCTTAGCTAATCTTGTTTACTGCCACTGCAGTGTCTCCTCTGCTCCCACAGGATTTCCGTTTCTCTCTCTAATTTTCTCCCCTGCCACAGCAGTGATGTCTCCTCTGCTCCTGCAGGAACTGTTTCTCTGGCTAATTCTCCTCTGCTCCCGCAGGTTTTCTGTATACTCCGGCTAATTCTCCACTGCCACAGCAGTGATGTTTCCTCTGCTCCCGCAGGTTTTCTGTTACTCCAGCTAATTCTCCACTGCCACAGCAGTGATGTTTCCTCTGCTCCCGCAGGTTTTGTTACTCCAGCTAATTCTCCACTACCACAGCAGTGATGTTTTCCTCTGCTCCCACAGGTTTTGTTACTCCGGCTAATTCTCCACTGCCACAGCAGTGATGTTTTCCTCTGCTCCCACAGGTTTTCTGTTACTCTGGCTATTTTCTCGACTGCCACAGCAGTTATGTCTCCTCTGCTCCCACAGGTTTTCCGTTACTTCGGCTATTTTCTCCACTGCCTCCGCACTGATGTCTCCTCTGCTCCCGCAGGAGCCCTGTTTCTTTAGCTAATCTTGTTTAATGCCACTGCATTGATGTCTCCTCTGCTCCCGCAGGAACTCTATTTCCCCAACTAATTTTCTATGCTGCTGTAACAAGGCTGTCTCCTGCTCTCGCAAGAGCTCTGTTTCTCTGGCTAATTCTCTACTGCCACAGCAGTAAGGTTTTCCTTTGCTCTCATGGGTTTTCTGTTACTGGCTATTTTCTCTCCTGCCGCAGCAGCAATGTCTCCTCTGCTCCTGCAGGAACTGTTTCTCCGGCTAATTCTCTACTGCCACAGCAATGAGGTTCCTTTGCTCCCTCAGGATTTCTGTTACTCTAACTACTTTCTCCCCTGCCGCAGTAGTGATGTCTCCTATGCTCCCGCAAGCTCTGTTTCTCTGGCTAATTCTCTACTGCCACAGCAGTGAGGTTTCCTTTGCTCCCACAGGATTTGTTACTCCAGTTCATTTTCTCTACTGATAGCAGGGATGGGTCTGCTCCAGCAGGAGAACTGGTCTCCCAGCGGACACTGCATGCATCCATTTTACTCTCTTCTCTTTCCAGCGAGCATTGGTCTCCCAGCGGACATTGCATGCATCCATTTTACTCACCTCTTTCCAGCGAGCATTGGTCTCCCAGCGGACACTGCATGCATCCATTTTACTCTCTTCTCTTTCCAGCGAGCATTGGTCTCCCAGCGGACACTGCATACATTTTTCTCTCTTCTCTGTCCAGCGAGCATTGGTCTCACAGCGGACACTGCATGTATCTGTTTTCTCTTCTCTGCAAGCATCGATCTCACAGTGGAGGCAGTCCTTCCGTCCAACCTCATAGACTGCCCAAATAATTCCAAACACGAATTCTTCTCGCCGCTCGGCCACCTAAACGATGTTATACACATAATTCCGCAAGGCCGCCCTTTCATCACGCACCTCCTCGCCCTAAGTTTATGGATAACTTACTCTAATCAGTGGAATGGCTTAACCTTTTTCTACGATTACATCTCTCTCTCTCCCCCTCGATTAAGCTGTTGACAGCTCCTTCCAATAGTCGTCACGGCTTTCCCAGAGGGGAAAGTGGTCAACTAACAGAATCCTGGTCCATCGCGACAAACTAAACTATGCACTGCATCAACTAAGGTCGTTCTTACTCACCCGCGTTAATTGCCACTCCTCAGATGCCTCATCTGGAACTCCGCTTGATCAGTTGTAATACAGTAACTGCCAAACGCGTTCCAGGAGCACAAAATCAAATCGCTGACTCTCCCATTACTCTTTGCAGAAATTCAGGACGTTGGTGCCAGAAGCTTAAAAAGCTTAAAAGAGCTATCTAACCAGCATTCAGTTTTCAATAAATTAGTCTACGGTAAGCCTGCCCCCCGCCATAAATAAATCTCAAACATTCCTGCTCATTAAAGGATTCAAGAACTTATCCCACTCGTCTGGATACCAGTTAATCTATTGCAATTGACATACTCACCAAATGTATTCCGACACTGTCTCGCATACCATTCCACCAACTCCGTCTGCGCACTGGAAGCACGTCTGTCTTAGCTGTCTTCGGTTTTCTCCACCGCTCCGAATTGACTATCACATCTAACGTCGACTCAAATACCCATCCTTCAATCTCATATTTACAGATCGTAGATATCGAAACCATATTTTCTTCATTAAACAAGTAGTAAACTGATCGAATAAAAAGTTCACTTCGTTTATATTTTCAATCCGCCAACCCCATCCAACTGTACCACTCTCGTTTGATTTACTGCAGTATAAACGTTCAATGTTCAAATCCCTACTCGGCCCACATCAGAAGCGTTCAAAACCTACATCAGATCCAGCCGCTTCCACATCAAAACGCTCACCAAGCCATAATTAAATCATTCATTTCCATCACCTGCTGCGCTCCATCCATTGTCACTCTCAGTACCAAGTTCCAACCCACTTCCAGTATCATTTGGTTCGCTGCGTTCAAGCTCGATACAATAAACATCTACAATACAGCGTATTTTTACAAACAATGGCAGGCTCCCCCGTTCGCACACGTAACGGCTCCTCGTTCAAGGGCCGGGCTCTGTCCCCCTTCCGAAGCGCTGATCGAGCCCTTCCGTTCGAATCGCAGTGAGAGTCTGGCCGTCTTAGTCGTCGTGGGACGGCCGCGCTCGTGTCGCTGTGTGGGCTCCCCATTTGTCGGGCCGCGAGGGTTCTGTTCCCGTGTCCCAGCCCCCTTCGAAGCGCCGGTCGAGCCCCCCGACAGAGTCCAGCGGGCGCCCTCCCTTCCGCTGGCGAGGCCTACCCATCCGATGCCGTGAGCATCCAAGTTCCCGTCGGACGCTGCGAGGGCCCTCCCAGTTGAATGGCTAAACTCTTTCTCAAATCATGCTTGTAAAAATCTTGCGTCATCGAGTTGACAGTTCAACTGCCGAATGGGCTTATCCGTCCGATGCCGTGAGCATCCAAGTTCCCGTCGGATGTCGCGAGAGCCCTCCCGGTCGAACAGTCAAGCTCGTTTTTAGTAAATACCTTCTCATGCCCTGCACTTTTTGGGGGGATTAATTCCACATCATTTTACGATTGCTGTCCTGCGCTCACCTGGCTTTTATGGGGGGAGTACTCTGGGTTCGGGCCTAACTCCGAGCTCGGAGCCCTCCCCCCGGACAGCACGCCAAATACGCATAAACTTATTGTACTAATTATATGTAGATGTGAACTCGTGAAATGATGTTTTATTAACAAAGTTCGGGAGGAGCAGGTTCAGATAATTAACCAAATTATGCACAGCTGGAGATTAATCAGTAATCAACTCAATGACAGAGTATAAATTCACAGCAGACCTATCTCTGTTCATTGAAAGTTTGTCAGCATCCCTCCTCCACCCCATCTCCTCACTTCCAGTTCCATCTACACTTACCAACTGGGGGGAGTACTCTGGGTTCGGGCCTAACTCCGAGCTCGGAGCCCTCCCCCCGGACAGCATGCCAAATACGCATAAACTTATTGTACTAATTATATGTAGATGTGAACTCGTGAAACTATTTTGCTGAATGGATACAACCTCTTCCAAGTGAGCCGAGGACTTGGGTGAAGGCCTTGAATCGATTCCACCTGGTTCTCGATTTCCACACAGCATTTTTTATGTAGAGGTGGCTTATACACACCAAAACTGCCCTGTTGAAAGAACATACACATTTATGTAATGTTGGGCTTGTTTAATTAAAGTGGTTTTTTTTTTTTTTTTTTTTTTTGACAAAATCTAAAGGCATATTAGATTTGAATTAAATAATAAAGCATTTCAATTAGAGTACCTAGAAAACATAGTAGCTTAGATCTAGGCAGTGTTTCATTTTCTAAATAAATCTGAAAATAAATAAACAATAAGAAATAGGAGGGACTTACCAAAGTTCCTGTGCTCCATGGACTGTGCCTAGGGCACAACTGCTTCCTGTGTGCTCCAGGCAGAATTGAACACTCCCTGTCGGTTCTTGGGAGGCATGAGTACTTCTTGTTGGGTACTGGCAAGTACTGGCTCATGTGTCCCCTGATAGAACAATGTGGGAACACGCACTCCTTCTGGGAACAAGGCGGGCATGGGTGTTTCCTGTGGGAAAGATGTGTGCACGGATGCTGCCTCTAGGAAAGTCACAGGTGTTCTCTGAGGGTACAAGGTGGGACCAGGCGCTGCTTTGGGGAACAAGGCAAGCACAGGCACACCTTGTTGGAAAGAGGTGGGCATGGGTGCTTCCTGAGGGAAAGTGTGCACAAATGTTGCCTGTTGAAAAGACACAGGCACAGGTGGAAACACGGCAAGCAGGGCTGTTTGCTGTAGATACTCCAGTGGGATTCTAGGGTTATTTTGGCCATGGGCGCTCCCTCTGGGGTTATGTTAGCCACGGGTACCAGGTTAGCCACCAGGTGCTTAGGGATCTTAAGCTTTGCACTTTGTGGGATATTCTGGGGCACAGATGCTCTCTGTGGGGACCCAGCAATCAGATGTGCTCCCTTTGGGGTCCTGGAAGGCATTAGCTGCAAAAGATCCTCTCTCAGCTGTTCAGGGATCTTTCGTTTTGCCCCTGTGGGGACATGCCAGGCACAGAAACTCCATTTGGGGACCGGGCAGACATGTGCTCTCCTTTTGGGACCCTGGTGGGTATTAGCTGGTGCATAAGCTTCTGATTCAGCTGCAAAACCTTCTGCATCAGCCACTCATGGGCCTTTAGGTTTGTTTCCTCTGGGGACACGGCGGGCATGGATGCTCACTTTTGGGACCCAGCGGGCATAGGTGCTCCCTGTGGTGCTCCCTGTTGGGACCTGACAGACTCTGGAGCTCCATTTTGAGACCTAGTGGGCATGGGTGCTCCCTTTGGGGACCCAGTGGGCACTGGTGCTCTCTATGGGAAACAGCCTGGGACTGCTTCTTCAAGTGGAAAACAGGTGGACATGCAAGGCATACTCACTTTGCTGTAGAATATTGCCTTGCATCGTATATGCAGCACTATCTTTATCTGTGAAACACTGTGAAAAAAATGAGAGACAGAAGAGATGAGTTAAGTAAACACACAAAAGGCCAGAAGATGGTTGCCTTAGTTTTAACTAAATTATTTTTATTTTATTTTTTTTTTAAGTGGTGGTCCGTCAGAGAAAAAGCCTGAGGCTGAGAGCCTCCTCAAAAATATATTTGAAATTAACACAATGATGAAGCTCAATAAAGTTACTTTGGTTTTGTTCAAATTACCTACTAATGTGCTAACTATCTATTTATTCCTTATACGAATTTCTAGAGTTATGCAAACTCAACACAGAAAGGATTCCTGGCTCAACCAGGGCTCGAATCGGGGACATTCTTACTGTGAGGCAACAACGCTATAGAGCCAGCATGCTTCCCACTTATCCACATTTGCTTCGAGACCACTGGTAATCATCTGCCATCGCGAGGATGATCGAGAGCAGAAATTAAACAGTGTCTGCACAAAAGTAAAGAATTTGTTTCAAAGCAGCAATTCACCGTGATTATTCCCACTAAATTAAGTGTCTGTGCTGCACAAGGCACCCGTTCTGCCAGCGGAATTACCTCCCCAATGCGTGACTGTACACTCTTATAAACCCCTGATATTTTGCTTGCATTGTCGCAAAACTGTCCTCGACAACTGTTTATGTCAATCCCCAGCCCATTCAGTACAGTCACAGAGTGCTTCACAGAGTTAAAAAGTGTTTCCCCAATGGGGCTTGTAATAGGAAGACATTCAAGAAAGCGCTGCTCTATATTTCCCTCTGCAGAAAGGTATCGCGCTATTAAAGTGAGATGATCGATATGGGCAAAAAAGTACGTGGCTAATTTTATTTTGTTGACAATCTCTGATAAAACTTTTTCTCCCATCAATTTGACGATATCTTCACATATTGTACTTGACAGGTAGGATGGCTTTCCTTTACCAGCATTTCCAAAGTGAGCTATGTGTTCCTGCAGAAATGGATCAAATTGAGCAATGAGTTCAAGTTTTCCCATATAATTAGGGACCGTTTTTGGGGCAATTGAATGTCTCAGTATTGCCGCTTAACGATAGACCACAATCAGACAATTATATTGTAGCTACAACTCTTTATAGCACATCCTCCCAGTACTAACAGTTTGCAAACAAAACAAAACACAGATCCTTTGATTGGAGAGTACAGAAGCCAGTCATCTGTGTAGATTTGAAAATCATGCTTTCCCCCCATTATTGTTGAATCACGGAAGCTATACCAGTTACTTTGCCAAGAGATCTCAAATTTATTATGTTATACATGTGTCAGCATAGGAGAGAAACAGGCATAGAAGAATAAAGCTACAGGCGAGGTGGTCTTCATTCCAGATTTCTCTATTCCCCATGTCTCTATCCCCTCACCCCATCATGTTTCTCTGTGTTTCTCCTCCCTCACCCCCTCATGTCTCTGTTTCTCCTTCCTCTCACCCCCTCATGCCTTTATGTTTCTCTGTAGTGGCACAGTAAGGATTGAGCTTATATACATGAGTGAGGGATTTACAACTTCCTTGTAAGGTAGAAAAACATGTTGCTTATGTTTAAAAATGGAACGTATACCTCATGCTTACACATGGCACAATCCACTTTCCATATTAAGAAACTGTCCTTCAGTGTATACACTTGTGGTACATTTGTATCAGTTGAAAAACATTATTTTCCTTGTAAAGAACATGCCAACTGTACATATTTGAAGTATCATCATCAGTGGAACATCTCTGCTCAGTTAACGTTGCATTGCACACATAGCCCTAAGCAAAATATAGCTCATCCAATATCTCTCATCAGCACACATGTACAACATACTCTGACTTCACAGAATATATTATGAACTTATTATGAAAATGAATAAAAAATAATAATAATAATAAAAATAAAACATCGAACAGTACATTTTTAGTCTTCAATATGGAACAGACTTGCCATTGGCGAGTTTTAGGCTGAAAAGGCTCTTTGAAAATGTCAGTTTTTGGTGTTTATATTGTTTTTCAGAAGCAGAAAAATCACAGCTGCGATTCTGACATGGCACTGGTCCTTTTTCCGATCCAATAATTTTGGCCTTGTATATCAATTACAGCAGGCCACCATCCCGGGTCAGTAGATGTAATTTTCCCTTGCAGTCTGATCCGATACGTTTTCTGGTGGTGGCGCCAATATTTCATTGTACACCAGACTGTTTCTGACATTTTTATCTAAAGGAGCGAAGTAAGCATTCATAAAAACCTTTGCTTTCTAACTCATTATAAAAATAATAACTTAATGCTGCTGCTATCTCACCTTCTTCAACGTGTAAAGTATGCAGATCGGCAAAGGTGTAGGTGGATGGAGCTAAATGTGGGCTGCCACTGCACTTGGGTTCTTCTACGGGCACGGATGTTTTATCCGAAAGTGGAGAGAAGTAGTTACTGTAGTTAGTTTTGGAATTTTTGCTGTAAGATTAGTCTCCCTTTTCTCCCTTTCAAGCGAGCGATATATTTCACATTTTCTATAATGTGAAAGAATTACACAAAGAGGCATTTCCCGATGTTATGGTGCAAATTGTAAAGGGATTTTGATTGGACTGTGAATTATATCAGTCAGGCACATTTTCCAGTCATTTCCTGTTATTTTATAATTAGACACTTATGACTTGTCAATCAATGATGCAACCAACAGGCCCTTATTTTACATTATAGGATGAGGACTTCTCATTTCCTCTAGCCAATCATGGGCGGGGCCCCCTCCTCCTGTGGGCCCTGGGGCTTCAGCCCCACCTAGCCCTTATGCTAATCCAGCCCTGGATGTGGCTATTTTGAGATATCAGGGAATCATCTGCGTATGGGAGCATAATAATAAGTAAATATGTAAAAGCCAAACCCAATCTATTATTGATTTAACTATCAGCCTCCCTCCAAAAATCCCCACATACAATAGGCAAGGCAAGGCAAGTTTATTTATATAGCACATTTCATACACATAAAATAATTAAAAGAAATACGAATAATTAAAACAGTTTAGAAAAATAAAATAAAATACAGTACAGTACAAACAGTCGGACGAGCAGCGGCACAGTGCTCATTCAGTAAATGCACAGCTAAACAGAAGTGTTTTGAGTCTGGATTTGAATGTGACTACTGTAGGAGCACATCTGATCTCTTCTGGAAGCTGGTTCCAGCTGCGGCTGGCATAATAGCTAAAAGCAGACTCGCCATGTTTAGAGTGAACCCTTGGTATTTCTAGCTGATATGATCCTAATGATCTGAGTGATCTGTTGGGTTTATATTCAGTGAGCATATCTGCAATGTATTGAGGTCCTAGGCCATTGAATGATTTATATACCAGTAATAATACTTTAAAATCAATCCTAAATCTAACTGGGAGCCAGTGTAAAGACCTGAGGACTGGTGTGATATGTTCATATTTTCTGGTTCTGCTCAGAATCCTAGCGGCAGCGTTCTTATGGTCTTTTTGGGAAGGCCAGTGAGGAGTCCATTACAATAATCCACCCTGCTGGTGATGAAAGCATGCACAAGTTTCTCTAAGTCTTGTCTGGAAACAAAGCATCTAATTCTTGCAATATTTTTCAGATGATAGTATGCTGATTTAGTTATTGCTTTGACATGACTACTGAAACTAAGGTCTGACTCTAGTGTCACACCAAGATTCCTGACTTGATGTTTAGTTGTTTGACCCCTAGAGTGAAGGCATGCGTTCACCTTGAGAACTTCATCTTTGTTTCCAAACGCAATAACTTCAGTTTTGTCTTTGTTTAATTGAAGAAAGTTTTGACACATCCAACTGTTGACTTCGTCAATGCATCGGCACAAGGAGTCAATGGGGCTGTAATCATTAGGCGATAGGGCTAAGTAGATCTGTGTGTCGTCGGCATAGCTGTGGTAAGCAATTTGGTTATTTCTCATTATTTGGCTCATTGGGAGCATATACAGGTTGAACAGGAGTGGCGCAAGAATTGAGCCTTGAGGGACTCCGCATGTCATGGATGTCCACTCAGACTTATGGTCTCCTATACTCACATAATAACCTCTCCCATCTAAGTATGACCTGAACCATTTTAGGACTATCCCAGAAAGCCCCACCCAGTTTTCCAGCCTGTCAAGAAGTTATGATCGACAGTGTCAAATGCAGCACTGAGGTCGAGTAGTACCAGCACTGATAATTTTCCTGAATCAGTCAATAGGGTGCAAATTTTAAAAAGAGGATAACACGGTGTAGGAAACACCGATTTTTGTCGTTGTTCTCTGTACTGACAGCACTCCAAATTTACAAAAAAATGAGCTCAATGTTAAAATTTACCGGAGTTCTCCTTTAAAGGTTTATGTGGCGGCCATAGGTGCTTACCACATTCCTTTGGGTGAAAATTCTTTGGGGAAGGACCCTCTGGTATCTCGTTTCCTCCGTGGCACGTTGAGGCTGTGGCCTGCAGCTCGTTCCAGGGTGCCCATTTGGTATTTGGCTATTGCTCTCCAAGGCCTTGCCCTGGCCCCTTTCGAGCTTATAGAGGAGGTTCCCATTAAATTCTTGACGCTGATAGCTCTTTTCCTCCTCGCTATTTCTTCTCTTAAGAGAATAGGGGATTTACAAGCATTGTCGGTTGCTCCCTCATGCTTGGAATTCGCACCTGGTATGGTCAAAGCATTCCTGCATCCTAAACCAGTTTATATCCTCAAGGTCCCCACTAATGTGGTCAGACCTATTCTTCTGCAGGCCTTTTGTCCTCCTCCCTTTGAGAATGCGGACCAGGAAATAAATAATTTGCTCTTCCCAGTACGGGCGTTAGATGCTTGTGTCCACAGAGCTGCCCTGTGGCATAAAACTGATCAACTGTTCATGTGTTTTGGGTCCCCAAACATGGGGTCCCCCGCATCTAAGCAAAGAATGAGCAAGTGGGTGGTTGAGGCCATTTCACTTGCTTATGAGGCGGCCAGACAGCCTTCCCCTATGGCTGTCCGGTCTCTCTCTACAAGGAGTATGGCGGCCTCCAAGGCCCTTATATCAGGAGTTTCCCTTCAGGACGTCTGTGATGCGGCAGGCTGGTCCTCACCGCACACTTTCATCAGATTTTACTCTCTGGACTTGGACTCTACACCAGGGTGTTGTCATCCTAGTGCTGCTCACTCGATTTCACACAGGACAGACATTCGTAGCTATGGTGGCGTTGGTATAGACGTTCCCCATAGCGTCAATCTCGAAGCAACGCGAGTTCCCTTGAAAGGGAACGCCTAAGGTTACGACTGTAACCTCGGTTCCCTGAAGAGGGAACGAGTGTTGCATCACCTTGCCATATCTCCTTCATGCCTGTCAGGGACTGCTTCAGACTGTACGAAGCTGACGCTCTCTGTTTTCGAGCAGGCTTTATAGCTTCCTGGTTCGTGACGTCACCCGCATCTGACGTTCCGCCACACCATTGGACTGATTTTACATGTGCTTCAAGACATCATCACGCAAAGCGTTCCCCATAGCGTCAATCTCGACGCAACGCTCGTTCCCTCCTCAGGGCTCCCTCGTTTTCCGGAATATTCTGCATTAGTTTCTATAGCAATGCACATTATGTTGCTATGCCTATGCCAAAAAAACGGTAAATTGGAGGAGTTTGCAATAGATGTTTTCTTACAACATGACAATGTGTAGCCGGGGTGCTACGTCCTATGAGGCAGCACAATGGCAGCCGGTCTCAAAATTTAAAGAGGTGTGTAGGCCAGTCTATATTTAAATTCCTCACTTAACTTCCACTTCGCAATAACACAACCTAGTTTCTGAAACGACTTCCAGCATGTTTCTTACAGAAACATTTGAAGTGTTCACGTTTTAGGCATAGTAATAGGGCAGGCAAGGCAGGCAATTGCCTGGGGCCTCGCATTTTGAGGGGGCCCCCGAGGGCTGATCATTTAAACCATCAGAAATGTTATTGGCCGCTCGCTCTAAAATTAACCTAGATAAATGTGCGCTATTATTAGGCCCATATCTAAGTGTTTTTGCAGAGCATGGAAGCTAAAGCACACTTACTGCATGACATGGAAGCGCTGTCGTATCACTTGCATTTTTTCCCTGATAACAGCGGAAACAACTTAAAATACTCATCATAAGTTATAAGAGTAAATCATCATTCAACTTTTATTTGTGTATACTCGCAATAACAAAAAGTTGTGCTTTTGTAAAATAAAGAAAACAAATAGGGCGCTCTCCGCCGTCTCCGTAAACTGGAGCATACTCCGTATGCTACTTGCCTCACACATATTTCTATAGAAAGCTTTAAATGTCTACTTTTAAACAAACCAATTTGAATTGAAAACAAATACTCTCTGCTTATTTAATCTGTATGAAAGGTGCATTTCTCCTCAAAGGAGCGTCCACTGTACTGTGGAGATGGCGAGACAGCATCGTCAACTTTATCTTTGTACACTGACTCAGAAATCACTAGTTTATTAGTAAAAAATTCAAATGTCTCCTTGTTATTTTTTTTGGGCACATTTATAATCATTACTTTTGCCGGTGCCTTGCGGTAAGCTTTATGCATGCGCTTGAGCACGGAATAGGCTACATTCCTCCATGCACCTAGTAGACTATACATTTAAGCAGCCTAATTAAATTATTATAAACGTGCGATTAGTCGACTAATTGCTTAAATGAATGACTAGGGTTGACTAGAAAAACTTTAGTCAGGGGCAGCCCTAATCAATACATTTACTTGGTTGACATTATTTAATTAGTAATTAGTAGTTTATCCAGCTCCTCTACATTAAATTACTTGAGTTAACATAATTAGTTGATAAACCAATAAAATAATAAAATGTGAGGGTCATCCAGAGTGAATTCCGCATCTTGCCAGAAGATGGCGCCCGCAGCTGAATCATCCATCCATTTTCCAAACCGCTGGTCCAATGTGGGTACAGCATAATATTATACAGGAATACATTTATTTTTGATTGATTATTAAATAGTTTAAATAAGGTTTATACAGGCTAGTTTCCATGACAGAATTCAAGACAAACCTTTAATTACTACTGGAGCTGCCAGTTTCAAATGATTATTAAACAACAAGCACAAACTATGCAAGCTCAGCCCTTCCGGCACACTCAGTGTCCGAATAGTATTAGGGAATAGTGAATGAAGGTGTAGGGGGAGATTTTGAGCACAGCCAATAACTTTATTTTTCGTGGACTTTTATCTTAAACTTTGCAGACCTTTCACATTCACAAACAGCTATATTACACACGGCATAAAAGGTACTATCTGAAAAAAGTGTAATGGGGCATTTTAAGACTATAGATATGAAAGATGGTGTTGTTCACTTCATTTGACATAAAGCATTTATTTGGCTCACCCTGGCTGCATCGTCGTCATCAATCACAGACAAAACGCGAGGAGTTTATATGATTTCTGTAAATAAATATAAATTGATCAATTAATTGATATACATGTGTAAGCTATATAATACTTCCACGTGTATCTATATAAATATGTTTTATAAATGTAATTAATATAATGTTGTTGTGTATTGAATTAATAAACAGAGTGATAGGCTACATGTCTGGCGTCATGAATTTGATTATATTATAGATATGTAATAAATTACTTTAAAAATAACTTGTAATGAATTTATACATAATTTGTTTGTCTACAAAACTACTTTCAAGTATTTAAGTAGTATTTATGATCATGAGAAACATAAACACATAAGTGTGTCTAAAAACATTATGTGTGTTTTTGAATAAATGCGTTTTGAAACCTTTGTCACAGTGAATGCACCGTCAGAGAGTTTCACTGCAATATCAAGAAGCCCCTGGGCTGTGTGGACTGAACTGTCTACTGTAATTGAGTTGTGGAACTGAGGAGAGCGTGTTTGCCAGCTGTCAGTCTTCACTGCACATACTCCATCACTCTCTCCACCACATACACAAACTCATATACAGACTTGCATGTTTTTTCCCCATAATGCTCTGAGTAATATCAGTCCGCATGAACTGTACCCAAGCATCTAACCTGACAGGGTGAGAAACCAAGTGTATATGGATTCACCTCCTGTTAAAATGAACTAGGGTTGTTCGAGCATGTGTGTCGAGGAAATTTTACATAAACTGTTTCATGAAAATTTAAGTGATACATTATTTATTTTATTTTTTTTATTTTTTTATGTGTGTGAGGAAGGGGGTGTTTTTCTCTCTCTCTCTGTGGTTATGTTACACTTGTAAACATGCATTATACAGATGTATGACCAGTCCAATATGTTTTAGCAACTACCTATTGTACATCTGCATTATCACTGCAGTAAGCAGAATTTGAACAATGTATTATGCTGATGACCCAACCTCACAAAACCCCAGTGCTGTCACCATGGTGAATCATTGATGCAATTGCACTTGCCAAGTGTCCAAATCACAGTTCATCATGCTTATGCCGACCTTGCTTCTGTGTGCCAGCTGTGACTCAGGTGGATGTGTTCAGAAAGCAGCCTCGTCATTGGCTGAGGTGCGGCATGGTTGTCCTGGTGAATCAGGAACTTACAGTGCTGTAAGCTAGTGGTGAAGACTGACAGCGATTTTTGTGGCTTGAAATTGCCAACAGGTGAACGAGTCTGTCTTTATCAAACTGCAGTAACCCCTTTGAATGCTCAGGAATCTTAGGATGTGAGATCACCCCCCTCCCCCAACTGTCTGAATGCGAGATGTAAAACACAAAGCTATAAAAATGTGGAAATTGCTTTTTCTTGTTTCTTTGTTTCTTTCTTTTCTGGGTTGACATTGGCATGGCAGTTCTATATGCAAGCAGTTCATATTTCTACATGGAAGGCCAATTTCTAGAATATCTGTTTGTTTATTGGTTATTTCAGTCATTTGCATCATATACACTACCAGTCAAAAGTTTGGAATAATTCAGATTTTTTTATGTTTTTAAAAGAAGTCTCTTCTGCTCATCAAGTCTGAATTTATTTGATCAAAAATACAGTAAAACGAAACTTTTGACTGGTATGGTGTAAATATCATGATTTAGAGCAAATAATAATGATCATATAGGCTTACCTTAATCAGGGTGGCACCATAGTTAAGTTTTGACAGGAATGAAAATGAGGCTGTGAGGGATAGAAGCACAATGTGTTTAATGGATTGTATGTTGTTTACCAACATACTGATTGTTCAGCTGATGAAATGCCTGGGGGAAAAATAGAAAAACAACTTTCAGAAGACAAAAACTCCATAAAACAGTTTTGAAAAGTTATGAGGAGCTGTGAAAATTACATGATATAGGACTTTTATATAATGTATACAACTGTAACTGTAACTGTAAATCTATCCCTCATTTCTTCCGCGTTAAATTCAATATGGTATCTAAACCGACTAAGGACTATTATATTATAGAATTTGACAACAACAGATGGGATCATGACAAAACACAAACAATGCCTACAAATAAGTTATGTGACAATTACTGTATAAAAATAAAAATATTGATATATTTTGGAATTATGCTGTTTGGAACTTGACTGGCATGTTATGGGGAAACTTACGAGTATTTCTGAATATTCATATATATTCATACATTCATACATATACATATGTATCTTGAGTGGTTTCTGAGCAGTAGTGCCGTAACCTTTATGTACAGATCAGCTCTGATCTCAGAGGGTAATTCTTGCTCCTCCTGTCTCAATCACATGCTCCCCTATTTCCGTCTGTTCGTCTTCCTCCAGAGGAATCAGCAGCCTCTTTTTGGCTTCCCCCATTAACACAGTCTCTGCCAAATCATTTGCAATGATTTGAATATTGTATCACTGCAGCTATACTCAATTTGCAGCTGCAGAGTGTGAGAGACACTTATACGATGAATTTGACTAAATATTACATACAGAGAGAGAGAGAGAGAGAGAGAGAGAGAGAGAGAGAGAGAGAGAGAGAGAGAGAGAGAGAGAGAGAGAGAGAGAGAGAGAGAGAGAGAGAGAGAGAGTGAGAGAGAGTCACTATATATCATAACTGTATGATCTCACTATAGGAATTGGGAATCACATAGTCCTTGAGCACCACCTGCTGATAAGATGTTTTCAAAGAACATGTGAGATGATGATGATGGTAATAATAATAATAATAATAAAGATAATAGGCTTGAAACTGTTCTTGGCCATGCCAAAAATATCAAAATGATCAAATATCAGCCAATCTGTCTATTTAATCATTATTATAATCCACAAAATCATTTATAACACGTTTGGACTGGATTATGTATGAATGAATGAATGAATGAATGAATGAATGAGACATTAAATAGCGCTTTCATATGCACTAATTGTACACCCAACGCACTTTACAATCATATCAGGGGATCTCTCCTCAATCACTACCAGTGTACAGCATCAGCTATAGGTGGAGAGGAGAGAGTGATAGAGCCAATTCAATGGAGGGGGATTATTAGGAGGCCATGATTGGCAAGGACCAATGGATTGAATTTGGCCAGGACACCGGGGTTACACCCCTACTCTTTATGAGAAGTGCCATGGGATTTTTAATAACCACAGAGTCAGGACCTCGGTTTAACGTCTCATCTGAAGGATTATGATCAGCAATGATTGATTAAGGTAAAATTGGCTGAATAGCAGCATTCTGTTATTTTTATTTCTAAGCAACAAAGCTTAGACCACCATTAGAAAATGACAATCAGTTACATCAAATTTTTTGTTCTTTTAAATTCATTGTTCTTATTTCTTCATTTAGTTTTTTTTTGAAAAACTATTAAGACTCAAACTTAAAAATCTGACTTGCAACAAGGGCACAAATATCACTCATACATAATATAGGATGTTTTAGCCTTTCTGGCAAATTGTTAACCTGCAGCTCCACCTGCAGCTGGCTTGGCTGTTTGCTGCACAGTCATTGTATTGAGTGTTTTCCTATATCAATTTTATTTAATAATTTATTTTTGGGTAAAATAGTTTAAAATGTAAAGACTCATGAATGACCGCATTTATTTTCTCCTGCCTTGTTGTAGGCCCATTTCCCTAATAAAACAGAACTTTTGGCAGGGACATTTTGAATGGCACGTCTAATAAAAAAAATGCACAATAGCCTTTATTTTATGTGCTAGACAGTTGCAGGAGGTAATAGGGTTAAAATACATTTTCATTTGTATTTGAGTGGATACAAATCTGTTTACACCCCTGAACAGCATGAGTTATCAATGTTTTGATAGAGAACATCTTTATATTTTTAAATGTATAGGCTACATCAAAGTGAATTCTGTAAACTTTTAGTTGTTGGCCAATACTAGAATATAGATGATCTCAGAGAATCGGACATAAACTAAAGCTAGGGCTTTAGGGATGGGATCAATCCAGCAGAAACCTCAAGAATGGAAGCAGAAATCTAGCTTGGGATCATAATGCGCAACCAATGTCTCAGCTTGGATGCAGATCCTTGCAATGCATATGTTTGCCAGTAGATGTCAGTGAATGAAAGCATAAAAACACATTAGAGGTTATTTTACAGTTGTTTTTATCAGTTAAGCAAGAGAAGATTCATATTTTATTCCACAAAACACTATTTCAGGATTTCATGGCTCACTGTAATATTATTTGGCATTAATAGAATAGAACACAGTCTTCAGTGCCACTTGAATGAGATATTTGGTCATTATTAGAATTGAACAACAACAACAACAACAACAACACAAAGCCTATTCGGCAAATCATTTCAAGGATGCCATTTACATTTGCTAGCTTCTGATCTGACTGTAGTCTTTGGTTTGGCACTTTCATTCTTTATTGTTTTTCTGGTACTAAGCTAATGAACAGAAACCTTTTTGCATTTCAAGACATTTATTATGTTTATTAAGCTGTTTTCCTTGTGTTGACTGTTGGTTGCTCTGATGTGGGTGATTTCAGGTTTTATTAGCCTTGTGGGGACATTTAGTCCCAACAATGTAGGCAAAACCTGACTCAGGCCCCGTCCACACTACTGCGTTTTCGTTTAAAAACTGAGATCTTTTGCTATGTTTGCACCTCCCGTCCACACTAAAACGGCAAAAACGGAGACCCAAAACGGAGAAGTTTAGAAACGCTGCCAACCCGTTTTTCGTTTTGAATCTCCGGAGGGCGTTTTAGTATGGACGGGTCAAAACGGAGGACTTTAGAAACGATGACGTAGTAGAGGCTCACGCTCGGCTCTATGATTGGGTGTCATCAGTCATGGCGTATATCTTTGCTAGCAGCTGTTGTGCAAGTAAATTCTGCATTTTACAATGCTATAACTGCCTACATGCACCGGAGGCAAGCTATTATTCGAGCGATCTGTGACAATTCCCGTGTGCAGCGGCGGTATCGACCGTACATGGAGCGTCGGTTTTGGGTTAACCCGGGAAGAACCAGCGCATGGTGGGATAATTTTATCAATGAAGTTGTGTTTACACCGGCACGCGCATGCCCAGTGTTGGTGAATGGTCATGTGATCCGCGTTTTCAGTCGTTTTAATGTGGACGGAGATCAATTCTAATACGCAGCTAAAACGCTGGTGTGGACGGAGATCGTATTCGTTTTAATTATCCGTTTCTAAACGAAAACGCAGTAGTGTGGACGGGGCCTCAGACTCATGTACACATATTTACACTTATTTGTTTCATTATATTAGTGAAGATGCATCTCATAGACTTTCATTGTTTTTATTTCTGGTTAAAGATACAGTTGAATATATTCCACAATTATTGACACCCCTTCATTAATGCTTTGTGCAGCCTCCCTTTGGCAAGATAACAGCTCTGGATCTTCTCCTATAATGCATAACCAGGTTGATGAACATATGGCAAGAGATCTGAGACATTCCTCAATACAGAATCTCTCAAGATCCTTCAGATTCAGAGGTCCATGCTTGTATTCTCTTTTCTTCTGTTCATCTCACAGGTTTTTGGTAAGGGGATAGGGGACTGCTATGTCCTTGGCAAGTTGGCAACACCTTCATTCTGTGGTCAGTAGAGACCCACTGATTGGCCAATTCTGATTTCTATTTTTTTTTTTTTTTTGGTAAGTGTGACCTGCCAATACAGATTTTTGCAGATTCTGATTTTCTTTCTAAGAACTATAATTGACTAACTTTTCCTCAATGCAAAATTTTATTTTCATAAAAAAACAAAAAACATTGAACATTACAATTTCCCCTTCACTGCACTAAGTTATATGATCTTATTTCCCTTAACAACTCTCTAAATAAAGTGCTCTGTGACTGTCTGGAAAGAGGTAGAAATGACAATTAACTGAAAATGAGTTTCTTGTGTAAGATGTCCAAATATCAGTTGTAAAACTGATTGCTGCTTCATGATCGGCTTGTAACAGGCTGCATGGGTGACATGACATGATATTAAACAACTCGGGTAACGC
Source organism: Leuciscus idus (assembly GCA_021554675.1). Classification (NCBI taxonomy): domain Eukaryota; kingdom Metazoa; phylum Chordata; class Actinopteri; order Cypriniformes; family Leuciscidae; genus Leuciscus; species Leuciscus idus. The sequence continues at coordinate 22,898,989 of CM038626.1, forward strand.
AAATTTGGAAAAGTACCACCTACTCTGTATTGAGCATTTTGGGCTGAGGTAATTTAACAGATTTCTGAAGCCTCTGTCCTCAACTATTGAGAACGGCTGGACATTCAGGGCCATGAATTCCATAATTTTCCTCATAAATGCTTTGGTCTTTTCACTGCTCATACCAAGGAAAGATAGGAGAGGCTGCTGACTTGTGGCTGGCTATGAATTGCTTTAGCCAGTCTTCAAACTAGGCATGTTCAGCTGGGTGATGGCGTTTTAACTGTCTAATTAGGTTTGTTGATCCGAACATTTCCGTGGTGTTTCGCGATTCCTTGAATTTCCCTGTTTGCCTGTGTCTTGGACTCTGTTATTATCTGGATTGCCCTGTGGTCCAGGCCAAGCATGCGGAAAAATCGACTGATTCCGGTCCCTGGCTGGTCAATCGGTGCATCTCTAGTGTCCAGTTAATTGTTCGGTTGTCTATTTTAAGATGTGCTTGGATCATTGTCATGTTGGTAGATCCAACAACAGCCCAGTTTAAGCTTCCTGACTGCTGGTACTTGTTGGAGTTTATGATACTGTGTATCCTAACAAGTTTTCCAGGGTCTTTGGAAGAAAATGAGCCCCACAGCATTAAAGATCCATCACCATACTTCACATTTGTGATGGCTGTACTTTTCTACATGGCTATTTCTGTCTATGCCAAACCCACCTCTGATGTTTTTCCAAAAATCTTTATTTTGATCTCACCAGACCATAAAACCCATAAATCCCACTGAAAGTTCCAGTAACGCCTGGCAAACTTCAGGTGGATGGGTTTGCTCTTTGGTCAAAGGCTTTTTTTTATTGCAGCCTTCCCAAACAAGTTGTGGTTATATAGGTGAGGTCTGCTTATGCTTTTGGAGACTTTTTGACCCCAAGACTAGTGTCTGTAGTTCTCCAACTTTCATCCTTACAGTCTGTTTGGCGACTCGAACCATTCACCTCAGTTCGTGTGGGACCAATAAAGACACACGTCCTGTTCCAGGTAGATTGTTAACATCTCCAGTTGATTTAAACTTCTTAATTATTGCCCAGATAGTGGAAATGAGTATTCCAATAATTAAACTATTATCTTGTAGTGATTTCATGGTTGCAGCTCAACAACCTTTAGTCACACATCATCACTGTAATCTCAGGTCTTTCCTATTGTGATGGATGACTATAGGAATTTTGCCTCTGTGTCACTTCATATTTAGAGCCCAGTGAAACAGGAAGTCATGATGCATCACTTCAGTGTTCATGACCACTAAGGTAACTTAAAAACATATGAATGGGAATATATTTCAGTTAGATTTATACTAACTACCAATTTGTATGGGTGCCAATTATTGTGGAATACATATATTATTATTTTTTTTATCTATTTAACTTTAATTAAATGGTTATATTTGTGTGAATATTTTGAATAAAAGACAAGGAGTAATTGCCAAAACAAAATTTTTGTCAGTTTTGCTCATATATTTTAGCCTGGAGTTGGCAAATTTAGATTTGCTCTGCAAGTAGTCTGGCAAAGAGCTCATTCAAGCCCATTTCTAATCCCTCGAAATCGCGGCACCAATCAGAAACGTTGGGGCGGGCTTTACACAATGACGATCGCTCTGATTGGTTTTAGGTCTATCCAATTGTGCCCAGAGGCATTTGAGCGACATCCGTTGGTGACGCCCCTTTGGAAATGAGTTATTAATGAAGCTTTGCCAGACCATAACTCAGTTACTACTGAGAATGGTCTGGTTTTAACCAAGCTACATATATTTACCAAGGGTGCCAATATTTGTGGAGCCCACTGTATTTTGTATTGTCTAACCTGACCTCTACCCCTAAACATAATCGACACAGTGTGAAACACTAGATTGCACCGTTTTATAAGCCTTTTAAACTGGCTGATTATTTTGGTGTTCAACAGGCTTCAGTGTATTAGTGAGGACATTTTTGAATATTGAGGACATTTTGAATCTCACAGACATAGTCAAACTATACTATTTGTACACACACACACACATTTTCATTCTCTCAGCACAGTGTTCTAAAATTGCTCTAAATGAACGTAGTTAACAGGGTTGTGTTGTTAAACAGAAAAACTAATATGGCAGATGATGTAATTTCAATGTCAGAATACTACAGTATTCTAAAATCAAAATAGCGTGAGCTGTGCTGCTTGACATTGATTAAGAGGAAAAATGCGGGGGAAAAGTGCTGATAACACTGGCATTTCAAAAAATTGAAGAGGTACAGGAAACATCTATTATTAAAATCCTGAGCAGGTAGGAAGACAGCTCTTCGGAGAAATAATGTCTCTCAGTGCAATTACTTATTTATCATATCTTTATTCTGAAGAGCATTTCTTTCACATCAATAGAATGTCATAAAGAATTCCATTTTATTTTGGCTAGAGTAAGCAGTCAGCGCTCAGCTCTCTGAGCACCGAATACTAATCATATAGGGGCCACATCTGCTCACTCGCCTGTAAAATGTCGCTTAGTGCACTGATTAAAAACACTGCGAGTCTCGGTTCGTTTGACTAGGTTCACCTGCGACATTCCGTCATAAAACTACTTACTGGATATACCAATCCGTGCAACAATACAAGAGGAGATGTGTAGCTGAATCATGCGAGAAACTCCCATCAGCAGTGCCATGTGATAGATGAGTTTGCCCGTGGACATGACTCTCCCCTCAATCTTTTTTCTGCTAGACCAGACATGCTGATTCTTCAAGAGAAGGGGAGTCAAGAGAGTCTGTCACTAATAGACATGTACATCATTCATTAGCAGAGAGTATGGCTCTTTCTCCCTCTGGTTTCCTCCTTCAAAATCCCATTTATGCTCTTTTCTCTTCTTAGTCTCAAGTATTTGAACTTGTACCAGGCTCATGGAGAATCTGTAATTGGAGGTGAGCTCTTTGTTTACAGCAAAAGCAAGTCCCGGTGGAGAGTACACCATAACTGTGAACTCTACCCAGTGGGTATTTAGTGCACAGACTGTGATAATAACATGATGCGACTCCTGCTTGGAAGTGAACCAATTACTTTTGAAACTTCAGCATGAGGCTAAATAATGTTAACATAAATCTTTATATATATTATATATTATATATATCTTTTTATATATTATATTACTTTATGTACGTAATTATGCAGGAAATAATAAACATGAACATATATCTGAGATTATTAGTAGAAATAGATTTGAAATATACAATAAATATCACAATACTATTTGTATTTATATTACAATTGTCACAGTTGTGTTTCTGTCTGAGTCTTGTTTTCATTTAGTCACATCTTCCTTTGTTCTATTTTCCCGCCACTCCTTGGTTTCCACGGTAACCTTCATTGGTTCATCTGTCACACCTGTTTCCTCATTAGTCTTGTCAGCTGTGTCTCGTTTCCCTGATCTGTTTCCCTTTGTATTTAAGCCCTGTGTGTTACCTTGTTCATTGTCTGATCTATGTCGTATTAAGTGTGTGTGAACCTTCTGCCTGTCTTCTATGTACCTGTATGATTTATAGTATGAGAAAAAGTTTGCATTGGAACTTTTGACTCTTCTTCTGCCTGCACCACACCGTGACAACAATATTATTTACAATAATATTACTTTTACTATTTTGCATACTGTATTAAAGTCAGTGACAATAAAAGTGACAGTATAAATGCTTTAATATAAAGCTTCATATCTTAAAATCCATATGCAGTCAGCAATAATTTGTGAAGCATTTATAATTTCCTGATGTCTTTTTGTTGACCAATTGGAGATCTTGGAAACCGTTAAAAGCTACAGGTCGGCTCAAATTATATTTCTTTTTATTAGCATGAGTTTGCATTTGAATTAAGTATTATATTGTTGAGCTAATTATTCATTTAACCAACGTTTAAGTTTTTATCTTTACTGCTTCTAAATAAATAATATTAACTAAAACACTGTTGAATCATTTACAGTTACTGTGTGAATAAAATTAATATTATATAACACAACTTAATTACATTACCACCGTGAATAACTGAAGGCGAAATTAAGTTGTATGGGCATGCCTTATAAAGCATATGCCTCGATTCAGATTTCAGAAGAATCATTTTGACATTTGTAATACAAAGGCTGAGGTGTCATTTCCATCAGCTGATCTGATATTCGCAACTGTATAATGAAGATGAATGTAACTTTTAATAAGCATGGGAAATTCCTGACTTTTAACAAATAACCATTTAAATGTGTAAAACGTTTGCCTTGTATAGCCTTCTGGTATCAAAACGCTGACTTAATGTTTTCTCAATTAAAATCAGATGATTTCCTATTAATGTATTGATTGATTAATTTATTGATTGATCTATTGATTTCCTATTAATGTGAGGGAATAGGGAATACCAATATGGCGGTGTGGTGGCTTTACTTTTTATGACATCATATATAGATCAGTGGTGGCAACAGCTGCCAAACATTTCACTTTAAATTGTTATTCCGTGAATAGAAGAGACATTTAGAATGGACACTCTTCTCACAACAAAATGATATCAGTGACTTCTAAAACATTATGAAAATGACAAACAAGATTAAGTTTCCTTCAGGTGAAGTGGGAAAAAAATTATACATGGATCAGATTTAATCTGGACATAATTTGAAGAAATATAAAAAGAAAACTCAGGTGCCTCATGTTTCTTTCTCACTAAAACTGTTTATTTTAAACACTTTACTTTGAAAAATGAAAGTGACAAAAGCAATCTCATGTACTTGTTTGGACACGGTAATCAAAGTTTCTATACATCACCTGCTAACAACATCATAATGTTTATGCGAGATTGAGAAAATATGTGCTATGTATACAACAAAAGAAACCCTGACATCTGTTGTAATATGTAAGTTGTGTGAGACTCTGATGTTAACTAAACCGCTAACAGTTGACTAAAGAGCATCTCAACTCAGGTAACCTACATGCTTTGAGCATTGCATCTGCTGGGATTTTAATTTGTTGCTCCATGTTGGAAAGCTGCATATTTGGTGTGTTCAAATCATCCCTCCTTCCTCCACACAATTTTCTCACTCAATGCAAAATCTCTAAATGCTAATGGCAAGCAGGACGAGGCAGAGGGCCGTGAGAGAACGCTGTGAGAACGATGGCGTGATTACTTATTTGCGTCACCTGTGCGCCGCACCGGTCAGGAGCTTCGGAATCATAAAAGGAGGAGCGACTACAGTGAAGGAGGAGAGAGGACCAGGCCTGGACTTTTACATTATGTTTTGTTTATGTGTGCGGCAGTCGTCCGTGAGGGGATGCCACTTTTACTTTCGTTTTTATTTGAAAGTTTGCCGGTTTCCGCCTCCTTCTTCCCTTGAACTACTAACATTGCTACAATAACATACTGTACACAGAATGTAACATGTCTATGCCAAAAGCATTAGAAAAAATGGCCAATGACAAAAGCTCATGCACACATTCACTCCTTTACCGGTATTCAAACACACACAACTGCATGATTTATCTGCAGTGCTTATTAAAAACCTTCAGGGACAAGCTGGTTAGTTTCTGTCTGGCTTTGCATCTGTGCACGTCATGATCTGAGGTCAGATTTCTGAGGTCAGAGAGATCGCTGGGCATAGACACGTGCTTCGAGAGCTGGCAAAATCGAGCGGCGTGTTTTAGACACATAGCACAGCCATCATTGTCACAGTCTCTAAACATACAAGACTTTCCCTGAAGTCTTAACTCTCAAGGGCATGTTTACAGTTTTATAACTGTGGAGTTCTCAATAATGAAATACGGTGCTGTTTAGAAATTTATTAGGACCCCACCAGGGTGGAATTTTTTGCTTCATAATATGGCTTTGTATACGACAGCACAGCAAAACAGACTCCCCGTTAACATGCCGTTTTGTTTGCATTGTAAAGGACAGCAGACTGATGATGTAGAAGACCTCTCATAAAACCACAGCGTATTTTAAAACAGTATAGTACATGGAACAAGTATTAGCATTAAATGTGTTTATTAGAATGTCAAAAATGTTTTAGTGTAATGCAACAATGCGCAACAGTAAATTGTATTATTTTTCAAATAATGTTTTATAAAATTATATATATATATATATATGAAATAACCATGTTTAATACAGTAGCTTAAATCCCAGTAAATAACTACATTACCCATAATGCCTGAGAGATTTAAAACTGTTACCATAGAAGATTAAAATGATCTCCATAGATTCAAACTATATTCAAATATATTCAAATTATCAAGCGTAGCGTCAGTTTTGGCAGGTCACGTTAGTCAAGCTCGCATCAGCTGACTCTCAGCTGATCCACATCTACTGTACCTACAGGAATATGGCACCCATCACAGCATTCATAAGCTCCTTCAGTATTATCAGCAGCTATCACGTTTCTCAGCAGCTAATCACCCTCCTCCATCCCCAGCTCCTCTCGTCCGGTCAGGATTTGGCATTCTAAAATTCCTAAAATTTTGAAGTAATGATATCTGCAGTATATTCATGTTGGTTCTGTTCTGTTTACCCTAAGGGGGGTTATTGCTGCTCTCCCTGCTCTTGTCCATGCTAGGCTGCATGGATGCGCATGGAGTTCTTGCCTAAAACAGAATCATACCGCCAATCCAAACTGTATGCTAATTGTCAATCGTATTTGACGATGGTGGTCCTGACAGAAATGCTTTTTTTACATTTTCAACTTTCGGTTGAACTTTATTTTAAGGTGTCCTTGTTACAGTTTAATTATACATTTATATACTGATTAATATTAATTAACAACATGTACTTACATGTAAGGGTTAGGGTTAATTTTGGTTTAGGGTTAGTTATTACTATAGTAACTGCATGCAACATGTGTAACAAGGACACTGTAAAATATAGTGTTACAAAACTTTCTTTAGTGTGTAATGTTGCTGTTTGAGCAAGAAACGGTCTGCTAAGCTACAAAGCACAAAGGCATAATCTCTATATCAGTAATCACTGTTTCTGAACTAATTGAAGCCCCTTGATTGTAGTCTTGAGTTTTCTTTCAGGAACATACACGTCACAATATTCCTCATTTAAATAATTCCAGCCCGAGGCATACCCAAAAAAGGGGGAGAGGCCTGGTTCAGTTGCGTTAGCAGTGTGCTGAAACTTGTGGTTATGTTAAGGATATTTTTGAAACGCGCTCAAAACGATTGACCAGTCACAACACACTGGTCCAGTCGACCAATCAAAGCACATTGCGCATTTTGGAAGGAGGGGCTTCATAGAAACATGAACTAAACAGATTATTACTAACAGACTGAAAAGAGAGGTACTTCAATAATGTAAAATATGTGGAAAAATAACGTTTTTTGAGCATTCAAGCCTGAAAAATATTAGCCTTGAGCTCTGAACTTCTCAACGAAAAATATTGAATTCTATTTACTCACTTGCCATTTCACAGATGTTCTTTAAAAAACGGCTTATGCAACATTAATTGCATATACAGTCCCAAGGGCTGAACTGGGCTGAAGTGCCTTGATCAAAGGCACATTGCTGATACAGAGCTTGATTATCACAGTAACTCTCACTTCCTTGTCACCTTCAAATGAACCGTTAGCAGCCTAGGCTATCAACCACAAGGAATGCATGACCTGGATTACACTTTAATCAGTCAGCTCCCGTCCCATCATATATCAGACACTGTTGTATAGGTCTCTGATGGAGTCACGTTTGATTTAAAGCCTAAATTAAAGCTTTGTGATTCCAAAGTAATTTCTCAACCATTTCGTTCTTGGTTGCCATGGTGCTAACATTTAGGAGCATGATGACTTACAGCTCATGGCCGTGTGTGCAGGGCAATCTGTGATGAAGCCAGTGAACAGAGCATCATTAGAAAGGGATAAACCGCTTTCCCTGCTGATGACACAGTCCACTCAACAGCCTCTAGGAAATCAGAGATAAGGACAGCATTGCAGTAATAAGAAAAGAAAAACCTTTAATGACAGCAAGGGTCACAAAAAAGGCCAACATGAAGTTAATAGCACACACACAGTAGCATTCCAAAGTGTGTTAAAAATTCATGATCTCATTCAAGGGTTTCCCTGTAAGTGTAAGTGAAGACTGACAGTTTCCTTTTCACAGTTGTCAAGGATCATCACTGATCCTTGACAAGAAACATGTTCCACAACTTCTCCTGCCATTAGCTTTGAAAACAGCAGCTTTTCGATTTCCATTTGGATGAGTGATGATCAATAGAACACATTTTACATTTTCATTTGATTTTTAGCTTTATTTGATGTTTGATATAGCCAATCACAGACATGTTTGTTGATGATTCTTTCTTGCTACACAAAATAATGTCAAAAAAGGGGAAAAGGGGCCCCCTCAGATCTGATTTGTTCCCCCTTCCCCCAGTTTCAATTTGTCCACCCTCCACCCCCGAAACACAATCAATTTTAACCTCTGACTGCCGCAATAGTATAAAACTCTCTTGATAGTTTAATAACAATTACAAAATAATAAAATAAAGCATATAACTTTACCTTTTGGAACTTGGAAGGGTTCAATTTGAGCAGATGCTTCTTTTTTCTTTTCTTTTTTTACCATCATCACTGTCAGTGCTGTTTTCCCCAGTACATTCCACGACTGGCTCATATTTGCGATATCAACCATATTCTCAAAACAATTGTTTCCAACGTCTTCAAAATCAATATTGTTATCGCCTTCAGCTTCTTCACCAGATCCACCATCAAGTGACAGTGACACTAATATTTGATTGCGTTCAGTATGCTCTGCTGTAAATCACTGAGCCATTTCATGGTTTGCTGATGATACTTATTTCATACTGTATATTTTTTTGCTTTATATCTGCGGTAATTATGAAAAAAACATCACATCATAATTTTTCCACCTTGAGGAATAAAGGTGAACTGGACTTTAGTCATCAGAGATTCAGTTATTGTTGTCCAGAAAAAAAAAAAAAAAAAAAAAAAAAACTAACACTATTACATACCTCGGGTCGCTAGAGACCCTATACACTTTTTACAAAAAACAAAAAACAAACAAAGAAATTATATATATATATATATATATATATATATATATATATATATATATATATATATATATATATATATATATATATATATATTAGAAAACAAACATTCTTTTATCATTTTATTCTTTCACCAGTTTCTGTGCCTACTCATTCTTTTATCAGTTTCTGTGCCCAAACACAGGTGAATACCTCTGAGCATGTTAAACAGATTCATCACCATTCATTTCTTCCGTTCTAGAGTCTGTGGTTTGTCCCAGTGCTCAGCACAAACGTCATCATGATGCTGATGGCTTCACTAAAGCTAAACATGATTCATGGTAATGCTTTTTTCATGATCTGTATTTCCCTAAGGTGCTGAACAAATGATTAAAAAAGTAATCTGATGATGACTCAAAATAAAATATTTCTTTTGAAGTACAAAACTATTTGTCATTAATATAGATAATCTGAAATATTATGATGTAGTGACCTTTCAAAAAGTCATTGTATCCACCATTCATCAGTCACAGAGAATTCAGCCCTGATTTCTCTTTGTGCAATCCTCAACAGAGACTACAACCTACACAATCCTCTGTGCTGGAATGACACATCAGCCCCTCGTGCCTATAGGATTTATCCTCAAATATATTTCAACATTTACTGCTGCTTTAGGCTTTTATAAACAAGGCAATACGGCATCACATACATCACCATTCATCCCCCTTGTTTAAAAACAAAGTTTTTAAATAATGTTGCTTTAATTTTTCATATATCATTTTGTTTCTATTGTTTGTTATATATTTAACAACATTTATTATTCAATACACAGTATTGTGTTTAAAAAGTAAAAAAAAAAAAGTTTGTATAGGCCTATATATATATATGTATATATAGAGTATATATATATATATATATATATATATATATATATATATATATATATATATATATATATATATATATATATATATATATATATATACCATAGTGATTCAGGATAAGACAAAAACACGGTTTGGAAAATGTATCCATGATGTACTCGCTCATTATTTATATACATGTGTATATATATATATATATATATATATATATATATATATATATATATATATACAGTGGTTAAATTGGGCCGGGGCTCTCCGGGGCTCAGCCCCGGCACATAAGCCTGCTCGTTTGTGTCCTGATGTGCCTGTTTACAGTCAGTTGCCTAATGGAAATTATGTCACATCAAATTTTATGAAAGTGATGCTTTTGAAAACATATTTCTGACAATAAATGAAAGATTTTTTAAATGGCATGTCTATTTTGTCTCGGCGGAACTGAGATGAGAACAATCGGGACACGGCCGTATTCTTGTTCATCTGCTGCTTAATCTCGTTGTCAGTCGACCATGATCGCGCACCGCTCGCGCATGCCATGCGCATCTTAGGCTACTACTCAAAACTCCGACACGGATAAATGTACGCAGCAATATATAATGAATGTTCCTGGGAGATCCGTAGTTGCGCGGGATGTGGAAGCGCGCAAAAGTTCCAGAACCTTCAACCGCCTTAAACAATAAATAAATAAAAACTCACGAGCTGCTGGCCGCCGCTGGAGATCAATTTTGTCAAGTTCAGCACAACGTTGGTTGTACAAAAAGTGCCCTGGCCTTGAACGACAAGGTAAGGAAAATATGTTTGGCACATTGTATGGGTCACTATATCATAACAAGGTAATACAATGTGTAATCAAGTGATGTCAATTCCAGCGTTATGGACGTGACATGCAGTAAAATTCTCAGTAAATAATTCTCAGAAAAATTCTCAGAAAATGCATTTAATACCAATATATTAAAACTGTTTATATATCAATACTCCCTTAATAAAGGAGTCCAGACATTAGAAAAATATCAGTCTACACATGCGTTTAATATTTAATATGAGGGAAATAGGCTACACATGCCGTGGACGTGACACAAAAAATCTTTAACTTTTAGGTGGCAAAATATTTTTTTTGTAATTCTGTGAATTACACTGCGCAAACCAAAAGTAATACTAGGCTACCCACCGGATACTCTCCACAGAACATAACATATTCATTTTACTCAGGGCCGCGGGAAGTGGGGGTGCTGTTTTCACAGAATTGTAAATGCAACGCATATGTTTGTTCATTAAAATGTATTAATTTTTAGCATTTAGTCATTTATTTGTAATAAACACTTTAAGTGGGCTATTTAATTTGTTTTATTTATATGTTAAATTATGTTTTTAAAACATAAGCGCAGAGTGTTACGTAATAGTCTATTGTGTGTGTCGAAAGAATTTGTCCGCAGCTGCTCAAAAAAAAAAAAAAAAAAAAAAACAGTCAAAAACCCCACTGTCAGTGTTTTGTAAGGAACAGGCAAATATGTAAAATATAGCAGGAGACATTTTAATTGTTTACTATTAAAACAGTTATTTTTATGTCAGTGTCGGCTAGACAGATGAAGTTGACGACTCGCGATCTTCGCAGCGCCAGAGAGAAATGCACATTTCATACGAATTACATAAGCAGCGCAGTCTGTTTTCTTTCGTTTTGTATTGTTCTGCTTAAAAGTAGACATTTCAAGCTATCTATATGTCTCAGGTCTGTGAGGCAATAGGCTACCTTATAGGCCCACGCTGAGTTTCGGTACATTTATGAGACGAGCTCCAGGTTCGCCAGCGCCTCCGTGTCCTGATTATCTATTTTCTAATAGCCTAGTATATTTAGGCTACTTCTTATTTATTAAATCCAGACAATTGGTTGATGAAACATCGATTAAAATGAAGATACAATTAATACAAAACGAAATTAAATTTAAAGACAGGCTTTGTGCTTTCAGTTTGAGGTCTCTGTGAAAGTTTTAAAACATTCTTTTAGTGCCGCTTTAGAGCGCTCACGTCCATAACGGAGAACTGTCTGTAACATTTTTTTTTTGTGTGTGTGTGTGAAATAAATTTCAAAAAAAAATGCGACTTAGTCCAGTGCGACTTAGGCTATATGTTTTTTCTTCCTCGTGGCGCATTTTTTGACTGATATGCCACTCCGGAGCGACTTATAAAATAGGCTACAGTAAGTTATTTATTCTTTTTGTGCAAATGTCCCATAAAGTCCCATCCTTTAAGGATTAATTTATGTCCCGTTGACCGGTCCATTGCATTACGAATAAAAGCAGAATCAATAAAGTCAAAAATGTGATGTGCAGAGTTTTATAGTCTTGATATTGTTTCTTATTCAAAAGTGGCGACGCCCCTTTTTTTCTCAGAATTGCGAGATATGAAGTCAGAATTGTGAGAAATAAAGTCGTAATTCTGAGAAATAAAGTCGCAATTCTGAGTAATAAAGTCGCAATTGGGAGATATAAAGTAAGAATTGCATGATATTCGTCGAAATTTCGTGTTATAAAATCAGAATTGTGAGATATAAACTATTCTGAGGTAAAAAAATATATAGAAAGCTTGAAATGTCTTCTTTTAAACAGAACAATTCAAAAAGTAAACAGACTGCTGCATGTGTAATTTTTAGAAAACACTTGTTCATTAATAAACAATTAAAATGTCTCCTTGCTATATTTTACATATTCATAATCATTACTTTTGCCGGTTCTTTGTGACAGCTTTTAGGCCTTTATTGGCAGCGCCACCCTTACATGTTACATGAACGCGTCACCACCGCATCAGCACCGAAAACAGGAGATGTAACGAAGTAAAAGTCAAAAGTAGCCTATGCACTATTGATTCAACTTATGTAAAGTACAGATATGTGAAAAATGTACTTAAATAAAGTAACAAAGTATTTGTACTTCGTTACATTCCACCACTGCTGATTAACAGTAATGTAAATGCTAAATGTCCTAATACCTGTTAATAATACAACAATGCAAAGTATGCTCTTAACGCTGCAGTGTTTCACATATCATGTAACACTCAATTTCTCCATTTCTTTGCACAAAACTCTCCAGAAATTGCCATTTAATGTTTTTTTTTTTTTTTTGGGGGGGGGGGGAAAGCATACCCCCCCTAGGGAGAGCCCCCCCACATAATAAATCCCAATTTAACCCCTGTATATATATATATACATACATATATATATATATATATATATATATATATATATATATATATATATATATATATATACATACATATATATATATATATATATATATACATACATATATATATATATATATACACATATATATATATATATATATATATATATATATATACATATATATACATATATATATATATATATATATATATATATATATATATATATATATATATATATATATATATACATATATATATATACATACATATATTATGGGGGGCCAAACAGGAAATAATTGTTAAAACTCTGAATATATAGTTGTAAATCCTGAATATATAAATGTAACCCTGAATATATAGTTATAACTCTGAATATATAAATGTAAATTCTGAATATATAGTTATAACTCTGAATATATAAATGTAAATCTGAATATATAAATGTAAATCTGAATATATAAATGTAAATCCTGAATATATAGTTATAACTCTGAATATATAAATGTAAATCCTGAATATATAGTTATAACTCTGAATATATAAATGTAAATCTGAATATATAAATGTAAATCCCGAATATATAGTTAAAACTCTGAATATATAAATGTAAATCCTGAATATATAGTTATAACTCTGAATATATAAATGTAAATCCTGAATATATAGTTATAACTCTGAATATATAAATGTAAATCCCGAATATATAGTTAAAACTCTGAATATATAAATGTAATCCTGAATATATAGTTATAACTCTGAATATATAAATGTAAATCCTGAATATATAGTTATAACTCTGAATATATAAATGTAAATCTGAATATATAAATGTAAATCCCGAATATATAGTTAAAACTCTGAATATATAAATGTAATCCTGAATATATAGTTATAACTCTGAATATATAAATGTAAATCCTGAATATATAGTTATAACTCTGAATATATAAATGTAAATCCTGAATATATAGTTATAACTCTGAATATATAAATGTAAATCCTGAATATAGTTATAACTCTGAATATATAAATGTAAATCCCGAATATATAGTTATAACTCTGAATATATAAATGTAAATCCTGAATATATAGTTATAACTCAGCATGTGAGCTCTGCTCAATATTCCGCTCTATGCCAATGCGCTCCACTCA